>JBBELK010000886.1:0-505504 GCA_037783545.1 Henricia sp. BOLD:AAB3569
CCTTAGATGTATTCAGTTTCTTTAACATTTTTAAAACCTGGAGGGAAATAGATGATTCCAATATATAGGTTCATGGGCGAACGCTTGGTTCCCTTTAGTGCAATTTTCAGCCAAAGGCATTCAAAGTGACATTGATGAAATGACAATAATTGTGCCTTTATGTGATCCTTTACATAAATTGCCACTCCTCCACCTCTCTGGTTATCACGGGTAGAGGAGAATTAGTTGTTACTTGTCTAACAGTATGACAATCAATCGAAACAACTTGCCGGAGTATCGATGGCTGTGTCATTGTTGTTGGCCTCTGCCCATCATATGTAATAATGCGATTCGGTTCAGACCTCGTCGTTATTCTGACAGGAATGCTGCCTTTACAGTTTTGAGATGGCTGTTGCTGGTAAGCATGAAAAATTCCCTTGCCACCTCTGCTCCCTCGAAATCTAAGCAATCCGTTTTTCTTCAAGGTTCGCAACAGGTGTTGCGGCCGATAATAAGAGGATGAATGACGAAGTTTGTACAACTGCTGTAGAGAATATTTACGTATTTGTTGAACGGTAGTACTACAATCCATTGGTGAAGGCGCTGTACTTTTACGTTGATCCTCTTCCAACCTGTCATAAGATTCCTTTGATAGTCTGCCAGGCCCTGGATTGGTATGCACATCCATGAAAATCGTTATATCCAGTCCAGGATGCTGATCCGGTACAAGTAGACAGGTATATCCTCGTTTGGTCCATTTCTGGACTGGGATTCTTCCTCTAGCTTTCGAGTTAATGTTCTTACATGTTGATGATCGAAAATGACCATCGTTATGGATAATCACTTGTTTTTGCCGTTGAGTTTCTTGAGTTAATGTCATCAAAAGAAGTAAGGCTAGGAGAACAGATACACTGTACATGTATCGGTACATACCAATGTTGATAGAAGTCGCCATCTTTACTACATGTACCATATGTATACGTATTGCACTAGCGGTACGAGTCCGGCAAATTTTTAGCAGTTATTTACACAGCATCCAAAGTTAAAATCCGTGCCAAAATCACACCAAACCCTACACAAATGTTTGATACAACGATAACTCAAACATTAAAAGACAGATGGTTGATATAACAGTCGATTTTTAAAGATTAAAATCTGTTCACATTACGATGAAAAATTAGACGGTGGCAGCTACAAACAGCGCCCTCTATTAGTCAGATCTTGAAGCTCGTTGTTGTTGCCCCCCATTAGGTCTATGTCGTCCGCAAAGCGGAGGTTGCAGACAGGCCTGCCACCGATAGAGATGGAGGTGTGGTGGTCATGAAGGGTCTCTTGCATGATTCTCTCCAGAAACAGATTGAAGAGTACTGGAGAGAGTAGGCAGCCCTGTCTAACACCGACGGTTGTATGAAAGAACTCACCCAGTTGATTGTTCAGGAGAACTGCACTTTTGGGGTGTTCGTAGAGGGCCTGGATGGTTTGGACGAGCCCTTCTTCTATGTTGAAGTCTCTGAGAACGTGCCAGAGGCCTTTGTGCCAAACTCTATCAAAGGCCTTCTTGAAGTCGATAAAATTGTGAAACAGGTCCCGTTGGTATTGGAGATGTTTCTCTATGATGACCCTGCAGTTGAAGATTTGTTCCACTGTGCTCCGTCCTGCTCGAAAACCTGCCTGCTCTTCTGCTAGCAGTTCCTCGGCCTTTGATTTGAGTCGGTTGAGAATAATGCGAAGCATGATTTTGCTAGGGTGGCTGATCAAGCTTATTGTCCTGTAATTTTTGCACTGTCTGATATTGCCCTTCTTTGGTAGAGGTATCACCAGCGACTCTGTCCACTCTTTTGGCCACTTCTTCCGCTCCCAAATCTTCTGGCAGAGAGCTGTTAGGGCCTTTACTGTTTCTACACCTCCACTACTCAGCAGCTCAGAGGGGATGTTGTCCACTCCGGGTGATTTGCCTGGTTTCAGACTTCGTATTGCTGCTTCAACCTCCTCCTTCAGAACTGGCGGACTATCCTCGCTTTCTGTAGGAGTCCTGTTAGCTTGCAGTATGGAGTCGTCTGGGTGGAGGTCGTAGTTATACAGGCCACTGCAGTATTCTGTCCACCTCTTTAGGACTTTATCGTTGTCTGTCAATAGCTTGCCATCTTCGTCTTCGATGACAGCTGCTCTCGGCTCGTTGGTTTTAGTGAGGGCTTTGAGGGTGTCGTAGGCCTGTTTGCTGTTACCGGCTTTCATGCCTCTTTGAACGGCGCTGCACTGCTCTTCTATCCACTCCTCTTTGGCTGCCTTCATCTTCTTCCTGACCTCTCTGTGCGCCTGCTGGTACTGCATCCTTGCTTCGTCACTTGCATGCTTCTTCCCCCTCAGCTCTCGTCTCTTATCACATAGGTCCAGGACCTCGTTCGTGACCCAGGGCTGGATTTTCTTCCGTTGCCTACCCAGTACCTCTTCAGCTGTTGTAAGAAGCACTTCCTTGATGCCATTGGCGAGAGTGTCGATTTCTCTGTCAAGGAGATTTAGGGCTGCAAACTTCCCACCCACTTGGGCCTGGAACACTTCAGCGATTTCAGGGTCTTTCAGCTTCTCAAGGTCGAAGCGGATGCGAGGGCTCTTGGGACAGCCTTGGCTTTTAGTTTCAATTTGATGGTTGCCAGCACAAGATCGTGGTCGCTGCCGATGTCGGCGCCTGGGAAGGTTCTTGTGTTTGGCTTGTTGATGCTTGATTTGAAGCGCTGAGGAACCAGGATGAAATCAATCTGGTTGTGGACTTTCCCATTGGGCGAGTGCCAGGTTGCGGTTCGTGAGAGCTTGTGAGGATGGAGAGTATTGGCTAGAGTGAGGCGATGGCTTTTGGCAAATTCTAGCAATCTGAGGCCTCTATCGTTGGTTTCTCCAATTCCAAATCTACCAACTGTTCCTGCCCAGTTCTGGTGTGCATCTGGGCCTACCTTGGCATTCCAGTCTCCTTGGACTATGAGCATGTCTTTCCTTGGGGTTTTTGCTATGATGGAGTCTAACTGTTCGTAAAACTCCTCGATTTCCTCATCTTCATGGTCTGAAGTTGGTGCATAGGCCTGGATGATGGTCATGTTGTGTGGCCTGGCAGAGATACGGATGGAGATGAGTCTACTGGAGATGGGTGTGCAGCTGATGACACTGCCGGTGACCTCTTTCCTTACGATGAATGCCACGCCGTTCTGATGTTTCTTCTCCTCTCCAGAGAACCAGATTTTATGTCCATCTTCTGTTGATGTTTCACCGAAGCCCGTCCATCTAACTTCAGATAATCCAATGATGTCCCAACGATATCGTTTTAGTTCATGTGTGAGCTCCTGCATTCTGCCGCAGGCGTAAAGGGTGCGAACGTTCCACGTTCCGATAGTTGTACCCTTTGTTGGTAGCTTGATAGTGTTTGTCACTCCAGTAGCCCACTTATCACGCCCATCCTGAAGTGAGTCGATGGAACGCGCGGTCGTTGTTATTCCGGGCCCCGACCGATCCGGCATGTAGATGCTTTGCTTCTTATTCCTCATTTCCTTTCAGTGGGCTTGGTGACAGCTTGACGGCGCCCATCCCCTCTCCAAGCTGTTGACCGACGACCGAAGACCACGGGATATGGTGTGGCTCGTCCTCGGACCCGTACACTTAGGCGTTGAATCCATCTAGGGACCCCTCCGCCCTGGCCGTTGGCTGGCAGCAGCAGCTCCTCCGCCCAGTGGTGCAGTGTAAACACCACCCCCTCACGTGGTTTCGCCCGCCGGCTGAAGCGGTTTACCGGGGTGTGGCGCTTGGAGCCAACACGTGAGAGATTTAGGAGATGGATGAGGACCGGTGATGCCCGTCCATCCTACAAGTAGGAAGCAGCACACTAGACATCAAGGGTACTACCCCTATCCAGAGCCCCCTACACCCCTACACTTACTACTAAGTGTTTTAACAACGATAATCCAAATTGGAAAGGTTGTTTTTATTAGACTATACTTGGCAATACAAATGGAAATAATTTATAAGTCGGACGTCACATAAGTTCTTCAGCACTAAACTTAGAGGACAACTTAACAGTCATTTACAAAAATTATTTTCGTAAAAAGTACCATATACCGTCTTAGAGCAGAGAGTATGTGCTTTCCAATGGTACCTTGGTTACTTTCCTAGTGTCAAAAATCACTGAGCACCAATGTCTTGAAATTTAAGTGCAACATGGGGGCTGGTTCACTTGTTTAACAAAATTGAACAAGATTCCAGATTCTTTTTATTTCATTTTCATTCAACCAGCTTAGAGATCATTCTGACGTCGCAATTCACTTATTCAAAAGAAAAAAACGCAGCGCACTGTGAGTGGTATCCTACTTGTTTAATTACCGACATCATTTATCTCACCAAGTCGACCTATAATGTGGATTATTTCCCGCACTGTGGCTGCACAATATTACTGATACCTAATATACCTAATAGGTCGTCTTGAACTTAAATTAAGGGGAAATAGTCAACGTCTCAATAATTCTTACCACAAACATTATTTTACAATTTTACACACGCACACATGTACGAACACGCAAACCGACAGCATTTTTTCTGACTGATTAAACCAATGCACGGCTTCGGTTGCCGACGCCCAAAGCCAACCATTGGGTTATTTTGTAATTACGTCAAAACATGGTCCTGGTTATGGTATAGCGAAAACGGCCTGTTTAATAGAAGGTAAAACACGGTGGGCGAAATATGAAATTTCACGGGCAAAAAAATCCAAAAACATTACAAGTTTGGCGAGCTGCAAAGCAATATACAAGTGAAAGCTCATCATCCTCCCTATCGAAACGTACCAATCCGTTTTAGCCGTTTTAGGGCGCAGAGACGAAAAACACCAAATATGATCAGGTGATTCTGGCATGATAGTTGAGCCCAAAATAAATCCATCAAATCAATAGACTGCGGAAATGAATACGTCATCTTTTCTTGGTTGCCTATAGGCAATACACTAAAATCACTGAACCGTGTCCCTGCGCTTTTGCAATGGTACTTTTTCCGACGGTCATGATGTTTAGAGCCAATTGCCATGGCACACGTCACACTTCGGCTATATTGCCCAAACCGTCTTGTTTTGTTGATATGTAAATGAGACGGTTCTAACCGTCAGGCTAATAAGTCACTACAATTGCCTGAACCGTCGTGTTTCATTGATATGTAAATGCGACGGTTCGAACCGTCAGGCTATTACGTCACAATTGCCTGAACCGTCGTGTTTTATTGATATGGAAATGCACGGTTCTAACCGTCAGGCTATTACGTCACTACAATTGCCTGAACCGTCGTGTTTCATTGATATGGAAATGCGACGGTTCGAACTGTCAGGCTATTCAGTCACTACAATTGCATGAACCGTCGTGTTTCATTGATATGTAAATGCGACAGTTCGAACCGTCAGGCTATTACGTCACTACAATTGCCTGAACCGTCGTGTTTTATTGATATGGAAATGCACGGTTCTAACCGTCAGGCTATTCAGTCACTACAATTGCCTGAACCGTCCTGTTTATTTGATATATAAATGCGACGGTTTGTCCAGTCGGGTCCATTCACCTGTTCACAATAAACGGTCGAAGTGAAAACGTCACCCTATTTTTAGTTTCCTAGGCAGTGGCTCCACTTTAAAAAAATAACTGAACCGTTTCCCTGCGCTTTTGAAATAGTGTTTTATCCGGCAGCCATGGTGTTTGGAGCCAATTACCATGGCAATGCGTCACTTTTCGGCGCACTATTGCCCCAACCGTTGTTTCGTTGATAAATGTGGGTCCTTCTGGTCGTTCATATTCCAATTGGTCGAAGTTTGTTTCAATCACATCGACGGCTTTTCTCGTGGCTTGCCGTGGCTTTAAACATCATGTCCGTCGGAAAAAGTAACAGGGACACGGTTTAGTTATTCTTAGTGTAGGCTACAGCCAATTGCCTAGGTAACCAACAAAATATGACGTATTACTTCGGCAGTCTATTGCAATAGACTGCCGAAGTGAGTACGTCATCTTTAAACTAAAAAAATCACTGAACCATGTTCCTGTGCTTTTGCAATGGTACTTTTTTTCGACGGCCATGTTAGTTTACAGCCAATTGCCATGGCGACCCACGTCATACTTTGGTTGTCTATTGGGTGCTTGTACATGGGGTCAAAAGGTCACGGTTCGCTATAGACAGCCGAAGTGTGACGTGTTGCCATGGCAATTGGCTCTAAACTCTCATAGCCGTCGGCAAAAATTGGAAATCAATTTCACATGTATTTCATTTGTCACTGACGCGTTTATACAGTCTGACCATCCGACAAATTTGATCGACAAATTATCATAAGTCGGTTGAACAAATACGAATTCGACCTTTACATGAAGCACGGATGATTTTCATGTGAGACTGGTTTGATTAAAATCTCACGACATTGAATGAACAAATATTGAAATTGGTTGACCACTGATCATTTGGAAAGAAAAAAGACCAATTCAATTGAAGCATTTGCGCGTCTTGGGACGAAATTGAAGTTACAGGTTATGGATTTGATTTAAAAAGTTTTAAAATGTGCGGGATTTGTGAGTTATATCCACAGTTTTAATGAATTCGTACCGAAGCGTAGAAGGGACATGAATAAAAATAAGTCTTAATTGTTGTGCTAAGTCAGAATTATGACTTATTTTTTGTATTCATGTCCGTTCATACAGCAACTTGGGAAAAGTAAATAAACGTCATTCGGTAATACGAAGACAAATGAATCCACCAGGTGCGCCACCCTATCACTGTCCTTTTCATTTGGCCGTTATATCAAAAGGATTTTGGCACCTGCTTCAATTTTGTTTAGAAATCAGTGAACACGGCACGGGGCCTTCTATTGTAACAGGACCATTTCAGGAATTCCCAGGAATTGACAACAGCAGACAGCGGGGGCGGCGCTGAGTCTGAGGCTTTAACACTATCATTGTGCAGTGGCTCGTTCATTATTTATAACATGTAAAACAGACGGTCGTGGACGCTTTTGTGATTGGATGAGGCCACAGTGGGTTAGCAGTACTGTGTGTATGGGATTCTGATTGGACAAGAAAATTACGCACCGCCCAACACGTACGACAAGCCGTTACAAACGAAAGAACGCTACTGAAACGCCGATTCGGCCAAAACAGCGGCCCGTTGTTTCAGCCGCCCATTCACCCGCACATTCGAAAATGAAGACAAATCCAGAATACATACACCAGAGGATGAAGTCGGAACAATTTCATCATTTTCCGAACAGACTCCCCTTCAACTTAAAAATTATAATTGATTCTGATCCAGGACACACCTAATTTGTGTTTCAGCTTCAGCCGCTGACTAATTAGTACATAATTAAGGAGTTAATTAAAGGGACCCTTCCCCAAGGAGCTAAAAAGTGAATATTTCTCACTGAAATATTCGAACGCACAACTTTAAAACAATTTGTTTCCTTCATTTTGTACAATGTAACAACTTTTACACATTTTTTAATTGATTCTAGTCCCTGGCACACTTAATTTTGGTTTCAGCTTCAACCGCCCATTTTTAGTACATAATTAAGGAGTTAAAGGGACCCTTCCCCAGGGAGCTAAAAAGTGACGATTTCTCTACAAAATATTCGAACGCGCATCTTTAACTTTGTTCCCTTTATTTTGTACAAATTTACAACTTTTAATACATTTTCTAATTGATTCTACTCCCGGGCACATTTAATGTTGGTTTCAGTCTCAGCCGCACATTATTTAGGACCTAAATAAGGAGAGGGGCCCTTCCCCAAGGAGCTAAAAAGTAAAGACTTTCCCCAAAATATTTGAACGCACAATTTAAAAACACTTTGTTCTCTTTTTTGTGTACAAATTAACAACTATTAATGCATTTTCTAATTTATTCTACTCCCGGGAACATTTTGGTTTCAGCTTCAGCCGGTGTTGGCTAAAATAGGTTTTCCCGGAAAAATTTGGAAAATGTGTACATTTGTTAGTGTAGGTTTTCCCGGCCAATTTCAGCAAAAAAAAACACGTTCATTTTCGTTAATACGCATTAAGATTTGTTCGGACTTTTCAAGTCTGTACAAACTCGGGTTTCTTTTTCCTTATTATCACATTCTGTTTCGTTTTCGTGCACACAATATTTTTGCTTTATCATTCCGGTTCGATTTAGTCATTCTTTTTCGTCTAATGACATTTAAGACTACATTTTCACCATTCAAAAGTTAAATTTCTGTCTTTTTTGCAATCGGGGCAAACAAATTAAAAGCCATCGACGCCTGCAGGATTTTTTGTCTGTGCCTGTGTTTCTTTTTCGTTTACAGTAAATCTATTTTGCACTATTTTGCAAGTGTTCAATTTAGATGTGACATAGAGTATTCGAGTAGTGCTATATTGTCTGTCACTGTAAGTTGTTCTATATTATATTTGTCTTTCAAAAAATCATTGTTTTGATGTGAATAATTCATTTGTATCCTTAACCTTTGTTTGTATATATGCCTGTTTCTGGAGTCTTTTGAAATCAACTCAGGAAGCTTGGTATTTTTGCTCTTTACTGTGTGTACAGGTACTGTTCATTTTGTTTCATATACGGGGTGTTATAAAAAGATAATCCAACTTTGTTAGTAGAAAGCATGGTAGCATCTTAAAGCAGAGTGTATGGGCTTTCCAACGATGCCTTGGTTACTTTACTAGGTTCACGCATCACTGAGCACTATTGTCTTGAAATTGAGGTGCAAAATGGGGGTTGGTTCACTTTCATGTTAAACAAAGTAGATTATTTACGCACAGGATTGAACAAAAATGGCACAATCTTATTCAGTAATTACATTTTATTCATTATCACATTCCAACACAGGATTCTGAATTTTTTTTTTTGATAAACCACGATTCTCCACATGTCCACCTCCTCTCTCCAAACAAAGTTGACATCAGCGGCGCATGTCTCACGGTGTCTGGATCCTCTTGCAAACTGTCCACCTCTCGCCGAATCCTGCATGTTGTGCTGTGGCGTTGTGAAAACTTTATTCTTTAAAGAAGTCGCAAGGGATGAGGTCTGCTGGACCTGGGGGCCACTCGAAGGGGTGATTCGTGGCAATCACTCGCTCATGAAATTTATTTAGGACGATATCGAACAGCAATGGGACGGTGCGCTGGTGCACCATCTTGCGCCCGTCACAGATAACGAAATGTCGTGAACGACATGCACCACTGATGTCAGTTTTGCAGAGAGGAGGTACTAGGTAGACACGTGGAGGGTCGTGGTGAATAAAACAAAATGAACCGTGTGTGGTTGGGTGTGTTGGAAAGCGTGAATGAATAAAATCCAATCAATGAATAAGATTGTAAATTTTGTTCGATTTTGTTTAACATGAAAGTGAACCAATCCCCATTTTCCACCCTAGGAAGGTAACCATACCCTATGCTTTAAGATGGTATCATGCTTTTTACTTGAAACTTGTTGTGCTTAGTTCCTCTACAGTTTTGTCTTGAAAGAATGGCTTTCATAAATAGGCAAATAGGAGTTTAAAAAACGCATGCCACACGAACGAATTTGCCTGCACGTATGTGGAAAACGTTTGCTTATTCATCAAATTGAACTCTTGATCAACCTCTTTCTGGGGCCTTGGACGATTTTGAATGAGCGAAACGACTGTTTGAATTTGAAGAATAAAAAACCGCATTTATCGAAAGAATGCTAAAATAGCGAAATCGAATGACTTCGTTTGATGTTCGAATGTTAAAATGAAGGAGCATTCATTTTAAAACGAATTTAAATGAGCCTCGTGTCAAAGTGAACGTTTTTATTTGCTGAAATTGGCCGGAAAAACCTATAAAAGGAACATTTGTTTATATTTAACAAATGATAATTATATTTCCTTGAAGGTACATTCAGTCGTAAACATCAGCATGCGATTTCCCGAATGTGCGTGAATTTAGATTATTATGGCATTTCATTTTAGCTCGAAATCAAAGGCACATCCGCAATTCTGTAATCCTTTTAATTTATCATCAATCTATTTCGCTAATGATTTCCCGCGCAGTGTTACTTAACGTATTGCTGGCACGACCATTTGCAGATAAACATGTATTAATGCCTTGGTTCTGAGACAGGTCATTGGCGGATAGATGTTCGAACTGATAAAATGAGAGAGAACCTTCAAAGGAATGCAGAAAGACATAAATATACAATACAACCAACAATGGTGGGGTACCGTGGCCGAGTGATTTAGGTCACTGACTCGCAATACTCGTGTAAAAACTTCGATACCCAGCTTGGGTACCTGTGCCCTTGAGCACATTTGCTCCATCCTTCGGAAGGGATGTAAAACCGTTGGTCCAGTTAGCTGTGTAACGCACTTAAACGATCCCAGAGCATTCTTTTGGAAGAGTTACAGGATTCCCGGTGTATATGGCCGTAAGCTGCCAATGGCGCCACCCACATATGTATATCGATGTTTAGGTGGAAGAAACCTGTAAGCTTGTAAATCAGCCTATACGCGCTGCGAATTGAAGTTCATTAAACACAGTCAATAATGTAGGTTTTCCCGCACATTTTAAAACTGTTACATTCAAATTCATATCCGGTTAACTTCAATTTCGTCCCAAGACGTGTGAAACACTCAAATGCTACAGTTTATTTGGTCTTTGGTCTTTTCAATAATCAATGGTCTACCAATGTTTCTATCCAATTTGGTAAGATTTCAATTGAATTCGTCTCGACTGATGATCATCTACACCACGTAAGGTTTGAATATTAAACCCATTTCATAAATTTTTCGCTGAAATTCGTCGGAAGGTCAAAATGTACTGGCAAGCTTTTTAAGGACATTCTCTAACGGTCAATTCCTTGCACTTGCTAAGCTTGTTTCTGAATCTTCAACAAACTTCACGCCAATGTTATATATAGGCCGACGTCAGGCAACCATAATCTATGCATGTAAAAATTGCATGTAATATACGAATACGTGGAAATATCCAATGTTATCATGCAATCAAATAATAGACAAATTCAAGTGAAATTGATTTCCTAATGACGAAATTGTCCCTTTCGACGTACGCTTGGCAACTGCTTACGACGAAATCAAATGATCTTTTTTTTGAAAAAGTGTGAAAACGTACGAAATGATTTGGACAAATACGAATAGGAGCGACCAATTACGAAATTAAACATGAGAAATACAAAGTTGTGAATTTTCGAAACTGGTAATGAACTTGAATGAGAAAATGTTTTAAAGTGTGCGGGAAAACCTAAATATTCCCCAGATGTCATCATTCTCATGTAACATGACACGCTTGTTGGCCAAAAGAATCCCAACTTTTCGTTAACTATTAGTCTAATAGTTTAATAAAATAACCAACAATTGGGCAAATTGTCGTCTACCAACATTTGGGCATGTAGCATACCTCAACAGTTGGGTAATGTCATGCGTTATTTTGTTGGATATTTTGAGGATAGCCGTTGGTTAAAAAATTTCCGACTTGCTCAAAAAATGGACAAAATATCATCCACACTATGGACAACATGTGTAGTCAGGCAGCATGTGGTAATAAATTAAGGCCCGTGGGCATCGGATGATTAGAAAATGCCACATAGCTAGATGTCTTAATTATACCCCAAGGAACAAGAAAAACCATGTTGGCAAAATCTGAGAGGTTGCAGACAGCGGCCATCTTGGATTTCAAAATGGCCGACATTTTGGAACAATTTTCTGCTAGAAATTCGGGTATATTTCATGAAAAAAAGTTCCCCAACCTCCAAACAAATTTAACAAAAGGTTTTTCAGTGGTTATTGGTCCTACTGAATGTGGTGAATGACAGGAAAAAAGTCTACTAAAATCAAGTCACCAGAAATGGGTGAAATCTGGGCCAATTCCAAAATGGCCGCCAGTGAAGTTGAAAATCGTTAAAATGGCTCTAACTTCTGTAATATTTGGAGTAAAACAGTGACTTAAATGTCTACCCTGGGGTTTTCAGTGTCAGGGAATTCACTGGTATCCATAACATTTCAATCTAACCTTCGACAAACAATAAAAGCCACCAATTCAAAATGGCGGTCATAATATAGGCATGGAAGGCGGTAGAGAAAATGGCTTCTTTAACTGCTTATGTCAGATGTAGTTTCTTTTATTGGTCAGTACTGTGCGTAACAAGACCCCCCAACCCCCATCTAGTGGCAAGACTGGCTGCATCAGCCACCGTACGAGCCGCTAAGACAGGGTGCGCCACTCTGCAAGAATTGCCTCTCTGACAATCTGTATTTCTAGGACTGTTTTGGAGACACGTGGTTCAGGAGGTCAGTTCATCCCACACAGGATTTATCAACAAATGGCCATCCCATCCCAGCCCTAAGCCATCCCAGCCCATCCCGAAGCTCCGAAGTCTAGCCCGAGGCCGTCCCAGCCCAGCCCGATGCTACCCCAGCTCGATGCTACCCCAGCCCAGTCCAAAGCCATCTCGATCTGTCCTGCCTGAAGTCACCCTTGCCAAGCCCGATGCCATCCGGCCCAGCCCGATGCCATCCAGGCCCAGCCCGATGCCATATCCGGCCCAACCAAAGCCAGCCCAGCCCAAAGCCATCCCAGCCAAGCCCAAATCCACCCCAGCCTAGCCCGAAGTCACCCCGAAGCCAGCCCAAAGCCACCCCAGACCGAAGCCACCCCAGCCCAGCCCAAACCACCCGACCCCAGCTGGAAGTTCAGCCCAGCCAGAAGCCACCCCGGCCCAACCAAAAGCCAGCCCGGCTCAGCCCGAACCCACCTCAGCCCAGCCCGAAGTCACCCTGAAGCCAGCCGGAAGCCACGCCGGCCCAGCCCAAACAAAGCCAACCCGGCCCAGCCCAAAGCCACCCCGGCCCAGCCCAAAGCCACCCGACCCAAGCTCAAAGCCACCCGACCCCAGCTGGGAAGCTCAGCCCAGCCGTAAGCCATCCTGGCCCAACTCAAAGCCAGCCCGAAGCCACCCCAGACCGAAGCCACCCCAGCCCATGCCAAACCACCCGACCCCAGCTGGAAGTTCAGCCCAGCCGGAAGCCACCCCGGCCGAACCCAAAGCCAGCCCGAATCCACCCCGGCCCAGGCCAAAGCCACCCCGGCCCAGCCCAAAGCCACCCCGGCTCAACCCAAAACCACCCCGGCTCAGCCCGAACCCACCTCGGCCCAGCCTGAAGTCACCCTGAAGCCAGCCGGAAGCCACGCCGGCCCAGCCCAAACAAAGCCACCCCAGCCCAGCCCAAAGCCACCCCGGCCCAGCCCAAAGCCACCCGACCCCAGCTGGGAAGCTCAGCCCAGCCGTAAGCCATCCTGGCCCAACTCAAAGCTAGCCCGAAGCCACCCCAGACCGAAGCCACACCAGCCCAGCCCAAGCCACCCGACCCCAGCTGGAAGTTCAGCCCAGCCGGAAGCCACACCGGCCCAACCCAAAGCCAGCCCGAAGCCACCCTTGCCCGGCCCAAAGCCACCCTTCATGCCCAGCCCGAAGCCACCCTTGCCCAGCCCAAAGCCACCCTTGCCCAGCCCAAAGCCACCCTTGCCCAGCCCAAAGCCAACCGACCCATCCCCATCCCCATCCCCATCCCCATCCCCAGGCCAGCCTATCCCGGGCCCCCGCACACCTCAGCACAGCTCAGCCCCTACTATACAGCAATGAATTATTTTCTACTTCTAGTGGAGAATTCTGCAGTTAAGGCTTCAGTTAAAGGGTTTTTATCCCGATTAAACCTGCGTGGGATGAGCTGACCTCCTGAATCGCACGTCTCAAAAGCAGCCCTAGAAGTGCATTCATGCAGAGTGGCACACCCTGCCTTAGCGGCTCTTACGGACGCTGATACAGCAGGCCTTGCTACAAGACGTACATGTAATCATCCACGTTACTGACCAATAAAATATGATGTATCCAACACCAGCAGTTGAAGAGAAGTATAACTAAGCATGGGGGTTCGAATTGTCTCTACCCCTATACCACTGGTGATTTATGACCGCCATCTTAAGATTGTGGCTTTTATCGTTTGTTAAAGGTTGGGTTGAAATTTCATTGATGTCAGTGAATTGCCTGACCATGAAAACCCTAGGGTAGAAATTCAAATCATTGTTCTGCACAAAATATTAAAGAAGTTACAGCTATTTCAGCAATTTTCAAGGCCAACGGCAGCCATCTTAGAATTGACCCAGATTTGAAATTGACCTTATCCTAATCACGTGACCCTGACCTCTCATAAGTTTTAAACCTCAGAATTCCATTTAGCACCACGGAAAACCATAGTATTTACAGAACGATCTTTAAAATCGGCTGATGATGTACCTACACCTGACACTGCCTACAACTGGCACCTGTTAATTTTAATGGCCATATTGGAAATGACCCAGATCCTTATCCTAATCACGTGACCCTGACCTGTCATCAGTTTTAAAATCTCAGCATTGCATTTAGCACCACGGAAAACAATAATATCAACACCATGATCTTTAAAATCGGCTGATTAGTTGCCTACACCTTACATAGTTATATGCAATAAGGCTTAAACTGGCGGCCATTTTGAAATCCAAGATGGCCGCCCTCTGCAACATTTTTGAAATTGCCAACAATGTTTTTTGTGCTTCTGGGCACCCTTGCAATACATCTAGGTAGGTGAGACCTTCTAATCATTAAGTACCCACGGGACACCACATGCTGCCTGACTAGTGTTGCCGTGGGAACTAAAATATCAATGCCATGATGAAATATTCAACTTCAATTGACATCAATAATCAATACGTTCTTGTCGTAAAACATCAATTTATGCACACTTGACGAATATAAACATCTTGAATACAGCAGTAAGTACAACGATTGTTTTACAGGTTTCTCTTTGAGTCAAACTTAATTGATTTCGTAATTGTGGTATAGCAAAATAGGTAAATCAGGGTTATTTCGAGACAGTGAAAACTACTCCTCCTCGATGTTGGATGTATAGGACTATCCCTCTCAGTTTCACCTGTGGAGGTTGTCCTAATCTTCAACAATCTTTAGACCAGTAGTTTTCACTACAGTGTACTTGCCCTCATAGTGTGGTATGAAATGTCATCCCGTCGGATTTTCGTGCTAAAATTGATTTCTTTTCTTTTTTTGCTTTGTTGAGTTGATTTGAGGTCAAAAAGTAAGAAAATGGCGGGGTTCAAATTTTCCGACCCCTGGATGATCTAAACCCTCACCGAGTCATCAAGCACCCACCCCTACAAGACCACTTGTCTCAAGCAGATGATAACATTTTATCAGCTTTTTCATATTAGGCCATGGGCCAAAGGCCCGTATTTTGCAGTTTCGTTATAACTTTTTAGGGGCAACATTTTTTTTGATATAAGTAGTTTGAGACATGCTATTAGTATTTCGCTTGTTCACATTTGAACCATTTGCACGTAACGTAGAAATAAAGGTCAGAAAAATTGACTATTTAAGCAGCTTTCTCGCGCGGTTTTTCGCAACATCGAGCTATCGCTGCCATTGCAAAATGCAGTGTCGTCGCGTTAATCTGGACACGAGTTAGGATTACAATAGACTAGATCCCGATCCACACTGGCCCAATAAAGCTCAGTGCCCTGGCCGTGCCAACGTGTATTGGCTTTATGATTGAGAAGGAAAAGGAACCCATTTGCAGTGAGTAGGTCTATCCCCGTTAGCAATGAATAATTCTGTAACTGCAATCGTAATATAGGCGATGGGCCAACATTTGTAAGATGCCTAGAAATATTAAGCTTTGTCTTAACTTGAATAATACTTTTTTGCAGGGATTATAATCCAGGGACCGCCGGGCCGCGCCGGGGTGAATAAATTATATACAATTGTTGACAAATGTCAATGAGTTTGGGAAATCTGGATGCAGTGAAAAGCAACTTGGCTCCACCAGGATTCGAACTGCGGACATTCTGCTCAACGTGCAGACGACCTATACCAATTGAGCTATTTGTATCGAATTCGATCGTCTTAACCTTTTAAGTGACCTTTATAATATGCCGTGGCAAAACTGCTGGTCCACATTGCACGTAATTTTGTTTACATTAAATGCAAAATGACCCTGTGCTGGTTGGACTGCATGGGAGGATTCAGGATTTTCCCGTTTTTTGGTCAAAAACAGTATTTTGACCATAGTGCCTCCATTTTAAATTCAAATGCTTTCAGAGTTGATACAGAATGGTGCACAGTTTCAATAATGTTGAATCCGAATCTTATGTTCCCTGCGCTTGTAAGTTGTAGGCCAAAGGTTAACACAGGAGAAACAATCCTTTTTGGAGATTTTTTTTCCCAATTTTGGTCAAAATAGTGATATTGTTTCAGCAGCGTAGACGGCATTTTTGTCAATGGGGAACAAGACGGGGTAATACTTTTTAGTTAGGGAAAGGGGGACGCGGGGATACGTTTTTAGGTCAAATTACATGTACACAATGTACGTTATTTTCCTCATGTAGTTCTCCTTGCCATTTTATGGCACTACATTATTTTTCCTAGGGGGCATCCGGGGAGGCACTGGATTGTTGCTGGTGGAACACGGCCCGAAACACCCCCCCCCCCCCCCACTTAATTTGTAAACAGTTAAAACGAAACTCAATTTCTAGGCCTCCTACAGATTTTGGCCCATGGCCTATATATGTCCTTCTACCCAATTTCCTCAAATGTTCATGGACAATTTTAAGACCACTGCACACTTCGCAGCAGACTGCTCCCCAAGCACATGGCTTCGCCACGTAGATGACACCTTCATCATCCGGCTTCATTATGTACCGCAATACCTCAAGTTATTCATAGACCATCCGAACGCCGTGTACCCCAGCATCAAGCTCATGATGGAACACAAACAATGACATCGCAATTCCCTCCTGGACGTCAGTTTTGCCGACGTCCAAAAGGTACACTCAAGCACGACGTCTACAAGCCAACCCACACAGACCGGTATCTCCACAACTCATTTCATCATCCCAGAATCAACTTCTCGGTCAACTCTAAACCCCTAGTACAACGGGCCTACAACATCTACGACCATGGTGATGGTGTACATGAACCCATGCAAACGTGGAAAGGTATGTATCGGCAAGACTGGTCGAGACCTACCAACCAGACTCAAAGAAATCATAGCTGAGGGACACGGAGGGGACTATGGAAAATCAGCGGTATCCAAACACTTACACCAATATGTCCACATTATCAACCGGAAAGAAGTACAACTCATTGTTCCTGTCGACAGGTGGCACCCAAGACGCATGGGAGCATCAAAGGTGGCACATCAAGAAAGCCATCAAAATCAATAAACACAACACAGTATCCCAAGACGTCGGCTTCAACATCACCAACATTCGGCACTCCCTATACTCAGCCAGACCGATGGGCCCTATACCCAAGTTCCTTGTCCCACTACAGCCACTGCAACAATGATATGCAACACTGAGCAAATCAACAACCAACCACATGATTGTGATTCAATTCCTAACCACGCACCAGCATCTAAGCCCAAGTCACTCCTCTTCAGTGCACTCTTTCTTCCAGCAATCCTCTCATCTGGTACTTGAGCCCTATATCATCTCGAGTCCAGCACTTCCTCTGAAGACGAACAGAGCACACTGCTAACACCCACCGGTTCTTTTGAGAACCACACATACAAAATATATACTTCTCATGGTGCAACTGCAAACCGTTTACGCACTGATTTCCACCATGCATACTCTCAAGTCTTCCTCAGCCTGCTATATCTTAAGTAACACACTGGAAATCCGCAACATATTATTTCCTTGTAACAGGATGGTCAGATCACAAAAAAATGCGCTTGTCAACTTCAAGTGCATTCAAACCCTTAAAAATAAAAGCAGATATTTTATGTCTAGGTTTATTATTACTAGACGTCAAGTATGACGTCTAACCATGGCGTCACTGGAGATGGTTGGTCTCTTTAACGGAGGTTTTGATAGCCACTTCCCGTCACTTTGAAAGTGTTACAAATGAACTTGGCATCCTAAAAAAAACATCTTAAAACGACCATAAGATTGTGTAAATCGGTCCATTATTGCCGAAAATAAGGGGAGGGGGAACTGAAGACATGTAAGACTTGCTACGGTTGGTTGTAACCGGACCCACATTAACCGCCTTCGAAAGTTTAAATGGAGAGGTAGAACTCGATCCGTCAGTTTAGGTTTTCGCTTGGTGGCAGGCTGGCAGCACTACAATGGGGTATCGTCGGATACCGTATCGGCTTACCGATCCCAGGGAATCGGTCTCCCCCTCTTATTTTTGCCACAATAGTAGCAGCGGTGGGATTTCTCTTGGTCTTAGTTTCCACGTCTTCCCGATTTCGCCACAATATCGCATTAATTTTAATTAATGACTATCACGTCATGACAGCGTCCATCTTAAAGCTTGACATGTGAACGGAGTGTCTTAGGTTTCAGCAATATGGCTCCATGGTAGCAAAATGTTCAGAGGGTGGTGCGAAAATGACATTGAATCTGATGTGGATGAAAATGGTAATGTATACGATCACCGGAAGTCAGTGATAGCCACCTCCGGTCATTTTGAAAGTGTCATAAATGGACTAGGCGTCCTCGAAAACAGGGGGGAACTGAATACCTCGCTCCAGGGGGTAATCCAGGAGTCGGAAAATTGTAACCCCACTATTTTCATTTTCGCAATAACTAGCATTTGATTTAATTTTGCGTCATTCAAATAAAATAATGTGCAGAACGTTTCGTTTAAAGGATTACAAATACGTTATTAAGCTTTTGGTTTCACTTTACGTTGCCAATTATTACGAATGTGGAATCCAATTCGCAGAAAAAGTACGTTTTTATTGCGATACGGGCTGAATTGAATATTCTTTTTCATTTGTTATGAATTAAATTCGCATATTTTGCATTCAATTTAAATAAAGTATACAGGCCTATACATATCAGAATACAACTTCGATTGATTAATTAATAAATGTATTGTAGACATAATTGAGCATCATTGTGTTTGTTATTTTATTCATAAGATGAATCAAAATGATCTTTGTAAAGGAAAACATGCTAAAACGTGTTGTGTTAAAACGCATTTTTGATGGTATCTTAAGCCCGAATTTTGATTTCAGGAATAGCAGTGATAACGTTTTGAAGAGTAAGTTTGGGGATTTGTAAAGAGTGCATCATTGTTTTGCAGCCGGCGACCGGTTGCACTGATCTGCAACAGTGTATGTGCAAATGTAGTACAGAAAAATTAGAAAAGCTGAACATGTCGATTTCGGTAATAAACTGGTTTAAGTCCTATCTCAGTGATCGCAGTCAAACCGTTAATATTAGTAAACATATATCAAAACCCTTGCCTATAAGTGTCGGTGTACCACAAGGATCAATTCTGGGCCCATTATTGTTTCTTGTATATACATATGACCTGCCTCTGTATGTATCCAATAAGCTATATATGTATGCCGATGACTCTACACTAACTTGCAGTTCCGAAAGCATTGTCGAAATTGAAACTAGCCTTAACAAGTCATTAGACATGATTCATCTGTGGTCCGTTAAAAATAAAATCAAAATTAATGCCAGTAAAACTAAATGTATGCTAATTGGCTCAAAGAAAAAGATAAGCGCGCATGAGCTCAGAGTACACATTAATAATGATCAAGTGCATAACGTTAAATCGTTTAAATGCTTGGGTGTTATTATTGACGAAACCTTAAGTTGGAACCAACATGTCGAATATGTAAAGAAGACAGTTTTCTCGAAATTAGCTATGTTAAAAAGAATTCGCGACTGTGTAACTCAACAGCACATGAACACCCTTATGTTAAGCTTAGTCATGCCTGGTCTAGATTATTGTTGCACAGTATGGGGTGAACGTTACGCATCTCATAACAATGTCTTGAACAAATGCCTCAAACGTGCAGCCAGAATAATACTGAAATGCGATTTCCTAACGCCATCAGCTGACATGTTTAAAAAGCTCGACTGGCTTGCCTATCCAGAGAGAGTTAAATACAAGAAAGCTATATTTGTCTTTAAAAGCATCAATTCCTTGGCCCCGCAGTATATGGCAAGTCTATTTACACCTTACGTACAAACTCGAGAAACTCGTCAATCTGCCGAAAAGACACTGAACATTCCCTTTGCACGAAAGGGGTCTTACGCCTCGAATTTTGCTGTAACTGGCGCCGCAATTTGGAACAGCCTTAGTGCTCCCCTTAGAACTATGTCTTCTTTGAGCTCATTCAAATCGGCACATCGCCAAACATACACATAATATTCACATGATCAACCTCAAGTGAGAAATGCTAATTTACGGAGTCGTATGACTTGGTTGCCATAAAATCAAACTTTAATTTTGGAGCCGGAGGGGAATTTTCCCATGTTTAAAATTTTTGTTTTCTCTTTAAAAGAGTTTTTGCGGGTTTTTCGCCCTCCCGTAATTAGCGTAGATTTTAGTCTCACATGCATGTATAATAATTACTTGTGATGTTGTTCTTCTGTAACCATTAGTTTTTTGATGTTGTAGTTGTTGTACAAATGTATCTTATTCCAGTTTGTTATTATGAAGTTGTTAAATTTAGTATATTTGTTCTATGTGTGTTTGCCCCAATGGAAACCAGTTTTTGTAAACTGTTTGGGCATACCCTGGGTAAATAAATGGAATAAATAAATACATAAATAAATAAACTTTGACAGTCACGACCTCTAAAAACCATAAACTGACTTTTTGTACCATTAAAAATAATATCAAAATCATTTGCATAAATTTCACATACAGTGACCATAGTCTGTAAACCCTTTCTAGTAGGAGCCATCAAGGTAATATCATCTGCATATACTAGACATCCAATATAATTATTACCTATGTAGCAACCGACACTATACTGTTACGTTATTCATCAATCAAGCCATCCAAATACAAGGAAAATAAAATAGGAGATAAAACACCCCCTGTTTAAAGGAGTGTGACCAGATCACTTTTTTTTACCCATAACTCCCCGGGACTTACCTTATGGGTCATGATATTTTTATATCGTAACATCCGTTATATTTTTCTGATTACGAAACTGAAACTCCCGCGCTTCTAGGCCGCATATTTCCAAGGATATCGTCGAAAATCCACCGATTATTTGTAAACTAATTTTCCAGTATCAACGGCCCGGTTTCGTCCATAATGCGATTTCGATTTACATGACTAGCGCCCTCAATCATCTGAATAAGAATTTATCTTATTGATAAAAATAACGTACACATTTTCAGTTCAGTTTATCACCTTTATTGAAATAAATAATTTATTTTGTCTATAAACTTTTTTATAAATGTAAGATTTATAAGTGTCATTTTTTTTGTGGGTGGGAAAATATCAACATTTTTAAGCACGTAGGCTAACGCAACAACCATGACAACGAGTGACAACGTCGCGCAGTCGTGGGCGCCATGTTTGATATCCGCGTGCGTGTGTTATCTACATAAACGCGTACATATAATTAATTTTTCTTCATTTTGTGTTGCTTAGCTGATCAAGAAAAATATTTTTAAGCACAAGTACAATTTATACGTTACACATTTTGTTAAATAAATTATTTAATGTAAACAAATTAAATATCAAGACTGAAAGTACTACGAAGGTGAACATACATATGCATGAGTCAAGACTTCAGCCTGATACTGAGCGTATTCAGACTGTAGAGGGCGGGCTTCATGCAAAGTTTATCCGCTGAAAGCCGACTCGATAGTTTTGTTCAATTTTTTTACTGGAAATCGCGAATGTTTTCGGGTTTTTTGGACATGGGAGGTGTGTATGGGAGTTACTTGATAATATTGGTAAGTTACATCGAAAACTATTTTCCAGAAACCCTGGTCACGCTCCTTTAACACCGTTATTGGCTGTAAATTTACTAGAAATAGACTCACCCCATTTCACTTGGAGAATTTGATTAGAATATATATACAACAGCAGCCTCAATACTAAGGGTGACATTTTTTGTCGAGCAATTTTTTAAAAAGTTTGCAATAATTAACACGATCAAATGCTGTTTAAATCCAAACTGTAGGTCAGAGCTGCACAGAGCACTCTCTTCCTTCAGAATAATAACCCAATCAAACACCTTGCCGATAATACTGCTTAAGTGATTGCCCTATAGTTGTCTGAACTACTTAATAGTTTTCTCTTACACTTGGGAATAGGAACCATGGTACCACAATTCATACTTTCTGGACTAATGCCATGAATTAACATACAATTAAATATACATGTTAAAAACACATACAATAAATGAGGGCCATTAATAATATTATCCGAATTAAGACCTTCACCATCAGATTTACCGAGCTTAAGTTTCTTTACAGCTTCTAAAATATCACCTACACTCAATAAATAATTGTGTTCACAGTGAGTACTTAACCTTTCATGAATTTCACTTTTGTCCAGTTGTTAACTAACGGTTTTCCTCAGAATGCCTTGCCTCAATACCAAGGAATATATGTATGTGCAAGGCGTACGTTAAATAACGGCTGCTCATTAGCGAAATAGATTGGTGATAAATTAAAAGGAATACAGGAATGCGGACGTGCCTTCGATTTCGAGCTAAAATGAAATGCCATTAGGCTAAATTTACGCACATTCGGGAAATCGTGTGCGGATTGTTTTACGACCGAATGTACCATTATTGAAATAGAATCATCATTTGTTAAATAGAAAGAGGGATTTTAAACGTTCATTCTATTTCGCACAAAAACGAATGCTTCTTTTACAAACAAATGTACACTTTTTCCAACATTGTCCGGGAAAACCTATATTTTTTTCTGGCGTGTCGGGTTACATGATATTAGGGGAGTTTCTATTGCTGGTCTTTCTGCATTCCATAAAGTTCTCTCTCATTTTATCAGTTCGATCATCTATCCGCCAATGACCTGTCTAAGTACCAAGGCGACCCGTTTTCGGTACCCTGTGGAGACTTGGATTCTATAGGCGACAAAAAAATGTAAAGGTCTCCACACGGTAATTCTAAAGGACTCCACAAGGATGGCACTTAATAGAAATATGAATTTTCCTCAAAAAAGAGGGATTTCCAAAATATTCTGGTCGCTACATCTTCTAGTGTATAAAATAAGGAAAGTACGCTCGAAATTTCAGCCCGAGAAAAACAAATGGTTTAAATAGGAGTGCTATGACGATTTTTAAACCAAATTCTAGCCATTCATCGGAGTTTGTGTACGAGAACAAAGCCATGTCTTCACAAGGATAGGGGAACGGGAAAGCGGCATCAGAATACATGTATGTCTGAGAATATAGTTGTGCCATACGCGAAATAACACTGCGCGGGAAATCGGCTGCACGTTAGCGAAATAGATTGATGATAAATTAAAAGGAATACAGGATTGCGGATGTACCTCCGATTTCGAGCTAAAATAAAATGCCATTAGGCTAAATTCACGCATATTCGGAAAATCGTATGCTGATTTTGTTTACGACTGAATGTACCTTCATGGAAATAGAATTATCATTTGTTAAAAAGAAACGGGGATTTCAAACGTTCATTCTATTTCGCACGAAAACGAATTCTTCTTTTACTAACAAATGTACACATTTTCCAAAATTGTCCGGGGGAAACCTATATTTCGCTCTTTTAGAGTGCTTTTTCACTCTAGAAGCGAGTTAAAACTCACTCTAAATGAGTGAAATCTCCACTAAAAAGAGTGACATTATCAGTCGAAAACGAGCTGTCCCTTTGCTCTTGAAAGAGTGATTTACACTCTAGGAGTAGGTTTCACTTTCCTGAAATAATCCTGATTTACCTATTTTGCTATACCTCTAACTGGAACATTCTTAAAATGTTCACAATAAAAATCAAAATCAATTAAGTTTTTGCAAGTTTTACTTCAAGAGAAACCTTTATAACAATCGTTGTACTTCTAAGCACTGCTGTATTCAAGATGTTTATATTCGTAAACTGTGTAAAAACTGTGTATAAATTGATGTCAGTTGAAATTGAATTTTAGTTTCCACGGCAACAAATGGTGTAGTGTGGATGATATTTTGTCCAGTTGTTGAGCAAGTCAGCAATTTTTTTTAACAAACGGTTATCCTCAAAATACCCAACAAAATAACGCATATAACATTACCAAACTGTTAAGGTATGCTACATGCCGAAATGTTGGTAGGGGACATTTTGCCTAACTGTTGGGTATTTTATTAGATGTCGGATGAGTTAACTATTCCACCATTAGTTGATGAACATTGTGTTGTCCAACAAGCGTGTCATGTTACATGAGAATGATGACATACGAGGAGTATTTGTAGGTGTTATCGCACAATTTCTTATTCAAATTCATAACCAGTTAACTTAAATTTCGTCTCGAAAATTCACAACTTTGTATTTCTCATATTTAATTTCGTAATTGGTCGCTCCTATTCGTATTTGTCCAAATAATTTCGTACGTTTTCACACTTTTTCAAAAAAGATCATTTGATTTAGTCGTCAGCAGTACGGCGAAAGGAACAATTTCGTCATTAGGAAATCAATTTCACTTATATTTCATTTGAATTTGCCTCTTATAAGTTATTTGATTGCATGATAACATCGGATATTTCCACGTATTCATATTTTACATGCAATTTTTACATGCATAGATTACGGCTGCCTGACGTCGGCCTATATATAACATTGACGTGAAGTTTGTTGAAGAATCGGAAACAAGAGAGCAAGTGCAAGGAATTGACCTTTAGAGATGTCCTTAAAAAGCTTGCTAATTCATTTTGCCCCTCCGACGAATTTTAGCGACACATTTATGAAATGGGATAAACAAAGACGAATTCAAACCTTACGTGATGTAGATGGTAGTCAGTCGAGACGAATTCAATTGAAATCTTACGACATTGGATGGAAAACTGTTCAAATTGGTTGGTTGACCATTGATAAATTGGAAAGACCAAAGACCAAATCAATTGTAACATTTGAGTGTTTCACTCGTCTTGGGACAAAATTAGAGTTAACCGGATATGAATTTAAATGAAAAAAATTTAAAATGTGCGGAAAACCTACTTCCACCTAAACATCGATATGCATGGGTGGGTGGCGCCATTGACAGCCGACGGCCAGGTACACCAAGAATTATCGAACTCTTCACAAAATAATGCTCTGGTAACTTCTAAGTGCGTTACACAACACACTGGACCAACATCCCGAAGGATGGAGCAAATGTGCTCAAGGGCACAGGTACCCCAGCTGGGTATCGAACCCACAACCCCAAGTTTTCACCCGAGTATTGCAAGTCAGTGACCTAAATCACTCGGTACCCCACCATTGTTGGTTATTTGTTTTAATTGTATATATGCCTTTCTGCATTTCCTTAAAGTTCTCTCTCATTTTATCAGTTAGATCATCTATCCACCAATGACCCGTCTCAGAACCAAGGCATGAATACATGTTCATCTGCAAATGGCCAGGCATACGTTAAGTAATACTGCTCTGGAAATCGGCTGCTCATTTGCGAAATAGATTGATGATAAATTAAAAGGATTGCGAAACTGCCTTCGATTTCGAGCTGAAATGAAATGCCATTAGGCTTAATTCACGCACATTTGGGAAATCGCATGCTGATTTTTTTACGACTGAATGTACCTTCATGGAACAATGTTTGCCCGCTCGAGATTGTTTTGAGATTGTTTGAAAACTTGAGTTGTTTGATGTTGAAAAAGTATCGCAATTCTCAAGACAGGACACTGGAGGTCGCGCGGGTCATGTCTGGGCGCGCGCCCCCGTTGGCCCCAAACATGTGTACAAGCGAATGCGCTTGACTTGGAATGCGGCGCCTTTGATGTATAAATTTGCATACATGTCTGGAAACAACGCGCGTGCGTGCTTCGTGCGCGGTGCGACTGAATTATAGTGCATTGCATTTGCAGATCTTGGGAACCGTTCATTTTCGGTTTAGCTTTCGCTTATAATAGACTGCGATCGGGTTGCTTGGGCCTAGCTCTATCCTGCCTTAAAGGTACACACCTGCCTACTGTGTACATGATTTAGTGATGTAGCAGCATTGACAATACTTTTTTGATGGTCGTTGCAAAAAAAAATTCATCAAAATATCCCGTAATTTACTAAAGAAGTGCAAAAATAACAAAAACGGTCAAAAGACGGGTTATACGCTTTACCAGCCGTTGCAACTACGCGAGAGCCTCACAACTTTGTCACAAACGATTCGCTCTTCTCCTGCTCAGGATATCTCAAATTTTCTGCTCACGATTTCACTGGACAGCCCGGACGACCGAATAGGAATTTCCGTTTTCTTGTTGA
Organism: Henricia sp. BOLD:AAB3569; assembly: GCA_037783545.1. Taxonomy (NCBI): domain Eukaryota; kingdom Metazoa; phylum Echinodermata; class Asteroidea; order Spinulosida; family Echinasteridae; genus Henricia; species Henricia sp. BOLD:AAB3569. The sequence continues at coordinate 26,234 of JBBELK010000886.1, forward strand.
GGAGTTGGAACGTACGTGCACCGAAGCAACACGCCTACGTACGTGTGTGTGCACTTTGCCGTGCATGCTGCGCGGGGCAAATTTCTACACTCCACGGTAGCCTGCCGTAGCACGCGCTCGCTCCCGTTCTCTGGACTCTCGAAACAAATGTTCGAATTTTCATACTTATGTTTAACTTTGTTTCATACCTGTATAAATAGTCTCTCTTTTGTCAATTACTTATAAATATTGGGGGGAAATCAGAGTTGAATTTGGTGCAGTTCTGCAGTAACAAACTTTTATACGGCTGGAAATACAACTAACTCACAAGACCACGTGACTTTTCGAAACCAGAATTTTGGTTTCGAAAAGTCACGTGACCTTGGATTTTTCAAAAGTGCTCAAAAACGGCCAAATTTGACGGCGTCTTTTCAGGATATATCTAATTTACTCTCGAATGCGCTTCAGAATAATGTATGGATCTATTTCGAGCCCAAAATAGCCCAACAAAGAAGGTGTGTTCCTTTAATATTCGTTGCCGTTGACATGTAGCCAGCCATCAGGGGTGAACTGGCAATAAGTAAGAACGTTAAACAATTGAGTTCCAGCCTAATTTCGGAACTACGGACAGTCATGGGTAAACGAAGCAGAAAACTCAGCAACACGGGCAACCCGGTCACCAAGGCGAGGACGGGTACAATAGACAAGCAACGCGTCGGAGGTACCAGCAGTAAACGCCGAGGATCTGCCAACACCAGTACCCGACCTTAGGTCTAATACCACTAATAGTAGCAGTAGTACAGCACGACATCTACACGAGGTGCCGCCCCTCCATCAGCCACCGGAACCGGGGGTCATGGGACAATCGGCGGAGAAGGTGCTTCCAGGGCCACGTTACCAACGGGAGTTTCTTCGGTCACGTATGCCATATATTACCGGGTGAGCAAATCCCAGCTTACACGGGATATTCTAATTTGTTGGTTGGGCAGATCTCGGGGCCTGCAGACTTGTCCGGGGAAAATACTTGTGGCCCTTCTCCCTGTGACAGTGGTTTCATTTTTAGTAACACAACTATAGTGGCTCCCAAGCAACACCTACGGTAGAAGTTGTGGTTGTTGTTGTATTTTCTATGGCATCTTCGGCAACTAAGGCCCTTTATGCCATCAACTATACGGTTTTAGCTTTAACTTTACTTTATTATCAACTTGAGATGACGAAGAAGGAGTTGCAGTTTTAGAAGTGAGAGGAAAACCCCCAGAGAAATGCCCCAGGGGAAACCCACGCGGTCAAGTAGGGACTGCAAACCCAATCCACATACACGCCCCGGATTCGAACCCGGGACGCCAGAGGTGAAAGGCGAGGAAAGAACCACTACGCCAACCCGACCGCCCCTGAGAAGTTGTAGAATTTTCGCTTTACTGTTTAACAATAAGCTTGGGTCCGGTTTCAAAGCCATAAATAATTAGAGCTTCGCGTTTGTGTTTTTACAAACGCGATCGGGTGACATAAACATTGATAAGATGATGACGACACAGTTTTGAGATTGTTTGAAAACTTGAGTTGTTTGATGTTGAAAAAGTATCGCAATTCTCAAGACATGACGCTGACTATTCGGCGCTAAAATTGTGTATCTGATGTCGTCAATATTGGCAGTCAATCTCATCATGACGTCACTATTGTGTGCACAGATTTTTAAAGGATACTGAAGAACAAGTTTTGACATGCATATGTGGTGAAAGAATCTTTCCAATATTTATTACAGTTCTCAAGATGTTGTCATTTGAGATCATATTACGTTACCACCGTGCACGTGATGACGTCATCAGTGCTATATTTGTTGTAGTCATAAAGTCCACATGTGAGGGAACATTTCGTTCCGTAGAACTATGGTCAATTTCCCTACCACTTTGGCTCTTTTGCATTCAAAATGCTAAAATATTGTACATTTTCGAACCTCTTCCGGTTTGGACCGGAGGTTTGGGTCACACAGGGGTCATGTCATTGTATGATTTGTTCAGTTCATTGAGACCTATCATGCTGGAAAAGAATTGTTCAAGTATCTATTACGATTCTTGAGATTTTAATTTTTGAAATAATGACCCTTGAATTTGTGTAATTTGACACCTGTGACGACATCATGACATCACAAGGTTGTGCACAAATTGTTCAACAATTTGATAACATCAATTAAGTTCTTAAATGTGGCGAAGGAATCATGCAAATATCTGCGGTAGTTCTCAAGATACAGCAGTTTTAAACAATTCAGGTCCCAATTTGCGTAATATGACACCACATTACGTAACCACCATGTGATGACGTCACCAATGGTATAGTCAAAAGGTCCACATATATGGAAACATTTCGTTCCGTATAAATTTGATAAAATTCACTACCACTCTGAATCTTTTGCATTCAAAATGCTCAACAAATTCATTTTTCGAACGACTTCCGTTTTGGACCGGAAGTAGGCGTCACACAGGGGTCATGACATCGTATGATTTGTTTAGTTCATTTGACTTATCATGCTGTGAAAGAATCTTTACGGTTCTTGAGATATGAATTTTGGAAATAATAACCTTTGAATTGTTTAATTTTACACCTGATGACGTCATGATTACGTCACACTTGATGCCATAATGATACTTTACATGCTGGTGAAAGTCTGCCATAGGGCTTATGCCTGTATCTAATTTACTAAAGATCCAGCTTGGTTTGATGGGCATTGTTGCTCGGTAAGTGTAAACATTGAGATTTCCGTTTTCGTTGAACGTTGACCTCCAATTGACCCAAGAAGGAAGGGTCAGATGAAAATGCCCACACAAAGAAAAATGTGCTCACTATTTGATCCATTTAGCCTGCCAAATTCGAAGATCTTGGGTCAAGTGGTTTTCGAAACGGAAGCATTTTTTAACCTTCCTTTTTTGTGTTATTTTTGGGATGTAATTTGATACTTGATGACGTCACACGTGATGGCATCATGATATTATACATGCTGGTGAGGGTCTGCCATGGGACCTATGCCGGTACTTGGTTTCGGCTTGGTTTGATGGCCATTAATTGCTGCTCAATTAGTGCAACAATTTAGATTTTCGTTCCGTTGAACTTTGACCTCAAATTTACCCCAGAAGGAAGGGTCAGATAAAAATGCCCACACGAGGAAAATTGTGGGCCATGGTCTGATCTATAAGCCTGCCAGATGCGAGGATCCTGGGTCGCGTGGTTTTCCAGACGAAAGCATTTTAAAACATGCATTTATTGTCATTTTTTGGTTTGTAATTTTATTTCCGATGACGTCACAGTAGTAGTATAGAAAACGGGGTATTTGACACAAACTCAAAAATGTTGTCGAGTTTGTGTCAAATGCCCCATTTTCTTTTTGATTTTTTTTTAAATTTTTGCCATTTAAAATGCCAAGAAAAATGATAATTTTAATAAGACTATCTTTTTTATATATAAAATGATTTACGAACCAAAAACAAAGTGCTGCGTCAGGTGTCATCAAACTCAAGACATAGATCAATTTAAAATTAAGAAAATCGGTTTGAGAGTTACAAATTGTTACGATTGCCTAAAAATAATGGCGGCGCAGAGAGCCAAGTATAGCAGTCAGTCTTTCAAAAATGGTGCGCTGGGAATTACACGTAAATCTTCATAAGCGGGTAGGTCCTCGTCGGTCCACCCGCTCTTTTTTACGTCTATTGTGAATTTGAATTCAAAAGTTTTCCTATAAGATCCTTTTTTTCTTTAGCTAATCTTTCCGCGACTCGTTTTTCGACCTCGGTCTCATCTACGCTATTATTTTCTTTGGATCTATATTTCTTCTTTAGCGAGTCTGACATTTCATGAAATTTAGTCAGCCCGTTATTAATCAGAGCAAATTCTTCGTGACTAATTTTACCGTCGTTTATGGCGTGGCTGATTAAATCTTCTATAGTGTTTAGTTTAGACATTGCGAGCACTCTTATTTCGTCGTGCTTTTTAGACTTTGACTTTACTTTACGGCTAAAGTACTTCAACCCAAGAGCGCACGCTACGGTTCCCAGCGCAATACCCTCAAATATAAATCCTAAAGGCGCCGAAATGACACCGGCGATCGCCGCTATACCAACCGCTCCGCTAACGGCGGAAGTGGCTTCGGCAAATGTTTCGCCCCACGTCAATACAGCGTTCACCTTTTTATACTTGTTATAAAGCCCCGCCCGTTTATCTCTCTCTCTAACAATCTCTTTCTTTACTCCGTCGATTTTTGATAGCCTGTAAGAGGTATTGTCTACAATTACACTATGAACATCTAACAATGGAAATTGGGCACACACCATTGTTACTAACAATGGGGTTACAATGAACATGTACATGTTTTTGCTCATAGTGTTACCTCGTCGCCAATCTGTAAAGCCGGTAATACCGCGGGTGATTCTACCGGCAGATTTGGATAAATTTTTCGCCCTCTGGGTTCAGGCAATCTCGCTTCCATTTTACTTTAACTAACTCTATTATTAAATAATTTCAATATTTAAAATCAGTTTTAAATGTTCGTCTACAATCAGGCATTCGTTAAAATCTTTTACCTGAAATTTAAACTCGTTAATTATACCGTTATTTAAATTAACGCCGGGTTTTGTCGTATAGTCCTTAGCCGCTACTTGGTTATAATAATTGCGATCGACGTCGCTCAGAGGTAAGCTAGCCAAAATCGTGCTCGGATTTCCGTTGTAAAAGTTTTCGTTCATAGAAATTTGTTCGCAATAGATCATTATTGCCCCTACGGTATCTCTTATCGGGTAACTGATGTGCAGACCGTAAGCTATCCAGCCTCTAGACAGGCCTAATATCTCTCCAATTTTATTTAATCTAATGGCGCGTTTTGGACTTGCGGAAGTGTATAATTTATGGTTGCTCGGATACCACGAAAACTGTAACCCTTCTATTTCTAGGTAATTAATTTCTCTAATTATTTCACTAACGTCGTATATGCCGGGGTCCATGTGGTGATTCATAACGTTAGATCTCTTCGAATTGCTTCCTACCTCGGCCCATTGAACGTTATTTCTTTCTCTGATGTTAAAAAATCTCAGGGGCATGCTAGCGCTCAACAACTTTATCTTGTTGATTCCGTCAGAGTTGTCTATGGGACTATGCAACTGAAACGTTACGTCTGCTTTTTTTATTACAAAGGTGTGATTCATTTTATTACTAGTAATTACTATTTTAATTATCCAACTTTTTATTGTACATCGACGCATAAAACCAAGTCTAATTTATCGGTCGACATCTCGCAACCTCTGCAATCTTTTATCTCAAACTCAATCTCGTTAATTACTCCATTTATCAAAGGAATTCCATCATTTTCTGTGTAATTATTGGCGACGGCTTGACCGTAGTCGTGCGTGTGTAAAAAGGTTGCCGGTATCACTCCCAACAGAGTGCTATTTTCACCGTTAAAAAAGTTGTTTTGCGTATTAATTTGTTTACAATAAACATTTACGGCTCCGGGGCTTTCGCCGATTGATGGTTTTACGATTATGGACCTTGTACTGTCGGTTGAAAATAAAACGGTTTCATCCGTTAATCCAACTATTTTAGCAATTTTAGTGAAATTTATAAAACGCAAACGCTCTATCCGTATTTTTAGATAACTGTCATCTAATATATCAAACTTTAACCACCCCAAATTGTAAGAGTTAAAAAAATCAACAAAACTGTGAATGGTATAATATCTAGGAGGCATTAAAATTGGTCTTATACTAGTGGAAATATGTTTTTGTCCATCGCTACCGGGGGCCCAAGTCCCCCAATCGATCGTCGTGTATTTTTTAATATTGAAAAATATCCTAACGCGCACGCTGGCACTCAATAGCTTAATGTTTTTACATTTATTGGCGCAACTATTATCGATCGGCGAGCTTAGTTGGAAAGTTTGATTTCTACTCCTGATGAGAAAAGTGTGTTTCATTTTATTAACATGTATACGTTTTTTAATCGCTAATATCGACGCATAATATCAATTTTATATCATCGATCATGAGTTCCTCACCTCTATAATCTTTTAATTCAAAAGTCAACTCGTCGATTACGCCGTTTTTTAAAGGAATCCCGGTATTGTCCGTAAAGCTTTTTGCGATTTCTCTAGTATAATCTTGTTTGAACGATACGGGTGTTTGTACGAACCCCAACAAATTGCTGGGATGGCCGTTATTAAAGTTTTTTTTAGTATTAATCTGATTACAATAAATGTTAATGAATTTTTTTTAGGGTTTTTCCCAATTAGTGGCGTTATAGTCTTGATCCATTTATGGTCGAGGGGGACATGAACACGTATGTCTCTCCAAACATCATAGTCGGCTAAACGCAATCCAGGCTCAAGTAAATGATAAAGTTGCTCAAAAACCATAACGTATCCGGTTTCCGCTTCTATTTTTAAATCGCCATTTTTTAAAATACTGAAACTTATCCATTCTAGATTGTAGGAGTTAAACACATCAATTAAACTTTGTAATAAATAGTAGCCAGGCTTAAATATTATCTCGCTCCAAACTCGGCTTTGGCTTATGCCTCTCGTCCAGCTAACAACTAATTGTTCTTCAATGTGATAAAACATTGTATACGACACGCTAACGCCCAAAAGCCTAATTTGTTTACGTAGAGAACCAAAACTATTGTCGATCGGCGGGTTTAATTGGAAGGTGTGATTTTTAGTCTCGACAAGAAAAGTGTGTTTCATTTTATTAATAACGTATACATTTTTAATTACTAATATCGACGCATAATATCAATTTTATACCAACAAAAAAAAGTGTTTTTACGATTTATAATAGTATCTAATTATATATTAAAATATGTCCGACAACTACGATGGATACTATGCGCGGCCGTGGATTCAAGATAAAAAAGACGAATACATCAAAAAGAACTTTTAAAAAATGGTCGCAAGATCATTATACGATACAGTTCAAAAATCTATTCCGAAACCGCCACCAAAGATTGATTTTGAAATTAATAACCTTAAAATAGTCGTAAACTCTAAGTCGTCGTTTACGTTTAAGTTTACTGATTTAACGCGAGATTATAAAATTGGCGGCTTGGATATGGTAACTGCCGAAGTTGCTGATGAAGCTGTAAAAAGGTGGTCGGGCGACCCGATGTTATTTTATCAAAATCAGTTTAATTTTGCCACGTGGTGCGCTACTACAGGATGTGGAGTGGGTGCAGATTTATTGAATTCCGGCAACGTTTACGTTGCGGCTATATTTAGGTTTCATTTATACTTTACAATCAAAAAGATACTGTATAAAATGGTAGTTGCCATACCCGGGGAAAACAATTTTGATAAGCTAAATAATTCGATAGACAAAAGGGCTTTTTTTGACGAGTGTAATTTATTTGGAGTCGATCAAGCTCATTCTTTCAAGCAAACTAGAGACGCGGATACAAAGGGGCTGGGGGCCGCCTATTTTAATGGTAAACCTCTCATCGGTTTTGATTATAATCCAGAGATATTAGAAATACGCAATCGGAAGGGTGATCACGAAGATTTTTCAGACACTACTCTAATGGGCTTTGGGGAAAAAGATCTACCACCGGCATCGGGTCAACACTATGCGTTTGTGATGAGTAATATTGCGCAAGATGATAAAGTTGCGGATGCGTGGCAAGATTTTATACCTACAAATAGCGTATTTACGAACGTGGGGGTTACAAAAATAAATTCTTCGATAAGAGCTTACGTATACGCTTTGTTAGGCGCCCAAGCCCAAACAAAAACTAGCGCATTATCGAATAGTACCGGGTTAGACGCGCAGACACAATTTAATAACATAGTCGAAGACTTAATAAGCTCGCCGGAAAATCTAGAAACCAGCATAAATCAGTATCAAGACTCTCTACAATACGCTAGAACGCCTTTAAACTTTGTATTAAAGCCTAGGTTGTATCTCATTCCTTCTGACATGGAGTTGAGAGTGGGCGTGCACGAGGGTTACAATAATAACATAAAGATTGCCGCCGAAAATGTACAGACTGGGGTTAACCAAAATGTAAACAAACGGCCGAGCGTCGATGAAGATGAGGTCGCGTGTAAACCTCAACCGTTAGGCATGAGTAGCGAGTATCTGTCTTCTCAAATAAATAGCATGGACCCAGGTGAATTTCAGAGTATACCTATACCACGACCGAACCCAAAACCAAAAATTGCCGCGTACTACGAAACTAATCCAGAGGCATTAAAATCCGAACTGATACCGCGAGTTAATACTATAGAACGTGTAATTACCCCTAAAATTGATCAAGACGAAACACCATTTGTTGATAAAGTTAAACTAGACGACGTTTTGGTATCCGGCGACCACGAAGAAGAAAAGACCTCTTTAATAGTTGGATATTTAGCTATTGCTGGAATGGGTTATTTGATTTATAAAGTAGTATAGACTATTAAAACGTAAAATGACGTGAAAATGGGGCAACTCGGCTAAGCGCTTAGCCGAGTTGCCCCATTTTCACGTCACGGTTTTTAAATTCTCTTTTGCACGTAAACAAATATCAACAGTGCAACGCCGCTAATCATAGCCCATACGTTTTGAGCCAATAAGCCCGTAAACTTGCTCAGCATATTAAATAACCAACTGGTTACGCCACCTAATATCGCCGGCAATGCGGCTAACGCTTTAGCCCCCAGCTTCTTTAACAAATTTGCCAAGTTTTCTAAGTGACGTTTTATCCAGTCTGTAACGTTCTTTGGTTTAGTGCCCGGAGTGACTGGCTTGTCAGGCGTGACTGACCCCCCACCACTACCACCCCCGGCTGCTGTAGCTACTCCTCTTACGCCAGCTACTACGCTAGCTATTAGCGCGCTTACCGCTAAAAAAAAGCGGCAAGAATGCTTACGACCGTGACGCGCTGTTCCCTGGATAGAGTTCTAACTTTATCTGCTAGAGTCTTATCATCAGTCAGCATTCGATTAACCGTTTCTTTTATTCTGCTCATTTGATTTCTTAACGACTCTGTATTTACACTCGACGCTTCTATCCTACCTGCTCTTTCAATGTACAAATATTGTAAAACACCTTTTAATCTGGCAACTTCTTCTTCGTTTCCGGCTTCTACGGCTTCTGTTAATTCTGCATTCATTGCCGCTATGTCGTCGTCTACTTGCTCTAATTCTAATAAATTTGATTCTAAATTACCGCGAAAAGTCTGCATCTTTTTGTCAAGTGCCTCTAGTTCTCTCTGAGAGTATTTTAATCTCTCTGTTTGAACGCCGGTGTCAGCCTGATCGACTGATGCCTGAATGCCTTCTGTAGTCGTCACTTTGCCACCCCGTTCATCACTAAAAGAAGTTTCTTCAATGCCATCTGAGCCAGCCATCGCAATCATGTCATCAAATGAGTTATTTACCTTGTCAAATTTACTTGACTCGCTGGGTAAAAATAAATCTTCATTAATCGTTCTGTAAAATTCTTTCGACCTATCTATTAGTTCTTGAGGAGTAGCGCCGTTTACATCGGTTTCTACAATACTTGACGCATTCATTACAAATCTACTTTCTTCATCCGTGATGCCCAGGGCCCTAGCAAAACCTTCAAAGTTTATATTTCTATACGCTTCAAATAGTTGGTGGGGGGTGAGAGGTTCCCCGCTGCGGTCGGTAATGCGATACATATATCCTTGCCAAGTGGCATCTATACTTTTGTCTTCATTAACTTCAAGCGTCATGTCTGGGTCGGGGGGATATTGAGTTAGCTCTATATATTTATTTATTGTCTCATTTCTAAGATCATCATCTTCAGTTTCTCTTAATGTTACGTCTATCGAGTCCGATGTTACGTTTAGATCAGGCTGCTCGGATTGCATAGGCTGTATAGTAGATTTTGATGGGTTTACTTCAACGCCCAATCCATTACGAATAAAATCGGTACCGTAATGAGTTTTAAGAGTACTTTTGGCATAAAAATATTTATTATCTTTTGTTAACGGGATGTCTTTTCTATTCCACTTTACGTATAGTTTGCCATCTTTTTTATACTTAAATCTATCATATTCGATTATACGCGGTTTATTTTCGCCGGCAATTTTATCGTAAAATGAATTTACTTGGTGGTTTCTTAATTCTATACCAACGCGATTAATCGTCTGAGTAGGTGTTTCAGTCGGCGGTCTCAGTCTGTCTAAACGCCCTTGTAGTCCTGGTCCTAGCTCATCAAGAGTGTCATCGTCAAAAAGTTTATCGATATATTCTTCATCTTGTGCCTCGGCTATTTTCGGGTCTAAGACGCCTTCTTCCGCAGCCATTCTTATTTGTTAATACAGCTTAAATTTATTAATAACATTTTAAAATCATTTTTTAAACCGAATACATTACGTTTGGGGGTAATATGCCCTTGGTAGTCAACCAACTCTTTGTAAAGTTGGCAAAAGTCACGAGTGCAGTTATCTTAAAGACATTCATCAAGTCTGCCTTATCTATGTCTACGGATTTCATACCAAACAACTTTTTGCCCAACATTTCGTAGCCGATCGTAAACCCAGACAATACCGCCGAGTGATAAACTGTGTTTGCTATCGTTTTTTCATTCATATTTATTTATAATTAGATGCTATAATATTTAAATCATTTTTTTAATCTTCCATGTCTCGTAATTCTTGGCGGTTAGAGTCAACGGGGTCATCTCTGACGACTTTTGGTTTAGCTTTCTCGTTAGAGTAACTCGCCACATTTTTACTAGCGAATAATTTAAATATATATATCGACGCCCCAACGCCTATTACAGCCGCCAATGCGTACCACTCGTAGTTGCTACCGCCGCTTTCCGTCGGCGTACTATCCGAGACCTTTAGTTCATTAGCCGCCTCTCTCAACTTGACATTTTGCTCTTTAATAAGTTTGTTGTGTGCGGCGAGCTTCTGGCCGAGTTGTACTCGTTTAGGATCTTTTTGTTTGGTGGCGGTGACCTTTTTGACTTTAGGTTCTGGTTTTATATCCTCTACGTGACTCGTTTCTTCGACTCGGTTATCTATAGCACTATCCATTTTATTACAACTATATTATAATTTAATTAAAATCAATTTTCTTCGTCTTTTTCTGACTGCAATTCATTTACAGTTTCAACTACAGCATCATCTTTTGCTTCTACAACTTCAACGTGACTAGCTGTAATTAAAAACGCGGTCAACGGCCCGACCAAGTGTCCGTAATTGAAGTAAACCCCGCTAAGCAATCTACTCACGCTCGAGTTTACCGCCGGATTCGTCTCTAATTCAACGTGCAGTTTGGTCTCGTCGTCCAAGTTTAATCTTAATTTTCCTATACCAAATTTGGGCAGCGAAAATTTTACAATCTTGGTAAAGGCCGTGATTATCGGCAACCCGAGTCCTTTGATCATCTCAGCTCCAATCTTTGTCTCGTATAATTGTTCGAGTTTAGTCAGCGTCTCGTCGTTCATAGCCTCGACTTCCTTTTGCGAGTAGTCTTTACCGAGATACGATTTAGATTTCCCCGCGGCAACGACTTCCAACATTTTGCTCTTCAAATCCGGCTTTCCATCCCTCATTACGCTTTCCAATTCCATTTTAGTTTTAAATATAGACGCTATTTTATTATACAGCTTTTTTACATAATTTAATTGTACGTTTAACTTGTACAATTGATAAGTAATTGTAGATAGCAACGTCAATACGCCTATCTGGTAAACTGAGTTTATTGCGTTACAACTGTCCATGATCTATAATACCAAACGCAGTTATTTACAACGAAAAACGTAATTATTATAGTACGCTATACGTTACCGGCGGGTCGGTCTTCAATATCAATTTTGTAAACTTTATATTCTTTAACTCGTACTCTATCCCTTGTAATTTTTCTCTGGGTACTCCTCTATTTTCCTTCATACACTGAATAAAAGATCCCTCGTCCTTGCAATAAAACATGGCTATCCACTCTGTCTGCTCTCTAAAATCTTTTAGCACGCTGTTGTATTTTTGGGTAAGCAACCAGCAAGAGTGATTGTCGTGTCGCCCGCTCATGGCCAAATTTGACAACTCGCAATTTTCGCAGTCTTTCAGACTCTTGCGGTATTTTAGGTCTTGTCTAGCGCTGCAGTCGTCGATGATAAACAGCGTGTGAAATCCCTTTAAAACGCTTCTGTAGGCGCTGAGTGCCTGATTTAAATCTAATCTGTCCAAGTCGTTTAACACCACGCACTCGTCGCTCGTTATCCACTCGTAATTGTAGTAGGTCTTGTTTTTATACACGGTCGGACACAGAATTACTACGTATTCAAAGGTGTCTTTATACGCGCCCGACAACAAATCTAAAATAAACTTGGTCTTGCCAGATTTCGTTCTTCCGCATATCAACGCGCAGTGGGGTTCAGTCGGTAGTTTCATTTTAATATTGAAGACTATTAAATCTACCCTCTCTAATTACTAACTGAGAGTTCATAACCAAATAGATATAACACTTTAATTGGCCGGCAGTCTCGTCGGCCGACGTAAGCTCAATCTGGATACCTCCGCCGTGAGAGCCAATGTGCCTGCCGCTTCCGTGAGCCGAGTTGTCGTCGGAAGTCCTGAAATCTAGCCAAAGGGCGTATTTGTCGGTCAGGTACTTGATCATCGCGATAGGAATCATTTCTACGTATTTCGACACGGACGACGGCATATGCGCTTCCGGGCCGTCTACAAAGTACTTGCAAATCTCACCAAAGTGTTGATCGCGTCTTAACTCTGGGACGTACAGCGCTTCCGGCATTCCTTCGACTTGAACTTTTACTTTAGTCAAGTCTGGGTTATAACTGTTTTGCGGGTTCTTGTCGGTCAAGTCTTTGAAAATTAGAAACACGCCCTTTAAGCTCTTTTCGTATTGTCGGTGGACTCTGTCGAAATAAAAAGAAACTCCGCTCTTGTACCTGCTTTTAATTTGACTAGCTAGTCTAGAATCATTTATTACTTCATACTGCAATTTCAAGTGAGTAATCTTGTAAGTCGCGGCGTCGTCGGTAGACTTTACCACCCTAGCGTGATCGTTCCACTTTATGGCAAACGACAGTTTACCCTCTAATCCACTCGGGTAAAATGGGTGATGGTCGGTTAAAATTCCAATGTCTAACGGAATGGCGTAAAACTTACCGTAAGTGTTTGCCACCGCCACGTCGCCCTTGTTTGTTTTTACCGCGTCGTCGGCTTCCGTCCTGAGTTTAGTTACGTTTTCTTTTTCAATACCGAAAAGACTCAAATTATTTTGGTGATGAGGCGATATCCAGTGATCTTTATAAGACTGATAGACGTCGTAATCGTCCAAGTTGTAAATCTCGTTGCCGTACATAGAAATTCGCATCTGCTTTACGATATTGCGAGACACGTTGTTGTAAAGAGTTTTGTTATCGTCCGTGTCGCTATTTAATACTATTCTAAATATCAACAATGCCGTGCTTGGAATCAACACGTCGTCGTTGGTAAATTTGGGGAAATCTAGATTAAAAGTACTGCCGGCGCTCGCGGTCTCGGCAGATACCTCGGAGCAAATTAACCTTCTCTGACCTTTAATAGAATTTGGGTTTTTGATTTCTCTGTAAGGGTCAATTTTCTCTCCAAAGTGTCTATTCATCTTTATTTTAATATATAAAAGTGATAATTTTATATTTAAATTTTTATCGCTTTAATTAAAATGGCGTCGATAGCGATGATGTTGGGTGGAGCCATATTGAATGCGGTTGGTCAAAAACTCATGGGAAAAGACAGCGCCGAAGAAACAAAACGACACGACTTGGCGTTAGAACAACTTACTACCGCTAAGGAACAATTTGAGGAGCGGCGCGTAAAATATTTAGATTACTTAAACGATCGGCTCAAAAAAGAAGCCCACGCTCAGCATACTTTTAGCGACGTCGACGAGGCGTTGTACGAGTACAACCAGCTCACCGGCGAAGATAAAAAAATGCCGGTAGGGTTATCTCGCGATCCGAAATTGTCCGACTTTTATTCCAAGCCAGAACACGTAAAAGACGGAGAGCTAGTATTCATGGGTTTACTTTTTTGGTTTACAAATATATCTAAATTAAATAGAAAGACTATGAACGACGAGAAATTTGCCAAGTTGTATTACGGGCCGAGGGGATACTGGAAGGGCGACGGTGCAGTTAACAATTTAGCTAAAAAAGCAAAGACGAGTGAATCGGAATCTATAAATTGGTTGCGCAAACAAGCAATGTGGCAAATTTATCTGCCCCCTCCGACGTATATACCTGGACCTACTTCTTTAAATTCTAGTTACGGAGTACCAAACGTCGTGCATCAGGCCGACCTGTTGTTTTTGCCCTACGACAAAAGCAAGTCTAAAACTTTTAAATACGCGTTGACGGTCGTGGACGTCGCGAGTAGATATAAAGAAGCCGAGCCGCTAACTTCTAAGACCGCGGATCAAGTTACCGACGCCATTAACAAAATTTACGAGCGATCGCCTTTGACGTGGCCAAAGATTATTAAAGTAGATCCGGGTAGAGAGTTTATGGGTAGTTTTAGCGCGCTCATGAGTAAAAATGGCTCTATAGTACAACGCGGCATACCCGGATTACATCGAGCCCAGGGTATAGTAGAGAGATTCAACAGGTCATTAGCCGAGGTATTATTCGAAAGAAATGCTGGACCCAAAGTCTAGAAATACAGAGTGGGTAAAGAGACTGCCCGACGTAATCAAAGCTATGAATGACGAGGTAACTCGTTTAATCGGTAAGAAGCCTATAGACGCCATCAAATTGAAGCGAGTCGAGCAAACGCCCGCCGCGCCCGGCGTTAAAGAGACGCCGTTAAAAATTGGTAAAGATTTAGTCAGGTACATGTATCAGCCTGGTGAATCAGAGGGCGGCGAAAAGAGGCGAGCGACTGATCCCATATGGTCTCTTTCAACGTTTACGATCAAAGAGTACACGCGCACGCGCGGTCAACCAATCTTGTATTATTTAAACGACCCCGCTCCAAAGAGGTCTTTTGTGCGACAAGAGCTTCAAGTAGTGCCCGCGGGCACTGAGCTGCCACCTTCTGTAGAGTAGTGTCCGTACGCTAGTGTATTTATACCGTCGTTTAAAAGAAATATCTTTGTATCCAGAGGCGAAATTGCTAACTTGTTTTGAGTGATCGAGTAAATTTGATGTTTTTCGCTCTTTAAAATGTTTTGTTTTTCGTAAACCAGAGTAGATTTAAATAGAGATTTTTTGTACGAGTCTAGCGTCAGGTTGTCTCTGACCACCGCCCTTTTAATGCCTTTTGCCTTTTTGATGACGTCTCGCTCCGTCTGAATGGCGTACAATTTCGGTCTGATGCACACCGCCTCTATGATCTGTTTACCCGCGACCTCGTCTTTAAATTTGCGTATGACCTTTTTATTAGAGTCGTCGTACAGCTCGTGATCTTCAGGATAATTTGAAAAGTCGTACAAGTGCTTATACTTGGCCATGTCGGCGTACACGTCGTCCGTTTTAATTTCCAAGAGAAGGCTGTCGGTGTCGGTATACACTAGACTCGCGTTATCTTTGTACTTGTTCTTCAAATGATTGTAATAAAAGTCGTACATTAACGTTTTCGACGAGTCGAGGATAGTCATGCCGCAGTAGATTGGCTTGTCCAGTACAGTCTTTGTCCTATACATGTTGACCATGGCCAACTTGCAGTCTTCAAATACGGTAGTAGATTCGTAATTTGGTAACGAACACATTTTAGAAAGCTTCTTTTCGTCTTCCAATCTGACTAGCTCCGAGTTTAGTCGATTACGCACGTTTTCCATCGTCTTGCCAAAGACCGAATTGTTCATCAGCTTGAAAAAGTCTTTTTCAAAATCCGATTTTGATTCTTTGCGGAGCTGAGTGTTTTTGTCGATGTACGACTTCATCCAAGCAGTTTGCTTAAACGACAAAATTCTGTGAAACTTGGTCAACTTTTATCCGAGGTTGAGATACAGTTTTAGAGTTTGATAGTGAACTACGTATTTGGTTCTATTTTTCAGAGTGCACGTTAACTTGTCCAGGTCGGGTGGTGATAAGTCGTTTTTCTCAATTAGTCGTCGTTGGTAATCCGAAAACCAAGTCTACTTACACAATGTATCCCCTCTCGGATTGAGCTTCTAATATCTTTAGTACGTCTTCCGTAAAGAATTTAATCTTTCTGTCGGTAAGCCATTTAAAGTCGCCGACTGGCAGCGGTTGAGACATGGCCCACCCGTACAGGATATTGGCGTCCAAATATTGTATAAACGTGCTCGGTTTTGTTTCGTCGTAATCTTGCAAGTACTTGTTGTTTGCTCTTACGTATCTCTTGGAACCGACGCTAGAAATTCCACCCCTTATCCCGCGCTCTACAAAAAGATACATGTCGTAATCCGTCAGTAATTCTAGTTGTGCCTTTGAATGGTTTAGCAGCGCGTCCCAGCTGAGACCCGGAGATGTAAAGTAATTGGCTGGGTCTAGCCCGTAGTGCTCTAGGCAAGTCTGTCTAAAGTTTTGGAAAATGTCCGCCAACAACAACGTGTCGGTCTGTACGTACAGGTCGTGATATTCTCCCATATTAGCTATTTCAAATTCCCGCCAAGCTCTTTGAGCGTGCAGGTAGTCCTCGTCGGATACGTTACCGCGGTTGTTTAACTTGCTGTAGAATTTTGATTTTGGCGGTAATTTAGTAAAGAGTCCATGTACTCGTAAGGATAAACACCCTTTTTCAAGATCAACTTGAATTTTTCTTCGTCTTGAGTTAGAGTTTTGAGCAAGTTAAATTGCTCGCTGGGGCATATCTTACTCAGCTTATCTAGAGAGCTAGCTAAAAAGTGAAACGAGTCGACAAATCTCAGTTGACCTAGAGAAAAAGAAATGTATTTTTCGGAAGTCTTTGGTATACAAAAAATGTCTCCGCTAAATTCAGAAATTCCTTGCATGAGCAAGTGCTCGTCGTAATTTTCCAAATTATGAAAAAAGACTGGGATTTTAGTTATTTTTGGTTTGATGGATAGTTTCAGATTACAAGCGTTGTGAGCAGCGCCCCTAAAGTTACCGGTTATATGACAGTGATCTCTCACCTTTGAGAACGACTGAGTTTCCTTTTGAAATTTTTCGCACCAGTAAATCTCTTTATCATTCCGTTTTATTTTCTTTGACTTTGGTAACTCGCACGTGCACTTTGATGGATCTAGTTGCCTGATTGGGTACTCGCAAATCCAACAATTTTTTGAAGCGTTAAATTTTGCCTCGTCTTCTTTCGTGTAAATCATGTCTTGAGCATTTTCCTTTTCAAAAAGTTTGTTTATGGCAGCTTCCTCTCTCTGTAAGTTTTCTAGTAGATGCCCAACCGCGTTTTCGCCCCTATAATATTTTTTACTGAGTAGGTACCCGTCGTGTCTGACTACTACGTAAGACCACCCGCACGCAACGTGCTTTTGAGTTTTTATTGTTGCGTTGCCCGCTTTTTCTTCGTGCGGCACTATCAGCGATTCAAAGTCTGCGTAAATTACAAAAGGAGTCGGCATTTTATGCTGCGTGTTTTTAAATTTTATAACGTCTCGTCTACGATTGTATCTATCCAATTCCGTAGACGGCATGACTATTCTGCTAGCCTTTTGTTTAACGCCGAAGCAATCAATTTTGTGTTTGTCCAATATCATTTGACTGCCAAAATGCCGCAGACAGCGGACGCAAACGTATTTCTTTTCCTTGTGCTTGTTCTCACTAAAAAATAATTTGTTTATATTTTTGATCCAGCAGTAGTGGTTTTTATCATCCTCCGAATATAACATCAGGTTAATGACTTCACTCGACGCACTTGCCGTAATGTAGAGAGGGTATATTCCATTCTTTTCGTCGTAACCAAACACGTTAATATTCATGTCGTTTTGTTTTTCAATCTTAGAGATTTGACTTATTGGGGTTGGAAAAGTTATGCCTTTAAAATTTAACCCGTCTTCTTCCTTATAAATTGTTATACGATCGCGATTAATTCTACACTTTAATTTCTTAGTAACGTCATCTAAAAACTTGTCTTTAAATTTCCCAAGTGCGGCTCTTAATGCCCATCATATCGTCGACGTTTTTCACGTTGACGACGGCCTTTTTATTGTTTATGTAGTCTGGTAATTCTATGTAAGAGCTGCCCCTGATTGGCTTGTATTCCGTAAAGTTTATGTACAGAGTGTTTAGCTTAAACACGGACCACCCGCTCTTTTCAGTTTGAAATTCTTCTAGTTTCGCCTTTAGATTTTCTATAGTACTATTTAACACTGGGCTAATGTCGCTGTTGTTTAAAACGAGTTCATTGCTCGTGCGGAATGTGATTTCTTTTTCTTCAATTTCCCCCTGCGAGTTTAATTTGTTTAGAGTTACGCGTAATCCCAACTGAAAATTGTAATTTAGTTTGGTTTGTATCATTTCAAGCATTTTACCGGAGATTTTATTTCTGTTGTATTTAAAGAAATTGACGTAATCTAAATTCTCGCGACCAATTTTTATTTCGTAATTTTGAATTACGTTGGCAAAGCGTTGAGGCACTATCCCCCCAAAATCTATTGGCTTTATGACCCCGCTGTATATAGGCCGCCAATAATTTCTTATCGACTCTAAGTAATCACCCTTTGTATACTTGTTATTTTTACCCGTGGCTTCAACCTTATTTATGTTATACTTGCCGATTAGCGATAGCAGACTCTGTTTAGCTTGGCCTCTAATATTTTTGAACTCATCCGCATATCGCTTGACCATTTTTATTAGTTGCCTTCTCGTTCCAATTTTCTCACCGACGTCAATTACCGCCGGCAAGTTTTCGTCACTAATAAATTTTGTGAGTCGTTTTTTGTTCCATCCAGAATATCCCGTTGGCTTGTGTCCACTTGCCATATTTATACATATAAAAGATAATCTTATGATAAATTTAAAAAAAATATCTAATTTTTCTTGGCACTTTAAATGGCAACAATTTAAATAAAATCAAAAAGAAAATGGGGCATTTGACACAAACTCGACGACATTTTTGAGTTTGTGTCAAATACCCCGTTTTCTATACTACTACAGTGACGTCACACCTTTGTGCACAACCTCACATGGAGGTTGATGTTCCTACCAAATTTCAAGTTGGTAGCTTGAACCTTTTTGAAGAAGAGCTCTGGAAACGTTTGCGTGGAAAAAGAAAAAGGAAAAAAGAAAATAAAAAAGACTAAATAGTACAATACATGTAATAGGTGATAATAATCAGTTCCGATCTCCTAATTAGATACCCACAAAGGAACATTTATTTTAACCTACAGGTGAGACACGCATCGTTTTTTGTTCCATCCAGAATATCCCGTTGGCTTGTGTCCACTTGCCATATTTATACATATAAAAGATAATCTTATGATAAATTTTAAAAAAATATCTAATTTTTCTTGGCACTTTAAATGGCAAAAATTTAAAAAAAATCAAAAAGAAAATGGGGCATTTGACACAAACTCGACGACATTTTTGAGTTTGTGTCAAATACCCCGTTTTCTATACTACTACAGTGACGTCACACCTTTGTGCACAACCTCACATGGAGGTTGATGTTCCTACCAAATTTCAAGTTGGTAGCTTGAACCTTTTTGAAGAAGAGCTCTGGAAACGTTTGCGTGGAAAAAGAAAAAGGAAAAAAGAAAAGAAAAAAGACTAAATAGTACAATACATGTAATAGGTGATAATAATCAGTTCCGATCTCCTAATTAGATACCCACAAAGGAACATTTATTTTAACCTACAGGTGAGACACGCATCGTGTGGATGATGGGCGACGGCTTCATACGCAGGGTTAAGGACCGCGATTTTAACCCGGCTTAATTACCAAGGTTGGCCTAAAGGACATGTGAAATATGGTTTTATGAAATTCAATAATGTAGAGGGTGTGTTTTACACATTTCGGTCAACTTCAGACAATTTGATTGTTCTGTTTTGCTGTAATTGCAAGTTTTTGAATGTTATGCTAATGAAATTTCCATATTCATGAGCAAATCCGTGATATCATCTCAGGACAACAGAGGAATCTCCAATGACTTGTGTACAAAAGTTTTTTGTCATTTTCGGTGACTTAATTCTTGGTGTTATGATCTGTAACAGTTTACTGAGTTTGTTTAGTTGTCATTTGCACCAATCCCAACAAGTTGGTTTGGGTAAAAAATAGATCAGTGGACTACTGTTACTGATTGAAATGTAATGTTCTTTCTTTGTTTTCCAACTGTGGGTTCCCTCCATGGCTAGCAATAAACCGCGCCCTCGTCTGTCAAGAAAATTTTGAAGTAGAGAAAAGGTAACTTCTTTCTGAAATGAAAACAGATTTGAGTTTTCCCCTTTTTCTGCAACACTTTGATTTCTGATTCGTGTGTAAAAACCAATTGCTGTAATTGCAAGTTTTCTAATTTTTTGCTAATGAAATTTACATATTCATGAGCAAATCCGTGATATCATCTCAGGACAACAGAGGAAATCTCCAATGACTTGTGTACAAAAGTTTTTGTCATTTTCAGTGACTTCTTGGTGTTATGATCTGTAACAGTTTACTGAGTTTGTTTAGTATGTCAATTGCACCAATCCCAACAAGTTGGTTTGGGTCAAAAATGGATCAGTGGACTACTGTACAGTTACTGTTTGAAATGTAATGTTCTTTCTTTGTTTTTCAACTGTGGGTTCCCTCCATGACTAGCAATAAACCGCGCCTTAGTAGTAGTAGAGAAAAAGTAGAGAAAAGGTAACTTCTTTCTGAAATAAAAACAGATTTGAGTTTGCCCCTTTTTCTGCAACACTTTGATATTCTGATTCGTGTTTTAAAAACAAATCGTTGATAAATTTCAGTTATCTTTCATCCTGAAATTTTAGCTGCATGAAGGCATTTATACTGCAAAGATGGAGTTCCTGTTAACAATGCGGGTTTAGACATCTTCAGGACTTTGCAGTTGCACTGGTGCAGTATGATGCAATAGTGCAAAGGCCTCAGTTGCAATTACATGTATTTGTGTGACAATTTGGGGGTTAATTCTTTGTCCAGGCATCTATACGAACACATTTTGTTTTGATGGGTTGTGTTGTTCCTGTTAGAAGAAACAGTTTTATATCTACATGTATCTGTATTTATTTAATTAAGGAGGACAGCATTTGCATAATGTAAGTTTCAAGTGCTCGGGGACGAAAGACGGTGCAGATATTTGCATTTTATTTTTGTTACTGCTTGCGCAGAGTTAGACTTGGTTCCAAGTCCGAGATCCTGTTTTGTTTTCCGTTTCCAATTTTTGAAATGTATGGACAGGTAACTAGTCTATTTCGGTTCAGAATCTCGGACTTGGGAATCCTGCACGCCAGCTACATTCATATATTCACCAGTTTGATTTACATACAGCGCGCTTTCCGTAGCGACGGCCAATTGGAACGTATACAAATCCGTGTAGTCGGGTCTATAAGCTTCACAGGTAAGATGCGGTTTACCATTTTTGCAGCCTTCTTTTTAATACTGTTTCTGTGGTTTGTTGTTATGAAGAACTAGTGCCATAAGCATGAAATGTTGTAATATTTTGAATGGAAATAAGAATAAAACGTACTCCTGACACTTACTCGTGTCAAAATACACATCAGTTACCTTTTGATAGAATGGAATAGTCGCTTTGTAATCCTCTCAGTGCATGTATTTGAGCGCAACTGCTGTTGCGAACATGGGTGCGATAAACTTGAAATTTTTTGTGCACTTGTTTTCAAGGCAAATGCCGAGACCAAAACGCGAAAAAAAGCAGGTACCGGGATACATGTATTCATGGTATTTGTCAAAACTGGGGACACGCAACAGCAGAACCTTTCTGATGACAAAATCTACATGTATATTCTTTTGAAGCGGTTTGAGAGTGATCGTTACCGATTTGCCCGGCCAATTTGATAACGTGTGGCCCCGGCGAGCTCCCCGGCCCCGCACCCGTGCAAATGACGAGGCGACCGTTTGCCAACTCGACCGTAAACCAAATCGACCGCAAACCGACCGTAGTTACAGTTTTTCTTTGAAAAACTTGGGATTTTTATGTCCAAAAATAGTGCCACTATTAATGATGTGTCACTATACACTCGTAAATTCTGTCAGTCAATCGGTGGACGTAAAGCAAAGTGATTTGTTGCATGCACTGCGTGGTCGAGTTGGTTCACGATCGAGTTGGGCAAACGGTCGACTTGACCCGAGTCCATAGTATTATACAGCATCCATTTCGTAACAAATTTACCTACTTTCTTGATGAAGGGTTCGACGTCACATAAGCCCTCCTGCATTTAAACCTATGAGACAACTCAAGAATCCTTCTGCCCGACTCCCAAGTCAAGTCAAGCTGCCTTCGAGTCTCAAGTCAAGTCGGGCATATTGGTCAAGTTTGCTGGTGTAGTAATATTTGGGGCCCGGTGAGGGACTTGAAAGAAGAGGCGATGAGCCTGGTTTGGGGTTCTCCTCTCCAGCTTTATGTGATTTATTCATGAAGCCAACAAAGATGCTTGTCCATAACACTTGTATCCAATAAAGACCTATTGTTACAAAAATTACAATATGATAAAATACAGTGGAGCATTAATAACAAGATAGTCAATACAACAGAACTTCGTGTGAGGTTGACTGTTATTAACCTTAATATTGAAGTCTCCAAATCCAATTCGTTTGGTCTCTGAGTATACAACTGAGCTTATTAAGTTAAGTCAATGACCTCTAAGGGCCACCATACACGTGCACAAAATAGTACCGTACATGTACATGTGTATTTATCCAGCTGTTTGACAGACAAATTTACAATAACTGATAAATACAAGTTTAGGCTCTTCAATTAACATTTTCAAAGAGTACTCCTAACTCACCAGTTGATGCAGTTTATAATGTTGCCTTGCTCAGGCTTTCCCCACTCAAAATAACGTCTACATGCCCATTTTCGTTTGGCAAAGAAAACAATTTGATGATGTTCCTCGGCAGCTCGCAAGGGAAAAGAATGTTTTGTGTGGCGCGTACTGCAAACCCGATTACGCACACACAAAACCATACGCTTATGACAAATAGAAACATTTCTTTCTTATTAACACCTTAAGGCTGGCCCAAAAGGAATCACCCCATGTATATTGAATAGAAAACACAAACTGATAACAATACAACTTACGAAAGAGAACTTTAATCTCTTAAAATAACATAATTAGCAATTAATGAATTATTCATGACCCTCTGATCTAGAACTACTGACCTAGTTTCGTTCAGGATCAATGCGCACCGAGTGTTTCACGGTCTCTCTGAACAGCACCCTCATTTGGCAGACCAAATGTAACTATATACAGATCCCGAAATGACTGGCTCCGCCTTCGGCTTAAACTTATGCACTTCAGAAACGTTATTGTGATTAAAGAAGCATCTCGGTCAACAATACCAGCCTGAACACAACCCTGCTGAGCGCAATTAAGGCTAGCACAATGCAAGTAAACAAATCACATTCAGTATAGACCAAAGGATTACAAATATCTCTGAAATAAAATACAGTTACCGCAAAGTCGGTAAATGTCATAATTACTCTGATCACTACAACTCTTCCCTATACTACTAAGTGATCTACTCCTGGAGATCATACAGAAGGAACTACACATGTATATACATTAATCACTTAAACTGACCAATCAAAGCAAACTACAGACATGGCGTAAAGAACTCCACTTCTGTAGCTTAGATATAGAACACCAAGGCACTATCTGAAAATGTATGATTAAAGGTAATTTACAGGTAGTATCAATTTATGGCGTGCCATTGGAAATTACATACATTCACGAAAGTAACGGGTAATTTGGTTCAATATTGACAAATCACCAACAACGAGCCTGGAAGAATTTAACCAGTTGCCTGAGAGTCTTTTCGTATTGGATCATACCTTTCTGTGTCAGGTGTACCCCGTCAGAATTGTACCTGGGGTGCTTCAAACCTCTATGCCGCCACACATACCACCTATCTTCCAAAAATGTAGCATCCTCAAGCATCTCGTTAAAAACTTCGGTCTTCTGGTTAAATTCTTCTACAGACACTTGGTCAACTCTCATATTTCCCGTTCTAGGTAACACTGGTAAGAAAACAACAATGTCTGGATTAACATTCCAATTTGGTAAGGCACTGATCAATTCTCGCAAGGTAGCATACAACTCCAAAGGCTCAATTGTTTTAGAGCACAAATCATTAGTCCCGATGTCAAAAATTAGAATTGAGGGTTGTGCCTTTGCTATCTTCTTCAAATACGCTCCTGGCTTTAAGCTAATTCTGTGTAAGGTCAGACCACCTTGCCCCACACAAACAATTGGTACATTACTTCGTTCTAACTCCACTGTTAAGGTAGAATTATGCTTATTTCTCAAACGCTTCACAAAACTATGTCCGAACAATACAAAACTCATAATTTGTAGGAGAAACGGAGTAAACCTGAGCATGGCAATCACCAACCAAGGTATGTTCGAAATGTTCTACTAATTAAATCACTATATGCCAAAATTTACCATTTTGCTAAGTCATACAAAACTAATTACTGGCGATAATGCTGAGTGCCAACACTTGGACATCTGATGATACCTCCAGCTGAATATGCCAAGTGGAAACTGGATACCCCAAGTCTTTCCAGCAAGGCACAACCCAACCTTCAGCATTCACCAGATCGTCCACAATGCCAACTCAACAGCATTATTTCAGGGCTGATCGCGGAAGATGAAATGGATTGCGATGAACACCGCTGTTGCTCCTATTGGATCTTCGGGAGGAAACTGATTTATTCAAGCTAGCTACATCGGATGGCTTCCCTACTTTTTCCTGGCTCACTCCCTCATGGGATAGCACAGGCCTAGCTAGGGGTAGGATTATGGATCCATCCGAGTCACTTGCCGTGTCATCGTTACTATCCGACTCCGATTCCGCAAGGGGGTCTAATATCAAGTACTTTCTGTTCACTATCTTCTCTGATCCCCCATTTACTGGACGAATTCGGTAAACGTCTTTATGGTCATTTACCCACACCACCTTGTACGGGGCCTTTTCATATGTGTCTTGAATCTTATGGCGACCTTTAAATGCACACCTTCTCAAAAGAACTTGGGCTCCAACTGCGATAGGGCTCGCTTTAGCTTTTACATTGTAGGCAGCCTCATTCTGCGCAGACCTCTTCCTTACATTCTCCCTAACTAGGCTACCGGCCCGATCAAGTAATTTAGCCTGTTCTCTGATGAAGTCTTGTTCCCAGTTACTATCAGTGCGACCAAGGATTTGGTCCAAGGGTATCAAGGGTTCGCGTCCAAACATAAGGGTAAATGGTGCGACTCCGGTACTACTGTGTGGGGTGGCGTTGTACACAAAAGTCAAATGGGGTAACAAATCTGGCCATTTTCGTCGATCCCGTTCATCAACCGATTTAATCAAACCGAATAATGTGCGGTTGAACCTCTCTGCTTGCGATTTCCCCTCGGGATGGTATGGGGTCGTTCTGGACTTTTTCACGCCATACAATGTGCATAGTTCCCGCACTACCTCCCCCTCAAAATTACGGCCCTGATCACTATGGATTCGGTTGGGTATGCCAAATTTCGAAAACCAGTGATCCCGGAGTGCTTTTGCAACAGTTTCTGCACACTGGTCTCTGCACGGCACCGCTTGCACGAACTTTGTGTACACGTCAGTCATTATCAACGTATCTTCGTAGCCGCCACGCCCCTTGTCTATCTTTACAAAATCTATGGCTAGTACCTCCAAAGGCCGGAAAGCTAGTAAATGCCGCATAGGCGTCCTGGGGAAAGGCTGTGCTGCCTTTGCAGTTACACATCTCGAGCACTTCGCAACATGTCTACGAACGGCCGCAGCCATCTTTGGCCAAAAAACACGCCTTCTGAGAAGCGAGCATGTTCGGGAGACACCCTGATGACCCCAACTTCCATGACAGCCTTCAATGGCCTTTTGCTGCAAACTAGTTGGCAACAACACCTGAAACAATTCCCCTAGTACGGGATCTTCCACCTTGCGATGGAGAACTCCATCACGCTCCACGAAGCGCGGCCACTGCCACAACCACCACTTTACTTCAACGGAATTATCCCACGACAATCCCGTGGCCTCCCCTGGGCGCCAGCCTTGTTCCCAAAGCTCCCAGATTACACCTAATACTGGGTCGGCCTTTTGCAACTCCGATAATTGCCGTGGAGACCATGAGGGAAACAAACCAGGTGGACCTGCAGTGATGGAGGGCACTTGCTTGGTGGATCCAGCAGACGAACTGCCAAGTGCTCTAACTGACAGTGGAACTGGGGTACAATGCGTACTTAAACGCATGGTGTCTTGTACATCTTCCCCACAACAATGTTCTGGGTAGCGACTTAACGCATCTGCGCAGTGATTACTTCTCCCAGATCGAAACTTAATCTCAAAATTGAATGCTGCAAGTTGCGCCACCCACCTAGATTCGCACGCGCCCAATTTCGCCGTCTGTAAGTGAGCCAAAGGGTTGTTGTCGGTCAAAATAACAAAGGGGAAACTGATTAAATAATCTCTGAATTTGTCCACCACGGCCCACTTTAATGCTAACAATTCAATCTTGAATGAACTGTAATCTGAATATCTAGATTCTACTCCACGCAGTCCCCTGCTAGCATATGCATCTGGGTGCTTTCTCCCTTGTTTGTCCTCCTGTGCCAAGCAGGCACCAAGTCCCTTTAAGGACGCGTCCACCTCTAGTATGAATGGACGGGTAAAATCGGGGTATGTCAAAACTGGTGCATTTGTGAGGGCTTCTTTCAACTGATCAAAGGAATTCTGTGCTTCATCATTCCACCGAAACACACGCGCAGTTTTCACTGGTTTGCCTTTCTGAATAGGCGGGAGTATGGAATGAAGGGGTGCTGCAATTTGTGAAAAACCCCGAACAAACCGCCGGTAATATCCAGCTAACCCGAGGAAAGACCTCAATTGTTCGGCTGTCCGCGGCACCGGCCAATCTTTGATCCGTTGAACTTTGCCACTGTCTACAGATATACCCTCTGAACTGACCACATGTCCCAAATACAGGATTTGCTCACGGAATAGGTGACATTTCTTCCCTTTAACCTTTAGGCCAAATTCACTAAGCCTACTAAACACCTTGTCAAGGCGTGCTATGTTTTCATCAACTGAGGATGAAAACACTAAAATGTCATCCAGATAAATGAGCAATTCTGCTAAATTCATGTCACCCAAACACATCTCCATGACTCTTTGAAAAGTCCCAGGGGCATTAACCAGCCCAAATGGCATCCGCGAAAACTCATATAGCCCAAACGGGATGCGGAATGCGGTCTTCCCTACTGAATCACTGTCCATCGCAACTTGATGGTAACCATGTGCTAAGTCTAATGAGCTAAAATATTTAGCACCGCGCAGTGCTTCTAAAGACTCATCGATCCGAGGCAGCGGAAAAGAGTCTCGGATAGTCTTTGAATTCAACTTTCTAAAATCCACGCACATGCGCAATGATCCATCACGTTTCCTAACCAACACAATCGGGCTTGCATATGGACTGTCACTTTGGTGGATAATGCCCTGGTCAAGAAGATTTTGCAATAAAGTCTTCACTTCCGGCACCAAATGGGGCGGAATCCTACGATATGGTTGACTTGTCGGGTTTTCATCTACCGTTTGAATCTTATGTTTCAATTTGTCACAATACCCAACATCATACGGTCCCTTGGAGAAAACACTGTCATGTTTCTGAACCAGTCTGACAACTTTTTCCTTTTCCTCCTCGGTTAACGACACTGATTTTAGGTCTAGCCCTGGGGGCAGCTGGTAAGTTTCTCCATTTGAGAATGTAAATACCTCTGGGGGTAGTTCCCCATCAGTCTTATGCCCTGGGTCTGATGAAACCTCACTCAATCCAGTTGCGCTTTCGGTCAACAACTGATTGACAGACACTTGAACACCATTTTGTGTTAGTTCCACACCGACGCAATTAGACACGGCTACTTCCACCATGTATCCCAGCTTTGTGTATGGGGGAATGACTAACGCCTGCGCGCCAAGGTTTGCCACCAACACGTTAACCATTCTTGCATTACACTGGTCACAGATATCATAAATTTGACAACTTTCTCCTAAAGGACTAACTGGTGCACTTGTAGCACCCGAGGCCACAAGCTCAGAGTTTGTTACAAGTACTAGCTTGTTTTGAAAGACGTGCACCGGAGCTCTAACTTGACACTTTATTGCCTGTACCTCTCTGGGGGGTACAATTACAGGTTGCTTGCCTGTGCGCACTGCCAATGTTTTTCCCTGTTGGTCATTTTTCTCAGACTTCCCTCCAACAGGTTGCTTAAAATACCGATACCATTGGAGGGCAATATTCCAAGCCTCAGCGTCTCTCATGTCCGACCCCACTTTCATGTCCTTAAGCAAATGTAGTACATTACAGCCAAGGAGGACCGGACTCTTCCGACCCTTGACTACCCCACCATCTGATGAATCATTCAAAACTAAGAAGTGAGCCATAACCGTGTGATTATGTACAACCAGAGGAACTTCAACATACCCCTCAACAGGTAATTCTTTCTGACTTACCCCGAATACACGTAGGTAAGACCCAACTGGCTTTGGACCGCTCACTTTTTTCGACAAATGTTCCTTGTAAAAAGACGCACTGATCAATGACGTTTCTGCTCCCGTGTCTATGACACATGTAACAGGCACCCCCGCCAATGTTACACTCGCCATTGGACTTTCATGCACCAAACGAGTCAAAAGCTCATCAGCAGAATACTCAGTGAACACCTTTCTACAATTGTTATCATTAGGTGAGGCCTTTGTACTGTCAGCCCCCACCACTTGGCCTACAGTGGTGGAGGGGGGTGGTTTAATCCCTGCGCACCCCGAGTTTGTGAGTTAACACTCTCACGTGGCATAGCCACCACAGGATTACCTTCATCCCTGCTTTGCTGGCCCAGCCTTACTCGACACTGTGCCTTGAAATGCCCAAGGCGCTTGCACCTGAAACACCGGGGTGGCCCACGGTTTATATAAAAGCGTTGTTGCTCATTCAGTGGGGCCCCCTTTGCTACTTGTGTAGTCAATTTGTCCATGGTGTTCACAAGAGAAGCAATCTGCTCCTGCTGCTTATTAACCTGACCCTGCAAGTCCTGAAGGGACTCTAATATTTTACTTTGTCGCTGCTGCCAAGGGGGTCCACCTTGGTTACCTACATGTAGTCCACCTATACACGCATTGTTGGGTTCCTCTGGTTGTTCCCCACGACCCTCTGTTGCATATGAACTATCAGTTTCAATCCCACGAATGTGACTGCTCTTGGCCTTAGGGACTCTTTCCACATCCCGAAACACCTCCAATGCCAAATCCCTTAGCTCATTAAATGTCTTACATGGGTTTGCTAGCTCAAGGCGCCTCAATTCCAACCTAGTACTTTGCCCCCGCGCACCTGCAACAAACTGACTAATTAGTGCCTGATCCTTGAGTGCCCTCAAGGACGCTTTCTTTGTCACTGGAGCAACTTCCAAGATTCGGTCATAAAGTCGCATTAATTCTCTTGAAAAATCCATTAGGGACTCATTTTCGGCCTGGTACCGGTCATACAGCGCCCTATGCAGCGACTGGAATGTTTCACCGCCCCCAAAATGTTTGTGCAGCAGTTCACATAGTGAACCAAAGTCTAGCTCGCCGTGGCACTTGACTTCATCATTGGCAGTCCCCTTTAAGTGATGCAATATCACTGAGGCCCTCTCAGGAACTGGTATGTGACACTGTTGACAATATGTTTTTACTTCGTCCAACCACTCTTTTACCGTAGGGTCACCCGGCTTGGTGGGTCGACCCGAAAAACGTGATAACTTTATTGGCCGCTGAACAGAGGGCTTGCTTTGCTGCAATGCCTCCGTCAGTCCTTTCACTAATTGCTCAACTAAACTAGCCTCAGCGGTTGCCATGGTAACTATCACTTAACATGTGTACCCAAGAGAAACCATCCGATGTAGCCTCGCTACCTAAATCTGATCTGAGACTACACACTGGTTAAATTACCAAAATGCGAACACCCCTTTAGAACCCCTGCATCAACTGGTCTTTTTGTTTACAATGAATTAACACTATACTACATATAGCCAAAATATAATTATTAACACACACGCCATGCTAAATCACAATACACATGACTACGGAATAATGCCTGCAGTATACTTCTAAATACTGGTCGCACAAAACCTTGTCCTACCGCAATACAGCTACCGCTACTGCAGCATCCGGCATAGGTCGTCCTCCCGCTGACATGTCCTCCAACCATCAGGTAGAAAATTCCGCTGAAGCTCTACCCCATCCGTGTTACCAAATCTGTAGTAATATTTGGGGCCCGGTGAGGGACTTGAAAGAAGAGGCGATGAGCCTGGTTTGGGGTTCTCCTCTCCAGCTTTATGTGATTTATTCATGAAGCCAACAAAGATGCTTGTCCATAACACTTGTATCCAATAAAGACCTATTGTTACAAAAATTACAATATGATAAAATACAGTGGAGCATTAATAACAAGATAGTCAATACAACAGAACTTCGTGTGAGGTTGACTGTTATTAACCTTAATATTTAAGTCTCCAAATCCAATTCGTTTGGTCTCTGAGTATACAAATGAGCTTATTAAGTTAAGTCAATGACCTCTAACGGCCACCATACACGTGCACAAAATAGTACCGTACATGTACATGTGTATTTATCCAGCTGTTTGACAGACAAATTTACAATAACTGATAAATACAAGTTTAGGCTCTTCAATTAACATTTTCAAAGAGTACTCCTAACTCACCAGTTGATGCAGTTTATAATGATGCCTTGCTCAGGCTTTCCCCACTCAAAATAACGTCTACATGCCCATTTTCGTTTAGCAAAGAAAACAATTTGATGATGTTCCTCGGCAGCTCGCAAGGGAAAAGAATGTTTTGTGTGGCGCGTACTGCAAACCCGATTACGCACACACAAAACCATACGCTTATGACAAATAGAAACATTTCTTTCTTATTAACACCTTAAGGCTGGCCCAAAAGGAATCACCCCATGTATATTGAATAGAAAACACAAACTGATAACAATACAACTTACGAAAGAGAACTTTAATCTCTTAAAATAACATAATTAGCAATTAATGAATTATTCATGACCCTCTGATCTAGAACTACTGACCTAGTTTCGTTCAGGATCAATGCGCACCGAGTGTTTCACGGTCTCTCTGAACAGCACCCTCATTTGGCAGACCAAATGTAACTATATACAGTTCCCGAAATGACTGGCTCCGCCTTCGGCTTAAACTTATGCACTTCAGAAACGTTATTGTGATTAAAGAAGCATCTCGGGCAACAATACCAGCCTGAACACAACCCTGCTGAGCGCAATTAAGGCTAGCACAATGCAAGTAAACAAATCACATTCAGTATAGACCAAAGGATTACAAATATCTCTGAAATAAAATACAGTTACCGCAAAGTCGGTAAATGTCATAATTACTCTGATCACTACACTGGTCACGACAATAAATTGTCAAACTAATTTCAAATTGAGTATAAACACTGAAACTCACATGCTTTTAGCCAAGGTTTCTTTAGTGCTGAAATTCGGTGCCCAAAATAACGTAAAATTCATAAAAGATTTATTTTATTTTTGGCTGAATCAAATAACAAAATCTGACTCAAGTCGAGTCTTTTGAGTTTCGAGTCTCAAGTCAAGCCATATCATTTGGAGTTGGAGTCTCGAGACCGCCTGCACAAAATAAGGCAAATTTTAGCAATCATGTTCAAGATCAACATTCAATTTTATTTGGGGCTCTTTTAAACAGCATGAGCAAATATGCTTGCAACACTGTTGTAATTCATATAGTTGGTTTTATACTGCTGTATTCCTTTTAAAACAAAAAATGCTCTACATTAAACATTTTATAATGTATTGCTTAAAATGCCTCCCGAAGAGATTGTAGGTTTAACAATTTGTCACAATTTGTATATACCCAGCACGATTTAGGGCCTATATGACTCAACACACTCTCTTCCCTTTTGTTAACGCACCAACCACCCCTAAAAACAGAGTGAAATATATGTTTTTAAATCTGGCTAATTAACCTAGGAAGGACTGGGGGCCTCTTCAGAGGCCCCAGAGACATAAAGCCTTGGAAAAAAAATATTGGACCACCTATGTCTTGAATTATTCAAAAAAATCCCTCAGCAACCAGGCTTATGTTTATGATATTTGGTCTTAGACAATAGTCATTAACTCAGGAGGCTTACAAGGCATCAAATATGTACGACATGCCTTAACAAATTCTTACATACATGTACTTATTTTTGTTGTCAGGTTGTAGGTGGTCCAATAATGTTTTCCCAAGGCTGTGTGTTGGAGCTAGGATGTTGCAAAGTACTCAAACTGTGCTCTAATCACCGTAGGAAAATATCATGCTGTCCATATCATGCTGAACTCCTCTTTAAGTTTTGTGCCAGTTCCTTGGTACCCCAGTTCCTTTCAAGCTTGTACTTGTGAATAGTCCCTGAGAATCTGCAACTCATCACAAAGGCATTGCCAAGGCTTCCTACAGTGAGTTCAAGCTGAGCTCTCGAAGTAGTCCTGCCTCAGTTGGACTCTGTGCACAAATACAAGTAAAAAGGTTATTGGTATAAATTACCATACTTTGCCTTTCCTGACATATACATGTGTCACAAGAGCTAATTAACAGATGCAGTTTTTGGATGCATGTTTCTGAATTAAGAGCACCTGACCAAAATAAAAATAGAAAATCAAGACAATATACCAAAAATTAAGCTTATTTAAAAAGCATCCCCCACACACCCCTCCACCGCCCCCAAAAAGTGAATCTACGTAAATCTACCTGCTTGTCCTTGCGGTATTTTTTTCGTATACATTGAACAGAGATTTTAAGGAAATTACCTCCTGCAATCAACAGATAATGTAATTTTAAGATATACTTCCCACTTGCACTTTTGTCGCAAATGTTGCTTTTCTGTAGAAAAATCACGTTTTCTTCTTCAAAAATTGCCTTCAGTTAGTGCACAAGATAACCATTCACGCGCGCGCGCAGCGCCCTCTGTTGTCGCGCTTACGCACAACCGCTCGCACGTCATTTTTGGCATTACTTTATGCAGTAATTTTCTCATTTATTTATCTCAGAAATGCAACATTTGCGACGGAAGTGTCAGTGGGAAGTACATCTTAGAATTGAATAAGCTATCGATTACAATATATAAATTCACCCAAATCCGTGTTCAATGTATATGAAAAAAATACCGTGCTGGCTAATTAGGGTAATATTTCCTCTTAGGTGAGGGTTTGGTCACATTTTTTCATGCACCCAGGGTGGGGATTTTGACAAAAGGAAATCAGATTGTCTGTGCAAAACGTGCATGATTTTGCATCGCACACCCGTACCCCTGGGTGAGATTTTGTCACCTAGATTTTGCCCCAGGAGTGGGATTTTGTCACTTTATATGTTTAATTTGCCCTTTCCCAACTATGGAATTATTAACGGTGTACAAGTATACTAAATGTTTTCCCCCAAGATACTATCGGGAAAACTTTATAGCGTACGTGCTCGGATCAGGTGGGATTTGAACCCACGACATCCAGCTAACAAAGCAGATGCCTGCTTCTAGCTCACTATCATCTGAGCATGCTTGCTCAAGTTTGACTTTTTGGCAAGATTACCCGAAAGAATGGAGAACTCTGTCTTCAGTCTTCAGACAATGTCAGACCTCAGGCCTATTACTTATTTTATTAGGACAACAAATAAGAGATTGGCTTAAAAAAATATGTTTCTTGATAAAATCGTTAATTCTTCTCATTCCTAAATTTGGTTTTTTCATCAAATCAGCAAGTTACCAAGGTTTGATAGGGCCTAAGTTTTAATTTTAAAGAAAAATTACTTCTGCTCAACTTCTCCATTCTTACTGCATGTAAGTCATATGTGAACATTAACGTACCGTGAAACCGGGTAGAGGCTGCCCGTCCCGCGCCGCAGCCGGCCCCGGCCCACGACCGCCTGGCCCAGGCAGCGCTAGGCCGGCTAAGCCAGCATGTGCGGGCACTGTCCGCGTATGGTAATCTTTTCTAATTTTAAGTGATTACCTGTTAAAGATTCAATTCACATGTCATGTGCCCCCAGATGCTTTCACCATCTCAACCATATGCGAATGTCAGTAAATTCTCAACCGATATGTCAGAATTTTGTAGATAATTTACAACAGGTTTGTAAACAATCCGACACGACCATGTACCAGCAGAAGACACGACTCGCAAAAATACATCCTCTACAAGATTTTTAATGAATATGCACAACACAGAGGGCTCCAGCGATTTCAACCAATCAAATCGTTACGTCCAGTTTTTGACTTAATTCCCATAGACCGTGTACAACAGGCGTGCAGGATTCCCAAGTCCGAGATTCTGAACCGAAATAGACTAGTTCCCTGTCCATACATTTCAAAAATCGGAAACGGAAAACAAAACAGGATCTCGGACTTGGAACCAAGTCTAGCGCAGAGTCGGTACTTGGGTGCCAGAACATCCGATACCAGGGGAGGATTTTCCCAGTTTTGCCACTGCAAATTTGTCAGTTTCTTTGCTGTCCTTAACAGTCTTCTTCCCACGTTCACCATCAAAACATTACAGTTTGCATGTTCGAGTGCCGTTTTTGCAAGCGTTTTCTAAACTCTTGTTATGTTGGCTCATCATGCCACAAAAAATAAAAAATAAATGCGTGCTGAATCGTTGCCACTGTGTATCTTTTCACAAATAGAATTATCATTTGTTAAATTTGTTAAGAAACAGGGATTTCTATTTCGCACGAAAACGAATGCTTCTTTTACTAACAAATGTATACATTTTCCAAATTTGTCGAGGGAAACCTATACACCGGTTGAAGCTGAAACAAAAATTAAGTGTTAAATAATTTTGAAACGCATTAATAGTTGTTAATTTGTACAAAAGGAAGGGAACAAATTGTTTTAAAGTTGTGCGTTCGAATTACCAAGGTTTGATAGGGCCTAAGTTTTAATTTTAAAGAAAAATTATTTCTGCTCAACTTCTCCATTCTTACTGCATGTAAGTCATATGTGAACATTAACGTACCGTGAAACCGGGTAGAGGCTGCCCGTCCCGCGCCGCAGCCGGCCCCGGCCCACGACGGCCTGGCCCAGGCAGCGCTAGGCCGGCTAAGCCAGCATGTGCGGGCACTGTCCGCGTATGGTAATCTTTTCTAATTTTAAGTGATTACCTGTTAAAGATTCAATTCACATGTCATGTGCCCCCAGATGCTTTCACCATCTCAACCATATGCGAATGTCAGTAAATTCTCAACCGATATGTCAGAATTTTGTAGATAATTTACAACAGGTTTGTAAACAATCCGACACGACCATGTACCAGCAGAAGACACGACTCGCAAAAATACATCCTCTACAAGATTTTTAATGAATATGCACAACACAGAGGGCTCCAGCGATTTCAACCAATCAAATCGTTACGTCCAGTTTTTGACTTAATTCCCATAGACCGTGTACAACAGGCGTGCAGGATTCCCAAGTCCGAGATTCTGAACCGAAATAGACTAGTTCCCTGTCCATACATTTCAAAAATCGGAAACGGAAAACAAAACAGGATCTCGGACTTGGAACCAAGTCTAGCGCAGAGTCGGTAATTGGGTGCCAGAACATCCGATACCAGGGGAGGATTTTCCCAGTTTTACCACTGCAAATTTGTCAGTTTCTTTGCTGTCCTTAACAGTCTTCTTCCCACGTTCACCATCAAAACATTACAGTTTGCATGTTCGAGTGCCGTTTTTGCAAGCGTTTTCTAAACTCTTGTTATGTTGGCTCATCATGCCACAAAAAATAAAAAATAAATGCGTGCTGAATCGTTGCCACTGTGTATCTTTTCACAAATAGAATTATCATTTGTTA
Source organism: Henricia sp. BOLD:AAB3569 (assembly GCA_037783545.1). NCBI lineage: Eukaryota > Metazoa > Echinodermata > Asteroidea > Spinulosida > Echinasteridae > Henricia > Henricia sp. BOLD:AAB3569. The sequence continues at coordinate 62,170 of JBBELK010000886.1, forward strand.
AATTTGTTAAGAAACAGGGATTTCTATTTCGCACGAAAACGAATGCTTCTTTTACTAACAAATGTATACATTTTCCAAATTTGTCGAGGGAAACCTATACACCGGTTGAAGCTGAAACAAAAATTAAGTGTTAAATAATTTTGAAACGCATTAATAGTTGTTAATTTGTACAAAAGGAAGGGAACAAATTGTTTTAAAGTTGTGCGTTCGAATTACCAAGGTTTGATAGGGCCTAAGTTTTAATTTTAAAGAAAAATTATTTCTGCTCAACTTCTCCATTCTTACTGCATGTAAGTCATATGTGAACATTAACGTACCGTGAAACCGGGTAGAGGCTGCCCGTCCCGCGCCGCAGCCGGCCCCGGCCCACGACCGCCTGGCCCAGGCAGCGCTAGGCCGGCTAAGCCAGCATGTGCGGGCACTGTCCGCGTATGGTAATCTTTTCTAATTTTAAGTGATTACCTGTTAAAGATTCAATTCACATGCCATGTGCCCCCAGATGCTTTCACCATCTCAACCATATGCGAATGTCAGTAAATTCTCAACCGATATGTCAGAATTTTGTAGATAATTTACAACAGGTTTGTAAACAATCCGACACGACCATGTACCAGCAGAAGACACGACTCGCAAAAATACATCCTCTACAAGATTTTTAATGAATATGCACAACACAGAGGGCTCCAGCGATTTCAACCAATCAAATCGTTACGTCCAGTTTTTGACTTAATTCCCATAGACCGTGTACAACAGGCGTGCAGGATTCCCAAGTCCGAGATTCTGAACCGAAATAGACTAGTTCCCTGTCCATACATTTCAAAAATCGGAAACAGAAAACAAAACAGGATCTCGGACTTGGAACCAAGTCTAGCGCAGAGTCGGTACTTGGGTGCCAGAACATCCGATACCAGGGGAGGATTTTCCCAGTTTTGCCACTGCAAATTTGTCAGTTTCTTTGCTGTCCTTAACAGTCTTCTTCCCAAGTTCACCATCAAAACATTACAGTTTGCATGTTCGAGTGCCGTTTTTGCAAGCGTTTTCTAAACTCTTGTTATGTTGGCTCATCATGCCACAAAAAATAAAAAATAAATGCGTGCTGAATCGTTGCCACTGTGTATCTTTTCACAAATAGAATTATCATTTGTTAAATTTGTTAAGAAACAGGGATTTCTATTTCGCACGAAAACGAATGCTTCTTTTACTAACAAATGTATACATTTTCCAAATTTGTCGAGGGAAACCTATACACCGGTTGAAGCTGAAACAAAAATTAAGTGTTAAATAATTTTGAAACGCATTAATAGTTGTTAATTTGTACAAAAGGAAGGGAACAAATTGTTTTAAAGTTGTGCGTTCGAATTACCAAGGTTTGATAGGGCCTAAGTTTTAATTTTAAAGAAAAATTATTTCTGCTCAACTTCTCCATTCTTACTGCATGTAAGTCATATGTGAACATTAACGTACCGTGAAACCGGGTAGAGGCTGCCCGTCCCGCGCCGCAGCCGGCCCCGGCCCACGACGGCCTGGCCCAGGCAGCGCTAGGCCGGCTAAGCCAGCATGTGCGGGCACTGTCCGCGTATGGTAATCTTTTCTAATTTTAAGTGATTACCTGTTAAAGATTCAATTCACATGTCATGTGCCCCCAGATGCTTTCACCATCTCAACCATATGCGAATGTCAGTAAATTCTCAACCGATATGTCAGAATTTTGTAGATAATTTACAACAGGTTTGTAAACAATCCGACACGACCATGTACCAGCAGAAGACACGACTCGCAAAAATACATCCTCTACAAGATTTTTAATGAATATGCACAACACAGAGGGCTCCAGCGATTTCAACCAATCAAATCGTTACGTCCAGTTTTTGACTTAATTCCCATAGACCGTGTACAACAGGCGTGCAGGATTCCCAAGTCCGAGATTCTGAACCGAAATAGACTAGTTCCCTGTCCATACATTTCAAAAATCGGAAACGGAAAACAAAACAGGATCTCGGACTTGGAACCAAGTCTAGCGCAGAGTCGGTAATTGGGTGCCAGAACATCCGATACCAGGGGAGGATTTTCCCAGTTTTACCACTGCAAATTTGTCAGTTTCTTTGCTGTCCTTAACAGTCTTCTTCCCACGTTCACCATCAAAACATTACAGTTTGCATGTTCGAGTGCCGTTTTTGCAAGCGTTTTCTAAACTCTTGTTATGTTGGCTCATCATGCCACAAAAAATAAAAAATAAATGCGTGCTGAATCGTTGCCACTGTGTATCTTTTCACAAATAGAATTATCATTTGTTAAATTTGTTAAGAAACAGGGATTTCTATTTCGCACGAAAACGAATGCTTCTTTTACTAACAAATGTATACATTTTCCAAATTTGTCGAGGGAAACCTATACACCGGTTGAAGCTGAAACAAAAATTAAGTGTTAAATAATTTTGAAACGCATTAATAGTTGTTAATTTGTACAAAAGGAAGGGAACAAATTGTTTTAAAGTTGTGCGTTCGAATTACCAAGGTTTGATAGGGCCTAAGTTTTAATTTTAAAGAAAAATTATTTCTGCTCAACTTCTCCATTCTTACTGCATGTAAGTCATATGTGAACATTAACGTACCGTGAAACCGGGTAGAGGCTGCCCGTCCCGCGCCGCAGCCGGCCCCGGCCCACGACCGCCTGGCCCAGGCAGCGCTAGGCCGGCTAAGCCAGCATGTGCGGGCACTGTCCGCGTATGGTAATCTTTTCTAATTTTAAGTGATTACCTGTTAAAGATTCAATTCACATGCCATGTGCCCCCAGATGCTTTCACCATCTCAACCATATGCGAATGTCAGTAAATTCTCAACCGATATGTCAGAATTTTGTAGATAATTTACAACAGGTTTGTAAACAATCCGACACGACCATGTACCAGCAGAAGACACGACTCGCAAAAATACATCCTCTACAAGATTTTTAATGAATATGCACAACACAGAGGGCTCCAGCGATTTCAACCAATCAAATCGTTACGTCCAGTTTTTGACTTAATTCCCATAGACCGTGTACAACAGGCGTGCAGGATTCCCAAGTCCGAGATTCTGAACCGAAATAGACTAGTTCCCTGTCCATACATTTCAAAAATCGGAAACAGAAAACAAAACAGGATCTCGGACTTGGAACCAAGTCTAGCGCAGAGTCGGTACTTGGGTGCCAGAACATCCGATACCAGGGGAGGATTTTCCCAGTTTTGCCACTGCAAATTTGTCAGTTTCTTTGCTGTCCTTAACAGTCTTCTTCCCAAGTTCACCATCAAAACATTACAGTTTGCATGTTCGAGTGCCGTTTTTGCAAGCGTTTTCTAAACTCTTGTTATGTTGGCTCATCATGCCACAAAAAATAAAAAATAAATGCGTGCTGAATCGTTGCCACTGTGTATCTTTTCACAAATAGAATTATCATTTGTTAAATTTGTTAAGAAACAGGGATTTCTATTTCGCACGAAAACGAATGCTTCTTTTACTAACAAATGTATACATTTTCCAAATTTGTCGAGGGAAACCTATACACCGGTTGAAGCTGAAACAAAAATTAAGTGTTAAATAATTTTGAAACGCATTAATAGTTGTTAATTTGTACAAAAGGAAGGGAACAAATTGTTTTAAAGTTGTGCGTTCGAATATTTTGGTGAAATTTTTTACTTTTTATAGTTTGTAACTCTTTGTATTTAAGTCCTAAATAATGTGCGGCTGAGACTGAAACCAAAATTATCAGTGTGCCCGGGAGTAGAATCAATTAGAAAATGCATTAAAAGTTGTAAATTTCTACAATATGAAGGAAACAAAGATGCGCGTTCGAAAATGTTGTAAAAAAATCATCCCTTTCACTCGTTAATTATATTAGGTACTAAATAATGTGCGGCTGAAGCTAAAACTAAAATAAGTGCACCTGAGACTAGAGTAAATTAGAAAATACGTTAAAAGTTGTTAATTTACAAAACATGAAGCTTAGGGAACAAATTGTTTTAAAGTTGTTCGTTCGAATATTTTGGTGAAAAATATTCACTCCTTAATTATATACTAAACGACGTGCAGTTAAAGCCTAAACCAAAATTGAGTGTGCCCGGGACTAGAATCAATTAGAAAATGCATTAAAAGTTGTTGATTTGTACAACATGAAGGAAAAAAATGTTTTAAAGATGTACGTTCGAATGTTTTGTAGACAAATTATCACTTTTTAGCCCCTTGCGGAAGAGTTCCTTTAGCTCCTTAATTAGGTACTAAATGATGTGCGGCTGAAGCTGAAACCTAAAGTAAGTGTGCCCGGGACTAGAGTCAATTAGAAAATGCATTAAAAGTTGTTAATTTGTACAAAATTAAGGGAACAATTGTTTTAAAGTTGTGCGTTCGATTATTTCGGTGACAAATATTCACTTTTTAGCTCCTTGGGGAAGGGTCCCTTTAACTCCTTAATTAGGTACTAATTAGTGAGCTGCTGAAGCTGAAACCAAATTTAGGTGTGTCCTGGATTAGAATCAATTATAATTTTTAAGTTGAAGAGGAGTCTGTTCGGACATGTAGGAAAATGATGAAATTGTTCCGACCTCATCCCCGTGTGGTAAACATCCTCTGGTGTATGTATACTGGATGTTTCACCATTTTCGAATGTGCGGCTGAAACAGCGGGCCGCTGTTTCGGCCGAATCGGCGTTTCACTTCAACTATAGGTGTCGTCACCCCATGATAAATTATCTCGGGATGTCGTCATCCTACATTCTGGATGTCGTCATCCCGTGATAAAATATCTAGGAATGTCGTCATCCTATATTTTGGATGTCGTCATCCCGTGTTAAATTATCTCGGGATGTCGTTATCCTACATTCTGGATGTCGTCATTCCATAACAAATTATCTCGGGATGTCGTCATCCTATATTTTGAATGTCGTCATACCGTGATAAAATATCTAGGGATGTCGTCATCCTATATTTTGGATGTCGTCATCCCGTGTTGAATTATTTCGAGATGTCGTCATCCTACATTTCGGATGTCGTTATCCCGTAATACATTATCTCGGGATGTCGTCATCCTACATTTCGGATGTCGTCATCCCGTGTTAAAATATCTCGGGATGTCGTCGTCCTATATTTTGGATGTCGTCATCCCGTGATATTTTATCTCGGGATGTCGTTGTCCTACATTCTGGATGTCGTCTTCCCGTTAACAATTATCTCGGGATGTCGTCATCCCGTAATACATTATCTCGAGATGTCGTAATCTCACATTTCGGATGTCGTCATCCTGTAATACGTTATCTCGGGATGTCGTCATCCTACATTTCGGATGTCGCCATCCCATAACAAATTATCTCGGGATGTCGTCATCATACATCGTGGATGTCGTCTTACTGAGATAATTATCACGGGATGACGACATTTTGCGCTGAATATGTTGTCATCCTGCGATAAATTATCACGGGATCTCAACAAGTCGGAAGGCACTTCCAGAGCTCCGTAGAAACCAGTGCATCACAACAGCTAAGGACTTTCAACCAATCGAGATCACTGAACAATCAGCATGAATAATAATAATACCCTAAAGTACCTTTGTGCCTAATTTCCATTGTTAGTTGCTCATAGTGGTATAAGATACTAAATTTCTTAATTTCTGTCACAATTTGTCTCATTAAGTGAGAAGACAAAAAGGCACAGGCTTGTCAGCAATGCGCGCGCGCCAAATTCGTGCAACGAATTACGCAGCTTGATAGCAAAGGCATGGAGCAGCGTATTTCGTAGTGACGAGCCTGTGCCAATTAAACACCCTCGCATTGAGCCTTTTAGAAGTATGGCGGAACAAAAGTAGAGGGCGCAATTTGTTGGGGTATGATCCTTTTTTAATTGTTTTTCTTTCCCAAACGTTGATTAGCATGTTGCAATTATAATACAAAGACAGAATTATAAATAAAATGATTAAGTGAATTTCGAGCCCAGAATCGCTAAACGAAGCAGGTGTGTTCTTTTAAACTCTGGTTCTTGTTTTGCAGCCAGATCCGAGTCCATAGGCGCGCGCCCGGCCAGCGAAGCAGCAAGAACAGTGGCTTTCGAACTGCGAGTGAGATCAATTAACATGTTCCCAACAAAGGTAAGCTGACACTACACTGTAAAAAATTACATGTAAGTAGTCATTTTGCACCAACAATTAGTAAGTCAAATTGGAAAATAAATTAGTCTTTGAACACGTGACTAATTTTGCAATCTAAAAGACTAACCTGACTTTTTTTGACTAACCAATTTTAAGAAAATACTAATCTCGGTTTATGCAAAGACTAATGCAGATTTTTGTAAGACTAATTAAATTTGGAAAATTACTAATCAATCAAAAAATTTGGCAAATTATACCATTTTTAAAGAGAATTATTATTAGTCATTGCACAAATGTAATGACTAATCTTCCGATTGGGTGACTAAATAAAGATTAGTCAAATTATACCATTTTTAAAGAGTAATTATTATTAGTCATTGCACAAATGTAACAACCTTCCGACTGAGTGACTAAATAAAGATTAGTCAATTATACCATGATATGACTAAACTTTTTTCGTCAAATGCTACATGTACTTAATTTTTACAGTGTAGGGGGTGGGTACCTAAATAAAGAAAACAACTATCGGCAACAGTTAAGAAGTTGGGGGGAAAAAAGGGTATGCACGGGGCACGGACCTCAGCTGGGGACGTGTCCCCTCCTCTCCCCCCCCCCCTCCCCATAGTTAAGCCACTGACGTACTATTGGCATACTTTACATTTGATTGCACTATCCCACTGTCGTGACTGAGCTAATCAGTGATAACTTGGAAACATGTTGGAAACATATTGGTTGTTTTACATTAATGTGAATTTTCTATTGCATTCAATTTCAGCCTGATTTCCAAGCGTTGGAGGCTCATCCAGGTCCGCTTGGTATGACCCTCCTTGCCTCGATGTGGTGCTGTCTCTTTATCTGTAAGTATAAATGACTTATATTATGAAGATAGTATTTACAGAATATGACCGTGTCCGAATAGACCAGTTGCGTGATAGATTTGCATAAATCCTAGAGTCCCGCCCTCGCGCTGCAATTACGTACATGTTGAAATGAACATTTTAAAACATGTACTCATCGTAAATTTTCGTCAAAATAACGAAACAACGTAGCAATGGGGACTGACATGAAAAGCACAGATTCGGTTAAGAAAACTCAAAGGTAATTTATGTGTCGACGGTTATCAAATCGGACGTATGAATACAGCCAATGACTCGGACTAGAATGATACACTGTGTAATGGACACTTGGTAAACGCTTCCTGGGGCCAATTTCATGGCGCTGCTTAAAGGATATCTAATTCAGTCAAGTGAGTTAGTTTGCAGATACCACTGTAAGACCTAATTTATCTATATACAAAACTTTTTCATCATCTGCACTTGGTTTTTAAAAGAAAGAGCATTTTTTTAAAACTTCATAACGTCACACTGCGCAACTGGTATTAGCCACAGGCTCGACTGCGCGCACGCGAGTTGTGAAAAATGTGTGCGAACGCGGGCCATATCAGGGCTGCGTTCCAAACACGCGAACGATTTGTTAACGTTGGCGCTAAAGTTTGCTCAATGTGGAATGGATTGTCTGCCAATTTGAAAATACATTGTCAAGATGGCGGCCTCCATGGTCACATCAGTCTGTCGTACGGACGTTGCAATGTGGCTCTCCGCTGCTTACCAAATGTTTGAGGAAATGTGACACGTTGCCATTGATTGTGTATCGCCAGCGATAAGGGAGAAAACCACGAAAAGTACAATTTATTTGTTATTTTCCAAACTGCAAACTTAACTATCGTCTGTCATCTTTCATGTCGCGCACGCCATTTTGAAATGACTCGCGAACATCGCGAACAATCCAAAAGTTTGTTGGCCAACGTTGGTGGCCGTTGGTGGCGCACAATTCGTTTCACTCGAAATTGTTGGCCAACGTTGCCAACGTTTGCAAACGTTCGCGTGTTTGGAACGCATGCCGGGTTCTCCATGCCGCGTGGCTCGCGCACCTACCGAGAACCAGTTCGCGGCATCGCACCGGTGGGGCATCGCATGCGCATGAATGGAATCACAGTGCGCATGGCTACTTGGCCGTGAGAAATTTTCCTGGAATTTAACTGTAGTTTGACTTTAGATTCCCTGGCCGTTTCATAACATTTGGCGCTTATAATCGCTAAACATACTGTTCTCATCCTAAGTTTCATCCTGTTCCCGTAATTGAGAATGTCCGGAATTATTTTCACATACGAAAGCCGCAAATTTTGGCATTTTGGTTGCTGGTGATTCAGGCAGTTGCGCAACGTGACGTCATCAGTTTCACGAAGTGAATACTAACGCGCGATGTGATTGGTTGATCGAAATAGGACAATGCAAGATGGCGGCGCCCATGTGGTGCTTTTACGCGCACTATTTTTCGTTTGTACAGAGGATTGGCGCAATTACATCTTCTGATTTGAGTGGGGATAGGTAGGGAAATATGATTTTTATAGGAAATCTGCCAACTTACTCATTTGACTGAAGATGTTAGCTGAAAACGTGTGCTTACTGTAGCAGAAAAGTTGACCTGTCCTCATATACGACATAGGGGAAGTAAATATAAGGACAGGGAACCAGTCTACCGGTATGTTTGCTGCCACCAAGCGTCTCAAAAGTCTTCCATTATAACTATGTTTTGTTTTCAAAAACAACACGAAACACGAAACAAAAACGTTTACGCCCCGTTTCAGTGTATCCATCCCGAAAAAGGAAAACAGAAATGCCACACAACAAAACAAAAATGCCACCGAAACGGATACAGCGCCGCCATCAGCGACAATAAAGCAGTCACATGATATCCTGATACCACGTGATCCGGAATGCGATTGATGATTGGTCATGATGATTTCGCTAGTATCGAAACAAGTACCGCAGACGGCTATGGCAAGCCAAATGCCCAATAATTCGATAAACACTGTTTATCGTCGATAAACACGGTTTTTCGCCGATAAACACGGTTTTTCAACCGATAAACACGGTTTTTCGAGGAAAAACTCGATAAACAAAGTTTATCGAGATAAACACTGTTTTTTGACGATAAACATAGTTTTTCGCCGATAAACAAAGTTTTTCGAGATAAACTTTGTTTATCAACTGATAAACACTGTTTTTTGAAAAACACTGTTTATCACTCGATAAACACTGTTTATCACTCGATAAACACTGTTTATCACTCGATAAACACTGTTTATCACTCGATAAACACTGTTTATCACTCGATAAACACTGTTTATCACTCGATAAACACTGTTTTTCAACTGATAAACACTCTATATCGAGAAAAACTATGTTTATCAGTTGATAAACGAAGTTTATCTTGAAAAACTTTGTTTATCGGCGAAAAACTTTGTTTATCGAGTGATAAACAGAGTTTTTCTCGAAAAACAGTGTTCATCGGTTGAAAAACCTTGTTTATCGGCGAAAAACCGTGTTTATCGGCGATAAACAGTGTTTATCGAATTATTGGGCATTTGGCTTGCCATAGACGACTAAAAGTCACCAGAAAAACTTTTTGTTTCGTGTTTTTTGCCTCCCGTTTGCGCCGGGCTTAAGGCTGGATCCGAATTAGTGGCTTTGGCTGTGGCTATGGCTATTGCTATTGTAACAAGGAATTTCCCCTCTCGTTATTTGACACTCGACACAAAGAAGGAACACACAGGAAATCTTGTTCAGGAACGAAACTCTCCAAGTTTATTTCCAACACGTCTCTTCGTGACAACAACTCAGCCAAAGATGGCGCCGGGATCGCGTCCCCACGCGGAACGGATATCCCGATCCTCCAGCAGGGGCTCACGCCACCCGGCTCCGTTTAGCCGTGATAGCGCCCTGAGCACGTCGGGCGGACCCACCGTGAAACGGTGCTGGCGCCCTCGCTGGTGGATCGGGACGGCCGTTACACCGCCCCCTCCGAGGACCCTGCTTGTCCCCAAAGCAGGTGGCGACGCCTGGAGAGACTATCCCTTCACAAACAACAAAAACAACAAGGTTACATGAACAAAAAGGGGGAACACCTATGGTGTTAGAGTCCGTCACTATGGGGGAAGGTGGTCGTCGCTGCGCCGTAGTGCGCCGGAACAGTTGATGTCCATGGGCGCCCGCCCCCACCCCGGTACGCTGCAGCCGCCACTCGTCCCTCGCGTGCTCGCAGAGGGGCTCCGTCATGTCGGTGGCAGCCTCGCGGGACGTTCCGTCCGGGAACGTAAGAATGGTCCCGGCCGGAACCCGGTGTCGTGATCCCTGCTCCAGCTGCAGGGGTGGCGGGGGACTGGCGGGGCGCTCTGGATCAGTCTGCGTGCCCCCTTCCTGGTGCGTGGGCCTGCTTTGACGCTCACCTCTGAGGGGCATCAGTGCGGGGGAGCTAACCCCGGTGCGGGCATGCCGCCGGCCCGTCCAACGATGGTGCGTCGTCTCGGGACCCAGGGTCGGAGATCGTTCCACACGCCCGCGGTGTCCGGGTGGCGAACGGGTCCTGGACCGGCCCAGTTCATCAAGCCGATGTCGTGACGGAGGCGTTGCCGGCGATCGCGAAGAGCGTTCTTCCTCCGGGGGGCGCTGTCGGGGGGAGGCGGGGCCGGTTGAGGTTCCGAAGTGGTGCGATACCCCCCACGAGCTGGTGGTTCCGGCCGGGTGGACTCCGGGGGGGGGGTGTCCCGTAGCAGCTGGGGGCCGTTCCGAGTGGTCATTGGTCCCCCTCCGCTCCCTGCCCTCACCATCCAGCTCGTCGTCGCTGGCGTGTACCTCTAGCCCGTCGCAGAGCGTCACCGTCGCCACCCTCCCTAGGCTCTGGGCGCAATACTGCAGGTCGTCCCTACAAAACGCTCTCCCGCATCCGAGGGGGCACTCAAAGGGTCTCTCCGGGTGCAGAGCTTCGCAGGCCGTCGCCTGGTGCCGCCTAAGGTTTCCCAATCGGTTGAACCGCTTGTCGTAGTGCCGGCATCGGAAGCGGCCCATCCCACGGATGTTGGCGATGGCCCCCTGCTCTGGTTGGAGCGCTTCCCGGCCTCCGGCTTTCGCGTCCTCCTCTTTGTTTTCCTGTGGCAGCCGTGTCCCCTGGTCCCCGGGGGCCCCTTCCCGCTTCTGGTCCAGCGGGCCTCTCTGCATTCCGGTGGCCTCCTCTTCGCAGGGAGCTGCGGCGTCGGGCTAAAAAACATCCGTCGCCGTCTCGCCCAGGTACACCATCCCAACCCCTCTCCATTGTCTTTCCTTTACCGCTCCTCGACTTATCTGGTGTCCAGCCGGCACCACAGTATTCTCAGGAACACGAACTCATGCCACCGATGGGTGCTGTTCGTAGCCTCCTAAAGCCGCGGACCAACACTGATCCATTGATCAACACTGTGTGTTGTCCCCCCACCGCCACTGGCAACGTCATAGATGCGTTCGTCATAGATGCGTTCCGAAATTAGGCTCACCGTAGCTCCCGTGTCCAGCAGGAAACAGGCGGGCTGCGAGGCAACCTTTCCGTATTGGATAATACACGAGTTACGCGCCATTCGTGACTGAGAATGGCCTGAGGGCGAAGCCCGAGGGCCATACTCAGTCACGAATGGCGCGTTACCGAGTGGCATTATCCGACTTAACCTCCAACCAGCCTAGCCTCTTGTTCTAGGCGCTCCATTATTTTGCACGAATGGTGCGGTCTTGTGCCTTTGAGCAAAGCATTACTTAAGGTTGCGCGAATACACTGAAGTCGGGTGACAAAAGAACGAAGAAAGTTAAATTCCACACAGGATCACAATGTGCGCCGTTTCTTTCATTCATCAACATTCACTTCAGTCGTTGCGGGGCAAATCATAGTACAACTATTTCCCAAGAAATACAATGTCATCTGAAGCTCTCACTGTTAAATCGGAATATGTTGTTGGTTTCCGTGGACAAGCAAGAGAAATGTTACCATCTCCTGGACGTTAACGTGGATCTCTGGATTATTGCCTTTGTGGTTTGTTGTCCGAAGGAGCAAAGTAGGAAATAATACTGTGCATGTGGTGCCTACAGACAGCGCACGGGTTAAATTCTGTGAAAAGTTGCTTCATGTCAATCCTGCGCAACAAAGTTTGAAATTACATCTTTACAACGTATTTGTAGAATTTCTCCAAATTAAATTAACTGACACCCACACTTTCAACAACTAGGATCGTTGGAGAGCGAAGAAAGCTACCACAACGGTATGATTATTAAACTATCTGGAATGATTTTACTTTAATACCTGCACTATTTGTTTTCTTGTTCCAGCTATTTAGCCACCAACTTGTGAAATTGACGAGAAATAATTATTTTAGAGTGAACAACTCAGGAAAAACTTTGATTTTTAGAACAGGTCCATAGGGTTTGTACACACATTTGTACACACGTTTTGGAAAGATTCTACTTTTACATGTATACCTACACTTTTAACCATATATGCACAAGCCCTATGGACCTGGTCTAAAAAAAAAAGGTTTTTTTTTTCACTTTCAAATTAGACGTTCTTATCTGATCTGCACGTTTTGGTGGTTATAAGCTGTATTAAGCAAAATGTGATGCAGGTATTAAAGTAAACTCTTACCAAGCTTTTTATTTATAGATAACGAACTGTTATTGCTTTACTACATTCCGGAAGGATTTTACTTTTAATATCTTCACTTTTCACTCTGTGCACAAACCCTATGGAACTGGTTTTAAAAAGGTATATTTGCGTTGGACGTTTTTTATGCGTTAAGTATATGTAATGTACTTGAATTTACTTAAAATTGCTATTTCTGGGTGTTTAAAGTATGTAAATTATTATGTATTTGATCAGTATGTTCAAATTCAATCAACTCGACCTTTGTATATTCACGGTGTGTTTTACCATTCTATCGCTCCATTACGTGTAATTTGCATGAATGGAGCGCTGGAACAATGTCCTTTCATCTCAGGGCGCATTGTTTTCATCGCTCCATTCGTGCAAGATAATGGAGCGATAGTACAATAGGCTGACGTCACTGTTGGAGGTTAATGCGACGTAATCCCCCCCCCCCCCCCCGCCCCCACCCCCCTAGCGTCAACTTCGGTTTCATCTGGTCTTGTCCTGGGGGTCCTCCACCGGCCGTCCACTGGGTCGACCTAGACTAATTCTGTCCTCTTCTCTGACCGCTGGTGAATCCTCGCCTTCTTTGCGGACAATCACGCCGAAAGTGACCGAACTCGTGGCAGCCGAAACACTCCACCATCGATCGGTCGGGCGGTCTCCGCGCGTAGCCTGTGCTCTCGGTGTTCCTGTCTGGTGTAGGTTGCGGTAGCTGCAATACCGACCTCACTTCCCTGGTTCCTTATTGTTTTCCCTTCCTGTTCTGTTCCCTTCCTGTTCTGTACAGTGGCTTGTTGCTTACGTCTGCATCCGGGTTCCCGCTCCGCGCGCGGTGGCGCCCCATAGGTTTGTGCAGTGCGGAGCTGATTCATTCGCTCCGCACCATAGGGTTGTGCAGTGCGGAGCAACTCTCCATTGCATTGTGCAGTGCGGAGCAGATTACCTTGCTCCGCACCATAGGGTTGTGCAGTGCGGAGCAGATTCCCTTGCTCCGCATCATAGGGTTGTGCAGTACGGAGCAAGTCTCCATTGCGTTGTGCAGTGCGGAGCAGATTCCCTTGCCTTGTTCATCCACCGTTACGAACGTTTTACTATTCGACGTGAAAGTCTGTCCCCTATCATGGGACAACTCGTGTCCGCTGCTGGGCATTTCCCTTCCGCGTGGCGGGTCTGATGCCATTGTCGATTGCGTGAATCCGTCACAAAAAACAACGCAAATTTCACCTGAATTTTCTGTATTTCCTCCGTCAGTGTCGTCCCACCGCTGCCACCAGTGTAACAAGGAATTTCCCCTCTCGTTATTTGACACTCGACACAAAGAAGGAACACACAGGAAATCTTGTTCAGGAACGAAACTCTCCACGTTTATTTCCAACACGTCTCTTCGTGACAACAACTCAGCCAAAGATGGCGCCGGGATCGCGTCCCCACGCGGAACGGATATCCCGATCCCCTAGCAGGGGCTCACGCCACCTGGCTCCGTTGAGCCGTGATAGCGCCCTCAGCACGTCGGGCGGACCCACCGTGAAACGGTGCTGGCGCCCTCGCTGGTGGATCGGGACGGCCGTTACACTATGCTGTTGCTATGGGCGGACAATGACAATCCTTAGAAACAGCATAGCAGCAGCCACAGCCACTAATTCGGATCCAGCCTAAGTAATACAAACTCTAAAATACAAAATAAAGCTACTTCGGAACACACCCCTCTAAAATAAAGGGCCTGGACGAGTGATAATGGTCCGAGATAATGGCCCGAGTGTTAAAGACTAACAGGTCGGTCTTTATCGTCCGTTTGACACTGGTCATGTGACGTGCTGTCACCAGTACGGATGCGTAAACTTTTGAAGGTTGCAAAGCGGTCGTGCTTCAGTAACAACCCAAGCAGTTTTGGATATCCAGCTTTTAGGTACAGGTATAGACCATTTGCACTGGCGGCCTTGACAGGGGACAGGTTTTCATATTTAAATGATGTGACATTAGATCCACAATGTGCATACTTGTGCATGAGACACGGTGACAATGTGACTGCCCAACACCCGTCATGGTCGCCCCTGCAAAGGATCTATATTCCGTTTGGTGAAAAACCTGTATATGACATACATTTGTTGATAGTAAAAGTACTTGTTAATGTCACGGTTAGGTGAGGGGTGGTGTAACCCCAGGGTGGTGGGTTCACTTAATTTTTACAATTAAGGATTGGTTGCCTTTGACCTAGTAAGAATTCACGAAAATATGCCAAGAGTTTGCTCCACAAATTAATTACGTAATTTATTATAAACAACCAAAATGATATTAATTAAAAGCTGATCGAATGTTGACTGAACATGCTGAATGGATAGCTAGTTTGATCTTGGATTTTACTGTTACGTGTACACACGCTATAGTTAATGATAGTTTATCTCATACAATTCTCAGAATACACAGAGTTTACTGGAGATAAATTGCAAGGAATAACTATTTTTGTTGAGAATAAATTCTCACAAGCTGGATAGGATTTGCTGTTCCAAAATAACACACTACAACCTGTTTAATACAGATGTAAATTACAGTTGGTGCTTGTTTACGACTACGAGTATCTTTAGTACAAATGGATTTAAAATAAAGCTATTTTCAGGACTTTAAATAAAAACCAATTATACAGAGACACAAAGTAACGATTAGGCAGAGGTTAAAAATAAGGGCACTACACAAGAAGGCTCTCTCTCTATCCAGGGGAGTCGGAATACCTGCGGTTTAAGCAGAACATGAAACAGCCGTTGAGTCACACGGTTGGACGCACGCAAAGAAAGTTTGTATGAAAACGTTGATCAAGAATGCACACGAAAGCGTCCAAAAATCAATAAAGATTCTGCACAGATGAGCACCAAACTTGGCCAGAACGTGCACGCAGTGCAAATTTACAAGTTCACTGCTGCAAAATAATGCACACTGGCGGTTTACTGGGCAAAAATGTCAAAGATTGTGCAGGAAATCGAACTTACGTGTCGACGTTCTCGACCCAAGCGCGAGAGAGGCCGAGTTGCACGTAGGCCACGACTAAGCACTATACAACAAATTACTACACCTTGCAAAAGAATAAGACTTTAAAGCCTATCAAGACTGCCAATCATTTCCATCTTTCGATAATATTTACAGTAAATATCACTTGGCATTTTAGTAAAACAATTATCCAAAGTTGGATACCATTGACTGAAACAAACAGTCACGAGGCACTACTTTAAGGCGTAGAGTTAATGTTTACACTCAGTAAATCGGTGAACTAAGTAAACATAGACTGGCTCAGTGTCCATTGAACTAAGTGATAATTCAAAATAGACTGGTTCACAGTCCAAGCTACCACAATTTCCCTGCTTTGAAACCAGACGCCCTCGAATGGTTTGTTGATATTTGTAAAAACACACATACATGTATGTAGTATTAATGAAATTACACATTCATCAAAGCACAGATGACTTACAATTCAAAGTGTCAAATTAGGGAAAGTAGCATTCCTATATAGTCCCATCATGTCACTCAATGGACTGGTATAGATAAGTGACGTACGGTGGAACAAAATATATTTCCATTTCAGGAGCACACTGCTTGAACAACTTGTCAAACAGTTTAGAACTACAGGTACAAACTTCTTAGAATAAGAACAGCAAAGCATTAACTCATGCAGCAGTCATAGTCTGCAGGCATCCATATCACTACTACAGCGAAGGTAGACAGTGGTCAAAATTACAATCTGTATCGGTAAATAGCTTCTCGCAAACCTCTACAGTACTTTACCATACCATCCGGACTGAGATGGCATCCATCAACAAGGCATTTGGGATTATTTACTCTTCTCTGTGAATACATGCTTACGTTCGCATACGAACTTAAACGATCAGCAAGTAGTCGGTTAAAATATTTAACCTTATGATTGAACGAAGAGCATGAAACCTGATGAGGACGAGATATGACTGATCTCTTGATAATAGATAGAAAAACTATCTGCTTTGAAGTGATGATGTTGGATTTTAGGGTCTCTAAAAATGAGATAGATTGGTTAACAACATCTTCAGGCATTAGCTTTGGATCACACAAATCATTCGATCCTAGGTCAATCAATAAAATATCAATGGGTCTTGCCTTCATTTTAGCCAGATAATGAGGCAAACCTCCAAAAACACGAGCGTATGTAAGTCCAGGATGACCCTCGACAAATATACTAAAGTGGTCATTCAATCTTATAATGGCAGCAACGTCCCTGTGTTGCTCTCGGGCATGCCTTAGGAGCCTTGATGGGAAGGAATGGCCAAAGAGAAACACATTTGTCCTGTCCGACATTCCAACAGGAAAACTTTAAAACATGAATTTGGAATGCAATTAACAACGCTGTGTAAAGAATCTTCTCTTCAAGCAACACCAGGTGTAATGTCCAGCGGTCTCGAGGTGGTATAATCACCTCACCTTTTCAGGCAGCCTCCAGTACCGCTAGCACATGGGCAACTGGTAATGAAGATAATACAACAATATAATACATTAGAAAACGGCAGCATCACGTTTTATCAAAGGGGTGTCTTAAAATCTTTTAAAGTTCCCCAAATCTACGCATGCATTAACAATTATCAGGTAATGGCGTTTGGCCAGCCGGCCATCCTCTTCCTGATTCGCTCCGATCGCCGCAGACCGTTTCCACTTGGGGATTCTGGTGAAGCAAACTGTGCTGGCAACGGGCTATTAGAATCGCTGTGTCCTAAGTCTAAATCTAACTGAGATCTGTCATCAGGGACTGGCGCGACACTTGGAATTGATGTGTCATTTGCAGTCGGTGTCTCATCAGGTTTGACAAAACCAGGCAAAGTCGTCACAACCCAATCCCACTCAATCTCTTCCTCATCTGCACTAAGTTCAGTACTATCACTTTCATTAACATAGGGTAACCCGAGCGTTGGTTCATGGGAACTGTACTCTACAGTTTCTCCTCTTGGATCAAGGACAAGCATTTTTCTATTCACCCAACGGTCTGATCCGCCAAGTATGGGTTTTATTGCGTATAAGTCCCCATCTTTGTTACTGTTGACTACAAGGTACTGCTGCTCACTGTAGTTATCACTTAGTTTGTGTCTTTCAGTGAAGGCACATTGCTTCAAAAGAACCCTACTGCCGACTGGCAGAGGAGTGGCGTAAGCGCGCTTGTCATAACGACGCTTACTGGTTGCAGTAGCCTTGGTAAGTCTATTCTTAGCGATTTTGTGGGCTTCTTTGATAAGCTTTGCCTGTTCCTCGATGGCACTTGCATTCCAGTCACCTTGGGTATTCCTAATCAGGTGATCTAGGGGCACGGATGGTTGGCGACCAAACATAAGAGTGTACGGGGTGAAACCCGTAACACTGTGTGGAGTGGAGTTATACATGAAGATTAAGTGTGGCAGTAGCTCAGGCCACTGACTTCGGTTTTTACTGTCCAGGGATTTTATCAAGCTACAGAGTGTTTTGTTGAAACGTTCGGTTTGAGCGTTCCCTTGTGCGTGATATGGAGTGGTCCGTGTTTTTTTAATGCCATATAGCTTGCATAGCTCCTTCACAACACAGCCCTCAAAATTCCTACCACGATCTGAGTGTAGTTGCATAGGAATCCCGTAACGGACAAACCACTCGTCCCTCAGAACTCGTGCTACTGTTTCGGCCTTTTGGTCTCTACAAGGTACTGCTACAGCAAACTTTGTGAACGAGTCTGTCATAACAAGCACATCTTCAATGTTACCCCGCCCACGATCAAGCTTCAAAAAGTCTATGGCCAACCGTTCCAAAGGTTGGAAAGAGAGGAGGTTCCTCATGGGTGGACGCACGGTAAGGGTAGGAGGTTTAGTTAGAGTGCAGTGGAAACAATGTTGTATGTGGTCACGCACATGTACAGTCATACCCGGCCAGAAACACCTTTTCTTTAGGAAAGCCAAAGTCCTGCCAACACCTTGGTGGCCCCATTGGTCATGTGACGATTCGATCATTGTAGACCGAAGAACCCTTGGAACTAGCAGCTGATGAAGCTGCCCTAGTCCTGGTTCCTCTATTGACCTATATAGTACACCATTGCGCTCCACTAGACAACCCCACTCTTTAATCCAGCCTTTAACCTCAGTTGTCAACATATCAGAATGTGGGGCCTCTGTGCCCGGTTCCCAGTGTTGGTCCCAAAGGGTCCAAATCTTGGAAAGGATAGGGTCCTTTCTTTGAAGGGAAGTTAACTCTTCAAAAGAGTATGAAGGTAATACTGAGGGGGTAACACCAGGGAGTTTATTGTCATTCAATGCAAACCCTCTCTCTACAGGCGGTACACTTACAGCATCAGCAGATTGTATGCTGCTGGGTAACTGGGTGCTCTCAGTAACTGAACGCATCAAGTCGACCACATGAATTGGCGACACATGGTCATTGCCAGGATTTCTACTCAGAGCATCGGCACATTTGTTTGACCGTCCAGTGCGGTATCTTATTTCTAGGTCAAATGGGGCAAGTTGGGCGACCCAGCGCTGCTCGGTAGCACCCAACTTAGCTGTTTGAAGATGCGCCACTGGATTGTTGTCAGTCCAAACGACTGTCTTTTTTCCAAGGAGGTACTCCTTGAACTTTTCGGAAACTGCCCATTTGAGTGCTAGCAGTTCCAACTTGAAGCTTGACAAGTCACTATAATTTTGCTCTGCCCCGCGTAACCCTCGGCTTGCATACGCAACCGGGTGAAGGTTACCTTCTGCATCGTATTGAGACAGGCAAGCTCCTAATCCCTTCAAGGATGCATCGACCTCTAGTACAAAATCTCTATCAAATTGGGGAAATGCAAGAACAGGTGCCTGACAAAGTGCTTGCTTCAAGGTCTTGAAAGCTTTGTCAGCTTCTGGGGACCACAGGAACGGCTCTCGAGCCTTCCCTGCTTTTACCTGTGCCTTAACGCTCAACGCATGCAAAGGTGCCGCAATTGAAGAGAAGCCCTTCACGTACCTCCTATAGTACGACGCAAGGCCAAGAAATGACCTTAGCTGCTGTCCATTTAAGGGAATGGGCCATTCTTGTATCTTAGCGATTTTGCCTGGGTCTACGGAGATGCCCTCACTACTTACAACATGGCCTAAATGTGTGACTGAAGTCTGAAATAGTCTACACTTTGATCCTTTTAACTTCAACCCATTCTCTTCAAAACGGGTAAAGACCTTATCAAGACGGTTAAGATGTTCCTCAAACGTTGAAGAAAACACCAACACATCATCCAGGTACAGGACAACTGCGGTAAAATTTAAGTCTCCAAAAATGAGCTCCATCACTCTCTGAAAAGTGCTTGGGCTGTTGGTAAGTCCTTGGGGCAACCGGAGAAATTCATACAATCCCCATGGGACACGAAATGCTGTCTTGGCGATTGACTCTGGATGCATGGCTACCTGGAAGTAACCGTGAGTCAAATCCAGTGAAGAAAACAATTTGGCTCCCCCCAGAGACTCGAGCGTCTCATCAATCCTAGGCAAGGGAAAGGCATCTTTTTGCGTTTTGGCATTGAGACAACGGTAGTCAATGCAAAGGCGCAATTGTCAATTTTTCTTTCGGACTAGGACGATTGGGCTAGCGTATGCGCTTGCTGACCTGCGAATTATTTTTCTATCTAGCAAGTCTTGAAGTAGGCACTTAACTTCGGCCATCTGACTAGGTACCACACGTCTGTATGGCAAGTTGACTGGCTTGCTATCAGAAAGCTTAATCTCATGAGGTATGAGTTCACAGTAACCTACGTCTAGAGAACTAGCCGAAAAAGCAGCTGCGTGCCGTTGAATTAATCGTGCTGCAGCCTCTGCATCCCGACTGTCAAGGTTTCTTAAGCTTAACCCAGGAGGTAGGACATACTCGGCCCCATCAGAAAATGTAAATGTCTCACCACGTTGGTTCAAAGGATCTTCCACTGGGGAATCCCGAACGTCAGGCTGGACCTCTTCAGGATTTTTCACACTACCAACCTCAACCTGTATTTCGCCAGGGACGACGCGATGTACCGACACACTTAAGCAGTCTTCCATCATCTCTACCGATACTTCCAATGAGCACTGAACTACAGTGGCAACAGCTACTTTACAGTTGCGAGATATAACAAGTGGGTGGGGGGCAGCATTAACAATAAACAAAGAGAGGCGAGTACCGTCAAGATACTGAACGCCCTCAAGCACATGACACAAAGGTTGGTCATCACAAACATTATCTGCACCACCATGTCCACAAAAAAATGGATAGGGCTGCAATAAGAGCAGTTTACTATCCGAGAGGGCAGAAAGCCCAGAAACATCGCAACTACATGTAACTGATTTGACGGATTCCGGAGGGATGGTGTCTGACTCGCTCACCCTGACATCAAATGTCTCTGCGGGCAAGTTACATGAAGACTTGCTATCGGCAACAGAGGTTGTAGTCTCAACGGATTGGAACCACTTCAAAGCTAAGTCCCAATCTGAACCCTGCGTAACTTGGTTAATGCACTCTTGGCATTTAGAAATTACTCTCAACACATTACAGCCCAAAAGTATGGGGTATTCCTCCCTACGTTTACTGTCGGCGTCACCATCATCATGAGCTTTCACTAAAAAACTAGCAGTAAGCTTCTGTCCCAAAACAATCACTTCAGTTCGGAGGTATCCCACCACTGGGATTTCCAAGTTGTTGGCTCCCCTGAGGCTGATGAAGTTTCCAACATTTCCCAGGCTCCCAACATGTTTCAACTGTTCATTATAGAACTTTGAGGTAATTAAGGAGGTTTCTGCTCCAGTATCTAGTATGCACTTTGTCATCTTGCCACCTATCAATATTTTAGCTGTGGGACTTCGAGAAAGAAGCTCCCTACGAAGAGCTTGTAAAGAATCAAGATTCCCTTCTACACCAGTGGGCTCTTTAATACATGTGCCCTCTGCCACTTGGCCCTCTATGACAGAGGCATGGCTTTTCCCGAGTCGGGCTTTGTGTCAACTACCCCTGCATTGGATTTCCTTGCTTCGTCATTTTGCCTTTTGAAACACTTTGCGGTCTCATGGCCTCGTTTTGAACAGTAAGAACATTGGATATTGGGTCTCCCTGTGAACTTCTGTTTGTTGTTGGCTAACTGTCCAACAACCTTTGTGAGTTCGGTAAGGACCACACCAGTGCGCTCTTGATGAGAAATCATGGTCTCCATTAAATGGGCAAGTTTACATTGTCCTTCCACTAGCTTTTCAATGTTATCACCCTGTGTGTTCTTATTTGCCGCGACTTTGTCAACAGATGAGGAAGCCAACTCGTCAAAAGGTCTGCTTACTGTCTGGTCAAGATCTTGGTACAATTTTAGAGCCATGTCCCTAAACTCAAAGAAAGTCATGTCAGGATAATCGATTTCCATTTTACGCAGTTCGCGTCGTACGTACGGTCTGGCGGCGCCCTTGATAAATTGCTCTTTCAATGCTTTTTCCCTGAGGCGCGCAAGCGCTTCACCTTCCTGCGGGTCTGCAGCGGCGGACTCGACTTGATTATAGAACATTACAAGCGCACGACTGAAATCGGCCAAACTCTCATCCTCGTTTTGGCGTCTCGCGTAAAATGCTGCATTAAGCGACTGGACCGACTCGATTTGACCGAAACGGGCATGCAAAATAGCTAAAAGTCTCGAAAAATCTTCACGAACACCGGGCGGACAACAATACACTTCCTCCCTGGCCACTCCCCCCAAATGGTCAAGGACTGCGGCAACTCTATCTTTGCCTTCAAAGCCTAACTGTCGACAGTAAGTGTGCAACTCTTCAATCCATTCACTTAGTGTGGGATCACCTGCCCTTTTGGGTCGGCCTAATTTCACGGCAGGAGCCCTTTGAAACTTTAAGTTTTGAAACGCCCTAGCCAAGGTTTCTGCCAAAGCTTTCTGAGATTGCGCTAGAATTTCGCCAATGGCCTCGGGAGATGCCATGCCTAACTCTCAATCACAAGAAAATATAACAATTTAAGCAAATGCTTTAGAATACACTTAGGCTGTCGAAGTATTGGATGAAAAATGCAATTATAGCAATTCCTTTTCCGCAATTGAAATTACGGAAAAGCCAAACAAATCGCTACACGCAAAAATCGAGCTCTGTTTGAAATTGTTCAAACAGTAATACTTTCACTATACAGTGAAAACACAGGAAAACTGTTATTCAAGTGCGATATTGTTTCTCGGTGCATCAAGAAAAATATGGGCTTACATAAAAAAAGCCACACAATTGAAGCGCCAGAATTTGCACACAAAGTGCTCTGACCCACGAATGGCATCGACCTGCGTGACCCTTGCAAAATGCAAACTACGGGCACAAATGTTAGGTCGGATCAACGTCCGTTTCCTTCAATTCAAGCAAACACCGATGCCTATAAAAATATGGTATCACTTTCACTAGCAGCATCACAAATAGTAATGTTTTGATTGCACCGAAACATGACGCACGATGAATAAACAGTAATTCCACAAGGCATGCATAAATTCACATGAACAATAAAGAATGTGTACTACTTTGTACACAATAATTTTTCAAAGCATACCGTACAAACGGGTGAGTATAATACACAGCAGACGTGGAGTTCTTCACTAGACTGTCTCGTCACAGCTGGCACTCGGCAACATCCGTCAGGCACTCCTGCGACGACGTCAGGGAACCAGCAGCACTTGACCTCCAGCGTAAGCTTGGTCTTGCAGGAGCAGATGCTTGGCCCTGCCTAAAAACTTCTTGTGCAGTACCCAGAAAAAAAAACTTAACTAGAAATTGGAGTATACATTTCTCTTTGGAAAACTATTTCAAATCTATATCTAGGCCAAATATTCAATCAATCCTGCCTACGACGCCAGAAAATTGTCACGGTTAGGTGAGGGGTGGTGTAACCCCAGGGTGGTGGGTTCACTTAATGTTTACAATTAAGGATTGGTTGCCTTTGACCTAGTAAGAATTCACGAAAATATGCCAAGAGTTTGCTCCACAAATTAATTACGTAATTTATTATAAACAACCAAAATGATATTAATTAAAAGCTGATCGAATGTTGACTGAACATGCTGAATGGATAGCTAGTTTGATCTTGGATTTTACTGTTACGTGTACACACGCTATAGTTAATGATAGTTTATCTCATACAATTCTCAGAATACACAGAGTTTACTGGAGATAAATTGCAAGGAATAACTATTTTTGTTGAGAATAAATTCTCACAAGCTGGATAGGATTTGCTGTTCCAAAATAACACACTACAACCTGTTTAATACAGATGTAAATTACAGTTGGTGCTTGTTTACGACTACGAGTATCTTTAGTACAAATGGATTTAAAATAAAGCTATTTTCAGGACTTTAAATAAAAACCAATTATACAGAGACACAAAGTAACGATTAGGCAGAGGTTAAAAATAAGGGCACTACACAAGAAGGCTCTCTCTCTATCCAGGGGAGTCGGAATACCTGCGGTTTAAGCAGAACATGAAACAGCCGTTGAGTCACACGGTTGGACGCACGCAAAGAAAGTTTGTATGAAAACGTTGATCAAGAATGCACACGAAAGCGTCCAAAAATCAATAAAGATTCTGCACAGATGAGCACCAAACTTGGCCAGAACGTGCACGCAGTGCAAATTTACAAGTTCACTGCTGCAAAATAATGCACACTGGCGGTTTACTGGGCAAAAATGTCAAAGATTGTGCAGGAAATCGAACTTACGTGTCGACGTTCTCGACCCAAGCGCGAGAGAGGCCGAGTTGCACGTAGGCCACGACTAAGCACTATACAACAAATTACTACACCTTGCAAAAGAATAAGACTTTAAAGCCTATCGAGACTGCCAATCATTTCCATCTTTCGATAATATTTACAGTAAATATCACTTGGCATTTTAGTAAAACAATTATCCAAAGTTGGATACCATTGACTGAAACAAACAGTCATGAGGCACTACTTTAAGGCGTAGAGTTAATGTTTACACTCAGTAAATCGGTGAACTAAGTAAACATAGACTGGCTCAGTGTCCATTGAACTAAGTGATAATTCAAATAGACTGGTTCACAGTCCAAGCTACCACATTAACATTAAAATAAAATTGTATTTGGACTGGAGGACATAAAGTAACCGTCCGTTAATGTAGCCTATACCCGTGATTTTTCCTTTTTTTAGTGACGACGATGCTTGGAGGTATCATTTCTCGGCTCAGGCGAACAGGGAGAAGTGCGGGAGGTAGAGCGAACCGTCCAAAAACAGGCATGTACGCAATACGACATTTTACCACATCAATGGTAAAATGTATTATACTTGACCACTCGGAATTCTGCTTGCGTTTTGACTGCTTTAATTTTCTGTGGATACCTTTCCGTATGCAAATTTGGGATCCTGGGCTTACCAATCAAACTTTGGCATTGCTTGTGTGCCGTGTGCAAACTCCCGGCCTATTTGGTCACATTGGACATTGCGGACGCGGGATAACCCATCCAATCAACGCAAGGTGTTCCAGCGAGACTGCGCCAAGGTGCCTCTAGGCCATGAATATTAAGATTTGACCTCAAACAAATTGCAACATATTTTTTTCACCACAATGCATTTCTGTAAGGTCTCCAAAATGACATGCTAAAAGTCCTAACAAATCCAACTGGTGGAAGTATACCTAATTTGCATAAAACCAAAATGGCCGCCGAATTTAGGATTTTCATATTGATTTTTGTTATTTCTTATCATAAACAGCAGTTGAGGTACTTTTAATGCCTAAAATACACATTTCATGAATCTAGTATGTTTCACAAAATGTTTCATAAACTGAGACATGTCTTAATTTGCATAAATCCAAAGTGGCCGCCAATTGTAAGATTTAACATTGATTTTGTCATATTTCTTATCATAAATAGTTTCTGTGGTACTAGACGGGTAAATATAGTACACTTAACCCCAACAGATTCCAAAAAAATTAAGGTTACTTTACAATGGTTTCTAGTCCTATACTGAATGTGGTGAATAGACCTTTATCACGGTACATCTTTGTCTTGTTCCCCACTGCATAGTATGTGTACGTGTCGGGCATGATCAGTGCGTGTGCGTGTCTGCGCGATAGCGCGTGCAGTCTTCCGCTGCATGTTTTCTTGATCGCACCGCGCGCATGTCATTGTGATGCACACAATGACAATTTTTAACACAGAGCCAAACTATTTTATTTCGGCAAGCCTCGCTTTGGTTACGTTCATTTTAATAGGGGAAAAGGGAAGATGGCCGCATCGTGATGAATGTCTATAACAGGAAAAGATCTATCAAAATCAAGCCACTGGAAATGGGTGAAATTTGATCACTTCCAAGATGGCCGCTGTTGACCTTGAAAATCACTGAAATGGTTGTAACATTTTTAATATTTGGAATAGAACAGTGATTTAAATGTGTACCATTTGGATTTCAGTCCTAGGGAATTAACTGGTATTGATAAAAATTCAATCTAACCATCAGCAAACAATAAAAACCACAAACTCAAAATGTTGGTCATAATTGAAGGCCGTGGAAGAGGTAGTAACTTCTCTAACTGCTGTTGTCAGAAGTAGCTTCTTTTGTTGGTCAGTAATGTGCACAACATGATCCCCTCCTGTGGAGAGGCTGGCTGCATCAGCCACCGTGCGTGCTAGCTGCTAAGGCAGGGCGCGCCACTCTGCCAGAATTGACTCCCTAACAACTTGAACTTCAAGTGCTGTTTTTGCGACGCGCGATTCAGGTCAGCTCATCCCATGCAAGTTTAATCAGGACAAACTTAAGCCATCCCAATCCGCCAGTGGCCAACCCTGCCCGTATAGCCATGCCAATCTCGCCCAAAGCCAGCGCACATGCAGCCCATCCCAGTCCAAAAGCCAAGCCGAAAGCCAAGCCGGAAGTCATTCTAGCCCAGCCGGAAGTCATCCCAGCCCAGCCGGAAGTCATCCCAGCACAGCCCGAAGCCCTCCTAGCCAGGCCGAGGCCCGTAAGCCCAGCCCGAAGCCATCCTAGCCCAGCTTAAAGCCCAGCTCAAAGCCCTCACAGCCTAGCCCGAAGCCATCCTGCAGCCCAGTCTGAAGCCATGCATACGAGCCAATCCCCAAGGCCTCCAAAGCCCAGTCTGAAGCCATCCCAGCCCAGCCCGAAGCCTTCCAAGCCCAGCTCAAAGCCCTCCCAGCCCAGCCTGAAGCCCTCCAAGCCCCCAAGCCCAACCCGAAGCCTTCCAAACCCAGCCGGAAGTCATCCCAGCCCAGCCCGAAGCCACCATAGCCAGCTGAAAGCCCTCCCATCCTAGCCCGAAGCCATCCTAACCCAGCCTGAAGCCATACGAGCCAAGCCCCAAGGCCTCCAAAGCCCAGTCTGAAGCCATCCCAGCCCAGCTCGAAGCCCTCCCAACCCAGCCTGATGAAGCCCTCCCAGCCCTTCCCCAAGCCCCGAAGCCTTCCAAGCCCAGTCCAGAGCTGCACAACCCTCCGGGATTTTGCAACAGATTCTTCGGAAAATGACTAATTTTGTGGATAAAAACCCTCCTGGATTGTCAATTAACAACCTTGGGGATGTTTAAATGTGTTTGGAGGCACGGAATGAATCTGTTTTCCCAGATATGTCTTCCCAAAAATCCGGAAGGGTTGGCAGCCCTGTCAGTCGGAAGTCATCCCGGCCCAGCATAGCACGAAGCCCTCCCAGCCAGGCCGGAAGCCTGGAAGCCCATTCTGAAGCCACCCCAGCCCATCCTGAATTAGCCACCCCAGCCCAGATCAAAGCCCTCCCAGGCCAGCCCGAAGCCCTCCCAGCCCAGCCCGAAGCCCTCCCAGCCCATGCCGGAGCCCTTCCAGCCCAGCCCGAAGCCATCCCAGGCCAGCCTAAACCCATCCCAGCCCAAAGCCACTCCAGCCAAGCCCGAAGCCTTCCAAGCCCAGCCCTCCATGCCCAGGCCATTGCAAAGCCCTCCCTGCCCAGCCCAAAGCCCTAAAGCCCAGCTCAAAGCCCTCCCAGGCCAACATGAAGTCCCGACGCTCAGCCCAAAGCCATCCCAGGCAAACCCGAAGCCCCTAAGCCCAGCCCAAAGCCCTCCCAAGCCAGCGGCCAGCGCGAAGCCCAGCCCAGCCCAGCCCAGCTCTAACCCAGCTCTAGCCCAGCTTTAACCCAGCTCTAGCCAAGCCCTAGCCCAGCCCCAGCTCTAGCCGAGCCCCAGCCCAGCCCCAGCCCCAGCCCCAGCCCAGCCCTCCACAGCCCTGGAGTATAATACGCGGCACCAAAATAAGGGTCAGATCCGTGCGTCAAGCTCATTAATAATAAACCCTTTCACGGTTATCGACGCCATCTTGTTCACGGGACACTTCGAACACGCGTTACCGTGTTCGTGCGCGGATCGTAAGCTAATGCACATATAGACTGGTTCCAGTCCACATATTCCACATAGGAGAATATATGGACAGGTAAAGGCGCTCGAGGCGCAAGACGTAAGAACTGCAACATATCTGGGTTTTTTTGGAGGATTCTGAGGCCGTTTTTCGGCCACGCGAGAAAGCCGACCTGAGTGGAGGCGGCCATCTTGGATATGGCGTTATACGGCCATACAAGACAGCCAGGCAGCGGGTTGGATAGGCGTAACACCGTGCGGTTCAACACGCGAGACTTGGAGAAAGCTGTTATACCTCGACAGGTATATGAAGCAGTAAGTAATGAGCTTGATACTGCGGAGACAATAAAATGTATAGCTAAGATAGATAACGGCTGGTTCAATGTGAATTTCGATAATGAAGAGGATTGCGACATATTGGCAACTTATGGGCTGGTAATCAACAGAGGATTTGTGCACTGCGAAAGGGCGAACATCAGGGATTATGTGGTTGTGTACAGCACCCTATGAAATAAGCGATCAGACTGTAGCCACCCTGCTGTCCGAATACGGAACTGTAGCCAATGTTTCCTCGTTACTATACAGTATATGGCCCTTACCGCTGCAGTACCGAAGTGCTCGATACGGCGTTTTCTCGTTACTATACTGTACAGTCTATTACCGCTGCAGTACATAAATGCTCAATACGTCGTTTCCTCGTTACTGTACAGTCTATTGCAATTACCTCTGCACTAGCGAAATGCTCAATACGCCGTTTCCTCCTACAGTCTATGGCCCCTTACTAAAATGACCTATACTCACCATTAGGTAGCCGATGGCCAAATTCTGTGAACAACCCATATGTAGCTTGGTCCAAAGATGTTACTGACCACATTTGACATTAATTGGGTCAAGACTGTAGAAGAAGAAGCATTTTATAATTTTGAAGAAAATTACGCGGTGGTCACCCAAGATAGGACTCCGGTCAAGGAAGACTGTCCAAATCTGGTTGAAATCGGCCACGGCGTTTGGCAGTTATTAGCAGATATGTGATGTCACGTGACCGTTTGCCCGAAGAAAGAAATAATTTAGAAAGAAAGAAAGAAGTACTTTTTTTTGACTTTTCCAAGGACAACTTTATTACATTTTCTGTAAAACAAAATACAATATTTACAAACTTTAAAAAAAAATTAAATTACACAGATAATGCAATTAAGGAAAAGTAAAACTTTAGTTTTATGACAACAAATAAAGAAAAACAATACAGAGAATTAAACCAAGAGACAAGTTAATTAGTTTAATCATTACATGAATATCATTAAGGGGAGGGGAGGTGAGAAAGGAATGCCCATTCCAAAAAAGGAGAGGGGCAGGGAAAGCCAGAGCCATCAACCACTGTGTGCGGTTGCAGTGCATCCGCACGTGACGGCTCTGGCAGGAAAAGGTGGGCGGTAGAGGGCGGTATGCACCGCGCTGTGCTTTTTGGCGGCACAGCTACCCTCTGCCGTCCACCGGGGAGGAGGTGGGGGAAGACATAATTTGAACAACTATAAATAAACTAAACAAATGAAGGTGGGGGCGGAGGTCCAGCAAACTGTGGACGCCGACAAGCCCGTCCAAGGACCGGAGGCATAACGCCATGTCTCGACGAGTCGAACAGCCGATCCAAGGACGAGCGAGCCGACGCCGAAACAAAAGCCCCCACCTACAAAGACAAAAATAATCAATCAATTTAAAGAAATCTTTTTACAAAAGGAGGTCCGTTCCAGGGCATGATCCCAGGAGGACCCCAAAGGTGGGCACTCCCTCCCCAGAAACAGTGGCCATTGCCATGTCTCGAAAGAAGGAAAAGGAGGAAAAGGACCCGGGAGGGGCTCCACAGTGGAGCATCCCCTCCCCGGAGCAGAGGCATACGCCATGTCTCGACAAGGTCGAGCAACTGCCCCGGGGAGAAGAAAACCCCAAAACAAAAGGCTGGCGGCTATATCAACCACGTCATTGTGTTGTTATTGTAAGTAAAAAAGGTGTCATTAAATGACCATTTACTGAGAAAATTATCTAGGTTATTAACACATTTAAAGAAAGAAAATTCGATCAGGATTTTGCTTTTTATTCTTTGGAACCAAACGATTTTGGGATCAACAAAGTGGGAAGTGCGATAAAGGAAATAGAGGATATTTTTGCAGCTGATGATGAGGTAATTTGCGAGGCGGACTGCTCCTTTTGTGCGGTCTTTCGCATGCGGGATCAGTGCCCAGTAGACATCGAAGTCCAGGTGAATAGACGGAAGCAAGCGGGCAAGGAGGGAAGCGAGGAGGTCCAGGGTGGATTGGATGGCCGGGCACTGGATGAAGAGGTGTTCGATCGTGCCTCTCTCTCCGCACCATCCGCAGGTTGAATAAATGTCCGGGTTCAGATGATGAAGAACTGTGAGTGAGGGCAGGAAATTATGGAGAAGTTTAAATTGAACATCACTCTCTTTCTTGGAGGTTGGAGGTTGATAGATTTGTGTCCATTGGATAAAAGTGGAGAAGTCGATGAAGCCAATTTTGTGCCAGTGAGAAGAAAACGATGACGGAGAACGAAAAACGGTTTTAACGAAGTTGGCGTAGATGGCTTTGGATGGTGCGGAGAGTCCTTTCTGTGCAGATGGCATGACGAAAAGAACCGGGGAGTCGGGGTGATGAGAAATGTCTCTGATGTCGACCCGGGAAAAACGAAGACCATCTGCACAGAAGACTACAGGAAAATCTTGAAGAAGATGACAATGAAGATTTTGAAGGTCTTGATTCAAGAGGCGAAGAGACGGAGGCCGAAATCCAGAGAAAGACGAAATAAGAGCTTGACCGTCCATCCAGTGTCCGGTTGATGAGTCGAGGAGGTGGCGAACGAGTGTGACCCCGCACGCTTTTAGCCGCACAGGAGGCGTTTCCCCATCACCAGCTGCCCGAGTAGAGAGGGCGCTGTTTAAAGGCAAGTTGATGACGTGGTTGATATGATCGGGTCGCGTTTCAATGCGAGCTCCGGACGCCGTCCAAGCACGCAAAATGTCGCTATAGAAAACGGGGAGACTGGTGTGGAATTTGGGGTCAGTAGGAAAGTAAAAGAGCTGAAAATCATAATTTAGTTTTCGGTACTGACGCAAGAAGTAAGACATAAAAGAAAACGCGGGATGGGGAGAAAGGTTTAGGAAACGTTGCGCAGTACCGATTCGGAAGGTCATGATGCGGGCTTGGAGGCATGCTAGACCCATTCCTCCATTGTCAGGTTTTTGATACAAAATTTCACATTTCAGGTAGTGTCTCTTGTTCGACCAGACGAAATTGACCAGACTTTTCTAAGACAGTTTCGGGGGGTGATAAGACAGCAAGACAATGAACAATTTTAGAGGCTGCAAGTTGATTGGCGATTAGTACTTTGCCTTTGAAAGAGAGTGTATGAAGAAGGCGAGTCCAGGAAGAAAGAGTTTTATTAATTTTTTGTTTGCATTTTGTCCAATTTTGATTATTGTAGTTATTGGTGTTACCCAGATAAACTCCGAGAAAAGCGAGGCCTTCACTGTTCCAGGAAAAATTTAAGGGTTTGTTATTTCGTCCGGTCCAAGAACCGGCCCACAATCCCTGGGACTTTTGGGTGTTCAAACATGCTGCGGAGGCGTCACTGAAAAGGCCGTAGGCCTTCTCAGCGGCGCCAAAGCCTGCATTGCTAGTGATAAATAAAGTCACGTCGTCTGCGTACGCCGATACGACTAGGGGGGCGTCTGTACCGGGAATACGTAGAGAAAATTCGGAAAGTTTTGTGCGAAAATTATGGAGCAATGGCTCAATAGCAATTGAGTACAACAGCCCCGAGAGCGGGCAGCCCTGCCTTATTCCCTTCTCGAAGGAGAAGGGAGAGGTCAGGGAGCCTCCAACTTTTACAAGACTCTCGGCGCCGCTGTACAAGAGTTGGATGTGACGGATGAACGGGTCCCCAAAGCCCATGGCTCTCAGTACAGAAAACAGGTAGCCGTGGTCAACGTTGTCAAAAGCTTTCTTTTGATCGAGGTTGACCACGGCTAAGGGTAGGTCTTTGCTATTACAATAGAAAAGAACGTCTCGAATTAAGTTAATGTTGTTGTAAATGGATCGACCCGGAACACAGTAACTCTGGTCCGGGTCGATGACGCTTCCGATGCATTGCTTGAGCCTGCCGGCAAGCAGCTTGGCAAAAATTGTATAGTCAGTGTTCAGAAGGGAGATGGGGCGCCAGTTGGCCAAATCGGCCAAGTCCCCCTTCTTGGGAAGAAGGGTAATGACGCCTCGTCTAAGGGAATGAGGGAGAAAATCGGAAACAAAAGAGTCATTGAGAACTGAAAGAAAGTCATCTTTAAGAAGGGGCCAAAAGCATTGACAAAATTCCGAAGTGAGGCCGTCGAGGCCAGGAGTTTTGTTTTTGCAAAGTTCCCTGACGGCAAGGTCAAGTTCCTGCAAAGTCAGAGGACGGTCGAGGTCCTCCGAATCTGCAGGATCCAGTCGATTTAAACCAGTTAATTTTTCGGAAAGGGCGCCCTCGTCAGTAGGAGCGCGAGAATAAAGAGAACTGTACAAATCACGAATTTGAGATTTGATTTCTCTTGGGTCCTCGGAAACACTCCCGGAGGAGAGTCGGACCCGAGATATGTATTTAGAGGTGGAGTTATTTTTCTCAAGATTAAAAAAGAAGGTAGAAGAAGTGTCAATTTCGGAAGAGAACTTAAAACGTGATCTGACGAGAGCGCCTTTAGCTTCGGATCTGACAAGAAAATTTAAATTATGTTTTTGTTCACTGAGAGCTTCTCTGATTTCGGGTGTGAAGTCTGGCACAGACTGAAGTTCGTTTATTCTTTGATTAAGTTGAAGAAAGTTTTGTCTCTTCTCTCTGGCCACTTTAGTGCTGTACATCTGAGTGATAGATTTTATGTGGGACTTTCCGAAATCCCACCAAGATGATTAGTCCAATCATCCCAAAATTTTCGAATAATTTCTTTATAATTTTCATCTTCCAGAAGGGAGTTGTTGAAATGCCAATAGGCACTTCTCTTCTGGAAGGTAGTGGGAAAACTAAGGGTGATCTGTACAGCACTGTGGTCAGAGAGAGAGCAAGGAATAATAGAAGAAGAATAGACGGAAGATATCAAATGGGAAGGAATGTAAAAGCGGTCCAGCCTGGCTTTCGAAACACCCTGCACAAGGGCAGGATTGTTTCGAAGCCAGGTACACTCAGTTTCGGAGGGGTTCAGTCTGCGCCAGGCATCGCTGAGGGACAATGCATCAACTAGGGACTTGGAAAAAAAATTCAAAGTTCGATTTTGATTGAAAATATCATCTCACATTACAGATTATTTTATGTTAATTTTAAAACAGCATTTATCGCATAAATTGAGCAAGCGGTTGCCAAGATATGCGTCTTAGGAATCGGCGGTTTTCCCGCGAAATCGTGCGTGTAAACTGATTAGGAGAGAGATCGAAGAATGCGATGCAGTATGCAGCGCCCCCACAGTGACATATTGCGCCAAGCCAACGGAGATATCTTCAACTTCAAGTCTGATTAGTCTTATTCAACACGGTTTCTCGTTTTGCGTTAAACTGAGTAATAAGCAATGCGCCCTCACGTGGCAATTGCGCGCCAAAATAACACTCATCCACAATGTACATTAACGTATCTGAAGGTTTCGTACGTCAAATGACAAATTACGGAAGAGTTGATCCGAGGTCTCCGTCGATTTTTCATCCGTCATGTCCGTACAACAGCGCAATCAAAATACATCCACCACAAGATGGTTCGTTTGAAAAAAATCCTGTGGCGAATGTATTCTTTGTTTTGGAACATGTGTCTGAACTCAGGCGGCTGGATCGCTGCTATGAGCTAGCTTTGCTCGCGGAATTAGAAAGAACGGATGAAAATGGCGCGCGCGATGCGTGCTTCCCGTGTGTGTTTTGCTCAGCTCCGCTATATTTATGCGAGTGGAGGATCGATCAGACGTAAAATGTGGCAAACTATCGCACATACTTGCAGAACTGAACAAATGGTCGCAGTGGGTTTACATTACGTTGTAAGTCAAACCGGAACTGGGTAGGCCCCTACCCTCAGACTTTGCAAGACTATATCCTACGACATGCTGATATAATTCCCGTCTGGAGCGAAAGTAATTTGGGATTACTTGACGTGAAAAGTCACTTAACAACACAAAATTACTCGGACTCGTCAATTACGAAAAGATCATCTGTAATGATGTCTGTCAGGATTTCGGCTAGTAACAGTTTATAGTCTTCGGCGTCTTGCTGACTTTCCCCAGTTTTCCAGTACGCAACGGTAATATTGGGGATTTGAGCTCGTGATTTTGTCTTGATAATTTCGCCGTTGTAGACTGTGTCTTCCCCGCCAGCATCGTACCATACATGCTGAATTCGCTTGTTTTGCAAACACGCCCAGTTCGCGATAGCAGATTGTATGAAGGCATACTTGGTCGCATCCAAATCAAATTCTTCAGCGAGGGTCGACTGTTTCCTTATGACGCTTTTGAGTTTCCTCTCGATGTTTTTGCGGTTTACCCTGTCCCTTTTCTGTAGCTTTTCATGAAGTTTGGCATCTTCTTGTTTCCGGACCAGTTCCTCGCGCTGTGACCTAATCTTTCTTATTTGCCGTGCTCGAGATATTGAGAAGTTGGCTATGACCTGCTGCTCCTGGGTAGATTTACTTGACAACCATTCAAGCGTTCGATTGGTCTTGGCTTTCACTTTGCCATCAACGAAACCCATGGATGCATTAGGAGCGTGGCGGAAATGATAGTCCGTGAGTCCTAAAATTCTTTCGGCAAAGATGTTGTGAGTTGGGGCCGATTTTGACTGCTGAAGTTGTGCGTCTGTTGGGTTGGAGAGGGCGCCAGTCAAATATGGCTGTAGCTGACGCTGCAAAACCTCAAGGATGCCGGTGCATAGCAAGCCCATTGTACGTGTGTACTGTTCTCTACTGGCTTCAGAAATCAGAGGCGTTTGGAGAGACTTCAATACCTCATCTGACGGTGACAGCTCGAAGTCAAATGCGTCTTTGTTTGACGTGAGAGCGACAACCGGGTCGTCCTTGATCACCTGCAGGTTTGTGAGACACTGTCTCACGTATGGAATCGCCTCCAAATTTGACAAACCGCCGGGATTTCCGTACAACATCCGCATCCAGGGGGCAGTTAAAATCTTTCCAATTAGGCCGAGAATGCGTAACTGCATCACTATGTACTCATTTTTCAGATCTCCCAGTAGAGCCGTACGCAAACTGGATGTATTTCTGCAGAATTCCTGCAAGTAACGAACCAGTTTATCTCTCATCGAGAAAAAAATACCTGCAAGATGAAACAGTACATGCAGTCTGTTACCGACGTAACGAACGATGGCCCCTGGCTTTATACACTCGAGACGCATAAACTGTTTAAATCCACCCGGGTCACCTTTTCCGTGTTTATACCTCATTTTGGTCAGTCCGTGAATGAAATTAACCGCTTTGCAGTCGTTGCCGTACACGTCACTTCTTGAACCCGTGTCACTGTCCATCTGCTTCAGTACATCCCGGCATTTCCTGGCGACTCCGTCTATTGGGTGCACATTACATTTAAGTTCTAGCAAATTTACGTCAAGATGCTCCTCGAGTTTCTGAACTACGCAGTGGTTAACGGCGGCTCGATCACCAAGCGTGTTCTTCAAATTCTGGAGAATAGACGAGTACACACGCAACTCTTCTTCTCCTTTGAATTGGGCATATGTTCCCGCCACATCAGCTATGGAATCACTGATTTGACAGATGTAATCAGTAGCGGTCCCACCGGGAAGAAGAGCCAGCTGGAGACAGTAGGGCCTATCAGGACACGCAGGCGTATGCACGTGAACTTCATTTATGTGTTTGCCGTCTAGGGATGTTGCATCCCACGCCAGAGTGAGATCGCGGTTTTCAAATAGCACATTTCCAACTTGGACATCGCTAATGACTCCCAACTCATACACAAACTGCGATACTGTCGATTTGTCGGGCACACAATCCATGTCGATATCAGCCATTTCCTTCAAGATTCCTGTGATAACTTCGCCTGTACTTTCTACAGGGACCTGATTTATGAGACACAGGTAGGCAGCTTTTCGAAAGGACAAAGAATACGTTTTCTGATCGGCCTTTGCTGATATTATCTGCGTGTTTTCGCTTTGGTTATCTCTCGACGCATCTTCCAATTCGCAGGTAAGATTATCGTGTGATTTCTCTAGCATCCTAATCTTTTGTTTCAGTTTACAGTTTGCATCTTGCACTTCTCTCAATGATGACTGTGTCTTGACTTTGTATTTCTGATGTTCACACTTTAGTTTCGAGATGCGTCTCAGAAGTCGCGTACGTTGCTTGCTGCTGGTGCTCTTGCGTAGTTTGGTGTTGTCTGTGCGTAGTCGCGAAATCATTACATTTGCAGCTTTGAAGCGATGTCTGTACAAGCATAGATTCTTTCTGAGCTTATTGATGACTAATGATTTACGTTTTATGACCTCATTTAAGTGATGGGTTGTTGACATCCTTTTGTTGGTTTCTCTTAATTTTGCTTTTAGTGTCTTTTTGGATGCGGATAACTTCTTCACTGAAAGACGTGACTGGGCACACTTGTCACAATCCGTGCGCAGTCGCTTCGATGGACACGGGTTGTCGTCACGACTGGTTGACTTTGTCTCCTGCGAAGTCGTTTTGGGATCGAACTGTGAAGAGGAGTGAGACGGACTATTGCTGGTAGGTTGACTGTTGGGTGCTTTCACAGGGATGAAGAATTCCTCATTTAGACCTGTAACTATGTCTGTCCAATTTCGTGAAAGGTTTTTCCTTTTGGAGATGCTCCATTCAACAACCCGTAGTACGGAAATCTTGAAGGCATTAAAATTGACACTGTTTGAATCTGCCTTCACAGATGACAAGATCCTCCGAGCGGTACCGGCGTAATCCTTTGTGCGGGTGTTTTTGGAGTGCCAGTAAAGGACATGACCTTTTCGAAGGACGTTGCCGCTGAGAAGTCCATTTACCGTGACATCCGAGCCATACTGTTCCACAGTGTGGTGATACTCGCCTGTTGTCTTCATCCTGTGGTAAGACGTAGCGTCGTCGTAGCGGCGAAATGACAGTGACGACGACGATCCCTACAGCACATGGTCAAATTTGTTGACCTCGATGGACATATGTTTTCAGTAACAAGTCATCCAAATATATAGTACTTATAGTCACAGTTCCAATTAACATTTATAAGTTTTAATTTCAGTTTAAAAAAGAAGTTGCTTTGCTTAATATAATTACCTATCATTTGATGATATTACGCTGTCCCATCGTTATATTTTACTGTTATTACCCCGACGTTGCGAAATTATTTACAAAAAAACCAATACACAGAAACGTAAAACGTTCAATTATGACTAAACGAAGGGTGTGAAGCTTAGAGAAGCAACACTGCTATGTGATTATAATTGCAACAATTGAAATAATTTTAAATTGTGGTTTTATGGTACTGTATAACTGTCACTATATTCTGTAGTCAGTGTAGGGTTTCATGGTTAACTCATTGTCATAGCTTGTATTTTATTCTCACCAATTTAATTAATTCGTGTTCATCATTATGTATACATGTATATTTTCTATTCGTTGCCTGTTTTATCCATGTTATAAAATTATTTTCTTGATTATATGTTTACATTTATTGCAGGTGGGATATTAATCACAAGATATCGGATATTAATCTCACGATCCTCTTCAATGATTTCAAATTAGAAGAGTATTTAATAATACTATTGACAAGCATAAGTAAAAAAAAAAAAGGTGTGACAATTACCTTTAATGATAATGGAACGGTTCTTGTTCGCCAAAACATGCATTGGCTTAATGTTTGGTGTTTCGAGATTAGCGTATATATAGGCCTATCCTCAAACAAACTTGAATCCCTGATTCGCTCAGCAGCGTGTAGACCGCGTACGTGATGTGTCTCTGTACGATATATAGACCGTATCGAATAGCCACCATTTCGTGGGCCACCTTTTGTTACTTAAACCGTTCAACAATTGAAACACAATATGTGCAACCATGCATGTCCTCAAGGAACAAAGAAACTGCACCACGAAATAGCGGCTATTCGATACGGTCTATTACGTTATGAATTGTTCCACAAAGTTTCGATCAAACGTCTGCAATTGACGGATTATAGAGCGTCCACACTGGAGTGATTTGCCGTTCCGTTGCCGTTAAAAATTGGGCACGCGCCCATTTTTGGTGTGGACGTTCAAAGAAACGACAACGGTAGCCGTTAGCGGCAAACGCAAAAGTTGAAAAAGTTTCAACTTTCAGCAGTGCCGCTGACGTTGACTTTCCGTTGACGTTCCGTGGCACTTCACTTCAGGCGCATTTCCTTTGATCCGTTTTCA
This sequence comes from Henricia sp. BOLD:AAB3569, assembly GCA_037783545.1. NCBI lineage: Eukaryota > Metazoa > Echinodermata > Asteroidea > Spinulosida > Echinasteridae > Henricia > Henricia sp. BOLD:AAB3569. The sequence continues at coordinate 100,540 of JBBELK010000886.1, forward strand.
TCCGCTGCGCATGCGTAGCGTCTGCGCTCGTCCGTCTGAAAAGCCGGCCGTACACCTTGCGTTTCGTCCGTGATCCGACATAATCGGTCTACGGAGCGATTCCAACGCAAACGCAACGCACGCACGATTGAGACGGATGAAAAACCGGATCAAAGGAAAGGCGCTTACACTGCCGAGCAGAAGGCGTTCAGAATACAGAACTGAAGGCGTTCCCAGAATCCGGTACACGTTAATACTACGAGTAGCCTATACTTCGCTCATATCCAGCGAGCCCCACAGGGCCAGCGGCCAGCTGGGAACGAGCGAGCGAGTATACTCGTAGTCGAAAGAGAACGGCAGTCAGAAAAGCTTAATAGGGAGGTTTCTCAAGGTGACTAATATACGGTTACGAATACGGATATATAGATAACGGTAACCGTTCACGTTGATGTGCACACTGAACTGGGTTTCGCACTGTGTGAATACGATCTGCTAAATCTGCTTTGCGCTTGGCTTTGTTTTCAGCTGATTTTCCTCACTTTCACGTGGGCATGACGTATTAATTCGATCGGTATTCATGGAAGATACTTCACAAACAAACAAAATGTATACAACTTATTCATCCATCACGAAAAAAGCGACAAATCCCCATAACCGGTATCCGTTTTTATGCTACGCGTATGGAGGCCGATATCCGTTATTTACGCGTATGAAAACGTGTGTAGGGTAGATGGTATATTCGACCGGTAGGGGAATTCGACCAGTATGAATTAAAAATGTAATAAATATAATAAACACCACTTTTTGTCATAATGATTATGTTTACTATTTTGTTTAAGTTAAACCCTCGATGGCGATATGGTCAATGATTCAATATACCCCAAGCAATCAAAATAAAATGAGTCTAAAACATGAAATAAAGTAGCTTCGTCATTTAACGTTGTTGCCTTATGGGGTCCAATAAGAAATACGAGCTACTTTGTGACGTCGGTTTGAACGTCTGTCGGGTGGAGTGGTAATTTGTAATGAACATCGTGTCTTTTTGTATGCTACAGAGTTGACCAGTACAAAATTGCTGGCCAAAATACTGTCCTGGGTTGAAACAATGGTTAGTCGAATACCACATCATTTTATCAAACTGCTGTTTGAGTATTCGACCAAGGGGCACGGCGTGCGGCGCACGTGTATTTTTCTTTTATATCATTAACGAGCATAGCCTTATCTTTTGTTATTTTTGTCAAAATATAATGGTTAAAATACGTATCTGCACTTGTGACCGGGCCGAGCACCGCCGCATTGCAATGAAGTTTCGCAACAGACACTTGTGCCAACAAGCTAGGCCTGCCAGAGAACCGGGACCGCGCTTTTGACTAGACGTCAGCTGAAGCAGTCATATATTGCGCGGCGTATTTCGTGGAGCTAGCTACGGCACGAATATGCCGCGCGCGCATTGCTGACGAGACTGTGCCTTTAATCAGACTCTGGAGGCAGAACGGAACTTCTGCCGAGTACTGACCTAGTTTGCGTATAGAGCTAGCACGCGCCAATCCTTTTGGCGCGTGCCAGAAGAGTCTGGCCACGTGCCGCCTGGGGTTAATGTATTACATTGTATAACATTGTACATGTATTACTAATTCTTGCTTCCTGTGCGGTGTGCTTATGATGCACACGGGACTTCGTTGTTGTGTTGGAGAGTATTAAATGATAACTCGGCTTTGTCTTTCTTGTGGAGTCGGAAATCCTGTGACTGTGTCCCTTTTCTGGCGTTTAAGTGCGGGAATCGAGGAAATAACACTTGTTAGGCCTACTACAAACAAACACACACACCTATCTACACCCACACGTCTCGGAAAAGAATTCAAAATTTCAAAGCACTGAAAATTTTATTTCATGCGCCTCGCGCAAACGGATCCGAACGGTCCAATATTTTTCATTTCTTATTTTCTTGCCATGCAGGAAAATTATCCTCTGAATATCATTTGTATGTTTCAATAGATGGCCAAAAGTGTTTATAATGCATGCACACACAAGTAGCACGCTATGAAATTGCGCCGATTAGAATAAAATTACCACTCAATTACGTTTATTTTCGAACAAACAAAGTCCCATCAATACTATGTATTCAGTACAAATGGCACTGGACGAATAACCCAACACAGTAGTCGAATTCCACAACATCTACACCTCATTTTGGTGGTCAAACTGTACATCATTCATCGGTCCTCCAGTTTCGGGCTTGATGCAAATGAAAGGCAGTTACCTAGACTTGCGATTGTCGAAAACTTTTGCCTTGCTTCTCCTCAGACGCAACTGTTATGCTCAAATGAACCTTATCCGGTCGAATACCTCCACTTTTACCCTACTTCGGTTACGCATCACGAGAAGCGCATAGAGTCTTGACGTATCCGTATCGGTATCCGTGACGGTGCGAAACCTCTCTAATATGCACACGTGAGGGCGCGCGACGTCTTTGTCTATGTGTAAGCACACATTTATGCCTAAAATGAAGACTACGCACTCGACAACGTTTACAAGACGGAGCCGTTAATCATTTTTGTGTTCTAAAATTAACAAGCAAGGGGAATGTTTTCTTCAATGAAATTTGGCACAAACACAAACAACTATCTCCCCAAACTGTGTGTTGGTTTCACTAGTCTGTTTAGCAACATGAACTACCTTATTTTGGGTCATAAATCTCACTATCAAACAAACATATTGCTGCGCCCCACTATAAATATTTTACAAATCGTTTTAACAAATGCATATCGTCGGAAAAGTATGCTTTTTTCTACGCATCTATTAAACAAATGAATTGAACAATGTTGTGAGATTTTAGAGCGCCTTTTTCATGATGCGCCACTTCAGAGACGGCAAAAATCCGCTGTGAAACTAACCATTACTAGTGTACCCAGTGCGCGCGCGATGACGTCACTGATTTCCAAGTCCCTACATCAACAGCGCCTCTGAGAGCCATGGCAACTTTGGGCCTGCGTTCAACGGACGTACGCAGACGATCGAGACTGGGATTTAAAGTACAATTAAAATCACCAGCAACGATGACACTGTCATTGATGCTGGAACTGTGGTCCACGATGGACTGTATAGCATTAAGGGCAATTTTGTCATTTTGGGGAACATAAGTATTATAAAGGTGAAAATTGGTATGATCGTAGGATAGGCCATCTTGGACCGCCTCGATGACTGCCTGTCTCGAGCTTAGGTAAAAAGCAATGCGACTATTATAAATTCTTGAAGCCGAAACGATAGATTGTGGGGGTAGTTGATTTGCAATGGCGTCCATGTACCCTTGAACAGAGACATTGTCAGCCGCTTTGAAAAACACACCATTGTTCCTGGCGACGCCCTCAAAGGGCTCGTCACCGGGAACAAAGGAACTAGCAGAGCCAGACGCGCTGGTCACTATGAGCAAGAACATGTACATGTTCATTGTAACCCCATTGTTAGTAACAATGGTGTGTGCCCAATTTCCATTGTTAGATGTTCATAGTGAGTGCCGGGCTGGCTCTGCATGGTGGGTTCTGCTTGAATGACCACAGTGGTCAGTCATAGCAAAAAAACCAACAGAAAACTAACAAAATTAAACCTAAAAATACACTAAAATTACTAAACCTGACAAATGGAGGATGGTCTAGCAGAACCTGTATGTTATAACGGTCACAAAGATGTAAAAATTGTGACCCAAGTAGCATAAAATGCTAAGGTTTCTTACGGTTTTCCGGAGCTCGATAGAAACACGACCTACCGCCAGAAGAAAGAAAGAAAGAAAGAAATCGGCGATCACAATATACCAGCGTGCTGCGCAGTACGGCTGATATAAATACACATACACATACACGCATGTACAAACTATTAAAATAAGAATATGCAAACTAAAAAATGCCACTATGAGTTTAAAATATAATTATCCGATTTGTTAATGTAAATTTGCAAGGAATGCACTTATTCTGATTCAAAAGAGATCAGTGACGTCATCATTCTAAGGTGTACAGGGAGGGAATTCCACAGTTTGGCACCTGACGTTGCAAAGCTTCGCCTGTAATGTTTTTTTTAAAGTTAGATTTGTGCTCTGTCGGGTTGCCCGGTTTGACGTGAATTTAGTAAAAAGATATGTCATGTAAGGAGGGGCTATACCATTCAGACATTTAAAAACAAGAATGCATTTTCTAAGCATGACTCTTTGGTGGCATGAAAGCCAAGACAATGACCTAAACTTGTCGGCTAAATGCGTTCGAAAGGGGCAACGCAGAGTGATTCTAGCAGCCCGTTTGATTAATTTGTTTAGTTCGGCTTTTTGGAATTCAAAATGGCCACCCCAGACTGTGTTACAGTAATCCATAATGGACATCACCAAGCTCTGAACCAGACAGCTAAAGATTCTTTGAGGAATACAATGCCGTACTCTCTTTATCATTCCCAATTTAGACGAGACACACTTTTTTACATAATCAACGTGTGGTGTCCATGATAATGTTTCATCAATGATCACTCCCAGGCACTTAAAATAACTCACTTTTTCCACAGGCATGTTTTTTATAGAAATGTCAAGCTTACTTGATGAGATCTTTTGATTAGAGCCAATAAGCATGCATTTAGTTTTTGAAGCATTTATAGTGAGTCTGTTTTTTGCTGCCCAGTCGCTTATTTGATGCAGTGCATTTTTTAAACAGCATTCCATTTCTTGTACATTTAAGGACGTACACGTGATTGTGGAGTCATCGGCGTACATGTACAGATTACAGTTGTCAGGAATACAATGTTGAAGATCAGTAGTATAAATAATAAAGAGTAAAGGGCCTATAATGGAACCTCGGGGTACCCCAGTATTGAGGGGACGACATTCAGAGACGGTTTGTCGAATGCGTGATTAAACATTTAAAGAATGCTATACCGAGCTACACTACTCAAAATAATTAAAGGAACAACAGAACATAATGTTTTTGTCATGGTCTATATGGGCTACCGTTAGAACAAGAGGAATTAAAGTTATGTGAAAATCATTGAGGTGTTGTCAATTGATTCTCAAACAATACTCAACAATGTTGGTGAAATCATGCGTGTCTTCTAACACGTGGACACGGGGGGGGGGGGGGGGGGGTCCACAGGCGTGTTCTTTTACCCTGTATAAGGTGTTGGTATTGGTACACTTGTCATCACTAGTTGTTATCACTTCTTGCAACAAAATGAAGGTTCTTCCAATTCTGTTGTTTGTTGTCTGTCTGCTGGGACTGAGTACTGGTGTTCGCCGTCAGTTAACTGAAGCTGAGGTTGCTAGAGCTGTCCAGCTCCTTGAATTTGGCAATACACAGCGTGCGGTGGCTGTACATTTTGATGTGTCCGTAAGTGTCATCAACCGGTTGTGGAGACGTTTTCAGGAAGATGGTCTGTACACCAGGAGGCCAGGACAAGGTCGCAGACGTGTGACTACCCCTCCCCAGGACCGATACCTGAGGATCCTGGCACGTCGAAATCGACGATCTACTGCAAGATCCTTAGCCACAAGCTTCCACAGGGCAACTGATGTCCGTGTTTCCAATCAAACAGTCAGGAATCGTCTGCATGAAGATGGTATGAGAGTCAGACGACCAGCCACATGCCCCATTTTGTCCGTAGTACACCGCAGAGCCCGGCTGGACTTTGCTAGAAACCATCAATTTTGGCAGATGGACCAGTGGGCACCAGTACTGTTCTCAAATGAAAGCAGGTTCACTGTTTCAACCAATGATAGACGTGTAAGGGTTTGGAGACGGTCGGGGGAACGATATTTCAACTGCAACATTGTCGAATTTGACCACTTTGGAGGTGGATCAGTTATGGTGTGGGCGGGTATCTCCCTGGAGGGGCGTACGGACCTCGTCGTGGTAGCTGGTGGTGCACTAACAGGTTTGAGGTATCGAGATGAGATACTGGAACCTGTTGTGAGGCCATATGCTGCTGCCGTAGGTGAAAATTTCATCCTGGTGCAAGATAACGCTCGTGCACACACTGCACGAGTGTCCATGAACTTTCTTGAGAATGAGGGAATCAGCACGATGCCCTGGCCGGCAAGATCTCCTAACCTAAACCCTATAGAGCATGCATGGGACATGCTTGGCAGACGTGTTGCAGGTCGAGAACATGCTCCATACTCTGTACAGACACTCAGAGAGGCCTTGGTTGAAGAGTGGGAGAACATTCCTCAAGACTCCATAAGACAGTTTATTTTAAGCATGCCTCGACGCTGTCAGGAGTGCATACAAGCACGTGGAGGTCATACCAGTTACTAGACATTGATTAATTAACATTTACTTTGCCAAAACGTGGACAATGTACGGATAGTCACGATAACCTGCCAGATGATTATGTCCATATTTTTGTTCATTCATGTTTTAGTCATGTTAACAGGCTACCACATCAAAAAATCTCGCCATACATTGTTGAGTATTGTTTGAGAATCAATTGACAACACCTAAATGATTTTCAAATAACTTTAATGCCTCTTGTTCTAACGGTAGCCCATATAGACCATGACAAAAACATTATGTTCTCTTGTTCCTTTCATTCTTTTGAGTAGTGTATATTAAGTACGCGGGATTTAATATGCCGGTAAGGCACCGAGGCCAGCAGAAAACTTGTAGATTGTGTGACAGTACTGATCATTTAGCGAGGGATTGTCCGGTTCGAGGTCGGTGTTTTACATGCGGGAGCCACAATCACCGGGCCTCCTGGCACACGTCGCACGACAGACCCGAGGCAAGTAACGACGGTACGGATAAAACGCAACTAACTAGGAAAAGGAAGGATAAAGAAAACAGGGCCGGATCCAGCACGACCCCCCCCCCCCCCCCCCCCTTTTCAAAAAACAAACAAACAAACAAACACCCCAACCCACTTTTTTTGCACACTTTTCCTGCTTAAAGTGGTTAAAAATTGCCCCAGATCGTAGTTAGGGCATTTTAGAAAATTGTCTAACCATCTGTGAACAAATTGCTTACCAATAGCTTTCTGCACCAATGTGTTCATAAAGGTGTCTACTAACACCTCTCAATTTATTCAAAACCAAATCCACTGGGAAAAGTCTGGGGAGCCAATCAAAGTTGGGGTACCCGGAGGGCCTGGGCGAAAAAATTGAAACATAAACATTTGCCAATATTAGCTTGTGGGATGTCTAACTAGGCGTTTTGGGGGTGCTGAATTGATTCCAACCATTATTTTTTGAGTAAAAACGACTCCCTGGCCATAACAAAATATATATATATACAATATATTTTATAAAAATCCTACAAGCAGAAACAATTGAAATCTCGATTAGTCAGTTGAAACCTCGATTGGTCAATTCTCTAGTTCACACTACTCATCGAACTCCCCGGCATCTCCCTCACTCCTCTCGTCATCGGGCTGGTTGATGTTCTGGCAAGAGTTACCATGACAGTTGCCGCAATCAGAAATACACTTGACTCCTTGCTTTTTACGGCAGCACCTAAGTGTGCTACAGTCCCCCTCACAGTTGCAGCTGACAAAGTTCACAAGATAGTCCGGTGCAATGGGGTCTGTTGAAGGGACCGGCGCATAACCTTGGTCATCTAGCTTCCATCCGTAGTCCAGGACATTCAATGATAGACTTTGCAGCACCAGCCAATCTCTAGTCTGGAGATAAGCCCGGAGAGAGTGCTTTGCTAGCTTGAATAGATCACAGCCAGCTTTGATGAGGTCATCTTTCTCGGCTCTGATGTCCAGAAACACGTCCATGGCCCTCTCCGCTTTGTCAGTCTCGCAGAGCTTGGTTAGCAAATTTGATTTGCTAAACCCAGAAATCGCGGACTGACAGCCGGAGAAGCTGTACAAGAAGATCAGATACTTCCGGTATCTCTGTGGGAGGCCTCCCGGATCTTTCCGACATCGTACGATGTTTTTTTGGCTGTTGTGAGGAAGATCGGGTGGTCTGCAGCATGATGAATCAGCATAACCATGACGTCGGTGTCCTCAGCCCTCACCTCAACAGGCGACTCTCTTGTCTCATCTATAGCTGCCCGGGCAATAGAAGTGTCCGCATCATCGAGGCATTGCTGTACACTGATCCCATTTCTACCGAATATCTCAGCAAGTAGCAGAATGAGCTGGGCCTTGTTGCTCTTGTTGTCGAGGAACTTTTCTCTTGAAACGATGCTTTTGATGTCTGGGCGAATCAGAATGTTGCAGCATGCGTTCTTTGTTCGTCTCAGGTGATAATGGTCCTGCATGGTGGAGGTGCCGTATCCGTCAAAGACCACAGTGTTCCGGAGGCACTGCATGGCTCCCCATGGACTTCACAAACCGGAGGTAGCTCTCGGCGATGTCCTTCCAGGTGAGGTTAGCCTCCCACCTGACATTGTGCAGAAGCCACCCACCATCAATCACAAGGCTCGTGCAGGGGGTTGTTCAACGGGTTCCACAAATGCCTTCAGGACCCTTGCTAGGGCAGCCTTGTCTGGCTTTCGCAACTTCTGGTGTTTGTCAAATAGAGATATCGCGCTACATGAATTGCATTGTAAACCATGCTGCATGGTCCTGCATGCGGCATAACAAAGCCTGTGCCTATAGCGCCCTCATGCTGTGCTTGGCACTGCTGTTTAATGTCAGTTGATGGCGCCCTGTTTACAGTCTGAAGTTGTGTGTATTCATTTTCATTGACGATCCACACATCAATTGGATGCAATTTAACAAGCATAAAACGGCAACCGCTTGATAGTCCAGTCAATCTAAGCAATTTGTTGGCTCAACCCACCACTAATTGCAACATAATTGTTTTAACTGGTATGCATTTTAGTAAAGTCTACCAAAATATATTTGGTGGAAAGATGTCAAATTTGCATAATATGCAAATTACCTGCTGCCATTAGGAAAAATTATATGTTTCACTATAACTATATATGTAGGTACCCAATCAAAGCACATGAAATGTTTAAACCTATGTTTACATGGTCACAGTACACGATAAACATGTTTCTGAATTGATAGTGTGAACACAAATATGCAAATTACCTGCCGCCATTGGGACAAATTACATTTGTCACTGTAACTTTATATGTAGGTACCCAATCAAAGCACATGAAGCGTCTAAACCTATGTTCGCATGGTCACAGTACACGATAAACATGTTTCTGAATTGATAGTGTGAACACAAATATGCAAATTATGCAAATTAGCGGCCACCATTAGGGAAAACAAATTTACACTGTATTTTTGTACGCAAGTATCTACTCAAAACGATTTACATGTATTTGTGTAATGTACCCATGATTTTATGTCCAGAGAACATAAACACGTTTCTCAATTCATATTGTTAAGATAAATATGCAAATTATGCAAATTAGGTACCGAAATTGTTAAAAATGTGTTTTTCACCAACAAATCTGTAAACCCCGCTTTTCCTGGTCAGGAAAATTAAGATAAGCACACTTCTACAATAATCCATTTTATGACTGTTTGGTAAAATACATAATTCACAGTCGTACGCTTTGGTAGCGACCTGAACCATTCCCACAGCGCATGAAAAGGTAACTTTCAACCAATGAAAAGCCAACAGTTGTGTCCACCCACCGCCCACCCTCACCCCTTCTTCGCCGTTGATAATAATTTATGTAAATATTCTCGTGTGGTATTTAATTCAATTTGATTGGTAATGTATGGCAGAAAATTGCATAGAAGAGACGGACAGTGCCTAAATTATAAATAGTCTTTGTAAAACGTTCAAGCAGTGGAAAGGCAGACTGTTGTTGAACGAGAGTTTACTGTAAATGCCTGATTTAGTGACTAAGACATTACTCAATGTTAAATAGAATGTTTTGCAAACACAATCTGATAAGGGCTAGCAATCCAACCGTATGAGCCAGCGGTGTATAGACTGTATCGAATAGCCGCCATCTTGTAGGGCAGTTTCTTTGTTCATTGAGGACATGCGTGGTTGCACGTATTATGCTTAAATTGTTGAACAGTTTAAATAACAAAAGGTGCCCCACGGTCTACACCCAGCATGATATGTGGCAAAGGGGCCAACGCCCCTATACCTAAACACTCTTCTCTTTTGTTAACGCACCACCCCCAAACCCCCCACCCCCCTAAAAGCTGAAAGGAATTCTTTTGAAATTCCTTGGATGTTCGAGGCACAATGGGGGAACAATGGAAGAGGGATTGAGGGGACCCACTGCCACATATCGTGCTGCATATTTAGCGGTGGACCTGGATAGGTGGAAAACATCCCCAGCACTGTAGGCAGGCGTGCTGAAAGACAACTTCTGGGGCGTTTTCTTGAGGCCAGCATGTCCTTTTTGTGGAAAATATGCACGCTTGTACCAAGCGTGCCAAGCACTTGAGGCAAGCTGCAGTACGATATGTGACAGAGGACAACTCCCCCTTCCATTTTCCCCATTAAGTCTCAAACATCCAAGGGAGTTTAAATAAATGTCAGGTTTTAAAGGGGGTGGTGGTGGGTGTTGGTACGCTAACCAAATGGAAGAGTGTGTTGAGGTATAGGGGCGGAAGGGGGAGTGGTCCCTTTGTCACATATCGTGCTGGGTGTAAAGCTATTTTTCTGTGGCAAGGATGCTAAGGGCTTTGTTTGTGGCAAGCGTCCAAGTACCTTTTGGGGCAAGCGTGCCCTCTTTTGTGACAAATATGCAAGGACCTTTGTGGCAGGAATACCGAAAAATAATTGACAAGATGCTTCTTCGGCAAATAAGCCAAGGGCTTTGTTTGTGAAAAGAGTACCATTTACTCTTGGGGCAAGCGTGCCCTCAGTGTGGCAAGCGTGCCAATTACTTTTGAGGCAAGCATGCATGCCTTCTTTTGTGGCAAATATGTCAAGGACTTTGTGGCAAGTGTCCAAATTACTTTGTGCCAAATGTGCAAAGGACTTTGCAGCAAGTGTGCCAAGTACTTTGTGGCAAGTGTGCCAGGTACTTTGCGGAAAGTGTGCCAGGTACTTTGCGGCAAGTGTGCCAGGTACCTTGCGGAAAGTGTGCTAGGTACCTTGCGGAAAGTGTGCCAGGTACTTTGCGGCAAGTGTGCCAGGTACTTTGCGGCAAGTGTGCCAGGTACTTTGTGGCAAGTGTGCCAGGTACTTTGTGGCAAGTGTGCCAGGTACTTTGTGGCAAGTGTGATGTGCCAGGTACTTTGTGGCAAGTGTGATGTGCCAAGTACTTTGGCAAGTGCGCCAAGTACTTTGCGGCAAGTGCGCGCCAAGTATTTGGTGGCAATTGTGCCCTCTCCTTCTGTGGCAAGTGTGCCAACGACACTGCAGGCATGCGTGCCCGTTTAACACTTTGCGGACATGTTTTCTCTTGCCGAAAATCAGTCCAACAACCAACACATGGTATTTAGGCAAGCTTCAATGTAAGGCCGAGGCTAGAGCTGTCGGCTGACTTCAAGGGGTTGACTGGAGTAAATTTCTATTTAATAGACTTATAAAATGAACTTGTTTAATTCTTATTTTTCTATTAGCAATTTGTATGTCTTTTATATTCATATTTAAATATTTGTTATTCAGGTAAATGTTATACTGTATTTGTATTTTTAAAAATATAAGTTGACCCTAAAACCACGAAATGAATTTCATAAATTTGGAATTCGACGTATACGAGTCACTCCATGAACATTGGGTTTAATCACTCAATTTTTCTTTTCATTTTTACGGCAGCTAATTTTCATAATTTGCATATTTGTCAGCTAATTTGCATAATTGAAAAGGACGTTACACTTAATTGAAAAAGATGTTTATCATGTTCTCTGGCCATGGCCATAAAAACGTAATTTACACATGTACATCGCTTTGAACAGATACCTACGTACAAAGTTGTATTGTAAAACGGTTTTCCTAATGGTGGCCGCTAATTTGCATAATTTGCATATTTGTGTTCACACTATTAATTCAGAAACATGTTTATCGTGTACAGTGACCATGCAAACACAGGTTTAGACACTTTATGTGCTTTGATTGGGCACCTAGATATAAAGTTACATTGAAAAGTATAATTTTCCTAATGGCGGCATGTAATTTGCATATTATGCAAATTTGACACCTTTCCACCAAATATATTTAGGTAGACTTTTAGTTTGATGTTCAGGAGACTTTACTGAAATGCATAGCACTTAACAAAATTATGTTGCAATTAGTGGTGGGTGTAACCCTAATTTGACTGGACTATGATTAATTTTTCCAACAGAAGTATATTTTTGAAATCTGTTGCAACTTGTCTGTTGTGCGAGAGTGGTTTTAACTCGAAATACACATTTTGTCGCTACCGTAGCGGGACCAGGGTCACGTAAAAGAGCTCGCAAAACCCCTACAGCGCCAACGGCAGACATGACAAGCCGGAAAGGCCAGCCGGCGACTTCGGCCCCGCCAGCATATGCGGTTCTCACCAACACTAGTGTGCAATGTCACACGCCGCTTGTCCAGCCGGCACCGGACGGAGTGCTAGGTCCGACTGCAACGATGGCCCAATGTGCACCGTTGGAACAAGCAGCTCAGCCGTCATTGGCAACATGGGCCATACCTAACTATGTGTCAACAATGGGTAAAGCAACAACGCCACATGCTGCCCAGCCAATCCCTCAAAGGCCGGGTGAGTCCAGTTAAGCGATGGGTAATCCACCGTTGTTATCTGTCATGTCTGTAGGAGGCATGGCTTATACTCGGGGGAGTTGGGGGTGGTGGGTGTGGTGGTGGTGGGTGGGGGGGGGGGGGGGGGGGGGGGAGACGACAATGTTATCGAGTGCATGTAGTCCCGTATTTACTGAACCGCTTAGTTTGCCATCCTGTAATTCAAGTGGGCAATTTGCCAGTTGTCCCCACTCAAAGCCAAGGGGTTGGAACTACAAATGGGGTGCAGTCTAACACCAGTACCTTGCCTATCTATTCATTCTCATCGATACCTCGTACAACCACGCCCTCGTACAACCAATCCCCAATTTATTCTGGCATCCGGCATTTCAAGTGGGAATTTGATCCGTAAGCCCCAGTCCCACTTAGGCGAAAGTCTTTATGACTCGTGACGATTTTAGATCGCCGATAGTCGTCGGGTAGTCGCAAGCTATTCGTAAAGACATTCGTAATCATTCGTTAACCATCGCCTGAAGTCGTAAAACGATCGTCGCATCGCTCTGAGTCGCCCGCCAATTTCAAAATGTGTTCGAAAATCCTTTGCAAATATTAATAAAACGTTCGCAAATTCTCGCCTCTGTCAAGTTAAAAATTGATTAAAGTTAGGCGAAACATTGCGACGCTAAGATCGCAATGGTTCGTAACCGTTATTGCTCAAGTGGGACTATAGCAGCTTAAGTCCAAGCCAAGTGGGTGGAATACCGGTAGCCTGCCTATGGGTTCAGTTACATCGACTCCTTGTACAGCCACGCCCTTTTTGGGGGGAAATGGCCTTGAGGCAGGGGAAACAATGTACCATATGACGTGGGCAGTAATTGTGCCCCACCCCCTCGGCAACCTACCGGAGATTGCCTTAATTGGGGGTCACGTTTCACAGGCTCTCAAAGACCACGTTCTCACTCAGAAATCGCTTCGTTCGACGAAGATTAGTTAATCATCGTTAGTTAATGAAGCGTGCGTTCACATACCACTTAACAAAGATCGAATGAAGCCGTGGAAGGTCGCATCAAGCGCTGAGCTTCCAGTGTAGATGCGCTGTGTGGTTTTCTAGTGGTGCGTCAAACAAACTCTTGCTAGGCGCTCCACGCACAAAAACTAAAAACCTTTGATTTAACCCCCAAAACAAGCTCCAAATAGGATTTTTATGACTGTAACTGAGTAGAGTGGTTTTATAGCATATACATGTACCGTATTTCATTGATAAAAATCCAAAATCATGGGCCCTTTAAGCTGGTATAAAAGAACTGGCACCGTGTTTTGTTGTACTAGGTGCATCAAACAGTCCGAACGTCAATGAACGGCTGCTCCTTGGCATTGCTAAAAAAGTCGGTAGTAACTGGAAGCACCTGGCCATTAATTTGGGATTGAGCGCCGCTGAAATCGATGGATTCGAAGCTGACAACAGGAACAACTTGGTGGAGCAGTGCCGTGTGATGTTGGTCGCCTGGCGGAGGAAACAGTTAGGCACCGAGGAAGAAAATCAGGAAGGACTCATCAACGCTCTGCAAGAAACTGAACGAATGGACTTGGTACATCTACTCGGTAAGAAAATAATTTGTGAGTACGACACAACATTGAATTATAAAGTTAATGCAGTGCAACACATCATTGAGCAAATTCAGAAAATGTGGATGTCAAGATACCTGGTCAAACATATCTGTGCTCACAAAACCAACCGAGCTGTCCAGTTTGCTGTTGACGATCTCCAAGGTGGACAATTAACCTTGTTTGGGACAGGGGACAGCGAAAACATTCTTTATATCAGGTACGGGGGGCGGGGGGGGGGGGGGGGGTGGGCAGATTGTACCATTTTATACTTATTTAAAGTCTGAGATCGCGCATACTTCACAAATTTACCAGAAGTACCTTAAACCTCCAACGCGCGTCCATTTTGTTTTTTTCACGAACGCGCGTGCGTACTATTTTTGATAGTCGCTTGTATTTCGTGTAATAACCCCAGTGCTGTTCTGTTTTATGGCTTCATATGTCAACACAGTGCTTTCCCATAGTGTCTGAATGTATTCCGATCCCAGCTGGTATTATTGATTGCTTGGTTAGGTCTGGAGGTAAAACCCAAAACTCAAAGGCCCCTTTATGTACACAAAGTAATGGGAGACTCTTGGGGCAGCACTTTGCTTTCCAAAAAGTTGGGTCACCGGTTCAACCAGGGTTCAAGCGGCACAATATTTTTTTTACAGTTGCACTATAGGGCTCCCATAGGAACCAATGCTAAATGCCCAATTTTCAAAAATCATTTAAAAATACTCACAACTCTCTCAGCTTCTCAGGATAACAACCAGAATACTCACTGATTTCTCATCTTTTCAATTCTGTTCTATTGTATGGGGGTAATCCGTCACTTTTATTCCTTAATTTCCACTTGAAACAAAACTACCCCTACAACATTGAAACTTGCTAATCAGACCTGCATCCATTTTGGAACAAAGGCACATATGCTACTGGGCAAAATAGGGCCACTTTTAGGAGCTACAGTGTCTAAAATGTTAATAGTTGGAAGAAAAAAATACCCCACATCGCGACGATAGTCATATTCTACACAAGACCACACTCGTTCAGCTCGCAACTCTCCCTAATAAAGAAGAAATTGAGGGCATACAAAATTTTCATGAGCTCGGCGCACAGCTCTCTGCCTATTTACTTGGGTGCACCCTTACGGAGAAGCGACTATGAAAAATAGTACAGTGGCATATCGGAGGGTTAATTGGTCATACGCAATATCAGACTTGAAATAAGTCTAAAAAGCACAACCCACTCACCGTACCTGGGGGTTTGCGGACGCACCCCTCCCTCCCCCGTCCCCCGCCAGCATTATGGAGTTCCGTTTTGCATATTTTTAAAAATATTTGTTTGTGTTTTCTTGTCGTGATGATATCTGCAACTGACGGATCTCTGCTGTTGTCGAACAGGAATACCTGAAACATATGCCAAATTGAAGAAATAATTCGATGTGGGGTGAAAAAGGGCATTCAACGCACCCCCCCCCCCCCCCCCCCCCTCCCTCCTCCCTCCTTCCTCTGAGCGACTTCGGACCGACCACCCAACTTGACCACTTCGGCTTTTATGAAAATCGCCGCCCCCAAGGACCAAACCAGCCTACGCCCCTGCAATACATGAAAAGGTTGTCCTCAAAAACGTAATTCTTTGCCCAGTATTCCGGACCACTTATACCACGAGGCATTGCTGCAAATTCCATTTTTTTGAGAACTTTGTATTTGCTTTTCACGGGATATTTGTTGTTATTAGGTGATCGGGCCAACAGCCCGATCACCTATTACTCTCGTACGACTTCTTTTTTAGGTGATCGGAACTCATTCCGATCACCTATTACTATTGTACGATTTATTTGTCTTTTTTTGTCTTTTTTTTTCCACTCAAACGTTTCCAGAGCTTTTCTTCAAAACGGTTCAAGCTATCAACTTGAAACTTGGTAGGAACATCAATCCCACTGTGAAGGTGTGCATTGAAGTGTGACGTCATTGTGACGTCATCGGGTATTAAATTACAACCCAAAAATGACTAAAATATGCATGTTTTAAAATGCTTCCGTCTGGAAAACCACGTTACCCATGATTTTCGTATTTAGCAGGCTTATAGATAAGATCATGGCCTACAATTTTCTTTGTGTGGGCATTTTCATCTGACCCTTCCTTCTGGAATCAATCTGAGGTCAAAGTTCAACGAAAACAAAAATCTCAATTTTTGCACTTATTGAGCAACACTGCCCATCAAACCAAGCTGAATCTTTAAGTAACTAGGTACAGGCATAGGTCCTATGGCAGACTTTCACCAGCGTGTATAATATTATGATGGCAACCATCGTGACGTCATCAAGTATCAAATTACACCCCCAAAAAACCAAAATATGCATATTTTAAAATGCTTCCGTCTTGAAAACCACGTGACCCAGGATCTTCGTATTTTGCAGGTTTATAGATGACATTCTGTGCTACAATTTTCTTTGTGTGGGCATTTTCATCTGACCCTTCCTTCTGTGGTCAATTGGAGGTCAAAGTTCAACGAAACTGAGAATCTCAGTTTTTACACTTACCAGCAACAATGCCTATCAAACCAAGCTGAATCGTTAGTAAATTAGATACAGACATAGGCCCTACGGCAGACTTTCACCAGAATGTATAGTATCATGATGGCATCAAGTGTGACGTAATCATGACGTCATCAGGTGTCAAATTACAAAAATTCAAAGGTTATTATTTCCAAAAATTCATATCTCAAGAACCGTAATAGATACTTGAACAATTCTTTCACAACATGATAAGTCTAAATAAACTGAACAAATCATACAAAGTCATGACCCCTGTGTGACGCCTACTTCCGGTCCAAACCGGAAGTTGTTCGAAAATGTGCATTTTTTTAAGCGTTTTGAATGCAAATAGATTCAAAGTGGTCGTGAATTTGACCATATTTCTATGGAACGAAAATGTTTCCACACATGTGGACTTTTTGACTATACCATTGGTGACGTCATCACATGGACGGTAGTTACGTAATGTGGTGTCAAAATACGCAAATTTGGAGCTGAATTGTTTAAAAATGCTGTATCTTGAGAACTACAGCAGATATTCTCATGATTCTTTCGCCACATTTAAGAACTTGATGTTTATCAAATTGTTGAACAATTTGTGCACAACATTGTGACGTCATGATATCGTCACAGGTGTCCAATTACAAAAATTAAATGGTTATTATTTCAAAAATTCATATCTCAAGAATCGTAATAGATACTTGAACAATTCTTTCACAGCATGATAGGTCGCAATGAACTGAACAAATCATACAATGGCATGACCCCTGTGTGACCCAAACCTCCGGTCCAAACCGGAAGAGGTTCATAAATGTACACCTTTTAATTTTAGCATTTTAAATGCAAATAAAGCCAAAGTGGTAGGGAATTTGACCATAGTTCAACGGAACGAAATGTTCCCTCACATGTGGACTTTATGACTACATATATATCACTGATGACGTCATCACGTGCACGGTGGTTACGTAATGTGGAGAAATTATTTGTTGGGTCCCTTGATAATTAAGCTAACTCAGTCGTTTGAGGGCGCTATGCCAAGCCTCCACTAATCTGACGATTTGCGCCCATATATAGTGCTCGACTTCTAATAATAGAACTTGTATCTAGGCGGCCTATCTCGGGTCAGAGGTCATAATGTAAATATTAGGGAGGATGTCTGGGCCACACGGCCAATGATATAGACTGCCGAAGTGAATATGTCACCTTTTGTTGGTTGCCAAGGCAATTGGATCTAAACTAAAGGTCACTCAACCGTGTCCCAGTGCTTTTGCAATGGTACTTCTTCCGACGGCCATGATAGTTTAGAGCCAATTGCCATGGCAATGTACGTCACACTTCGGCTGTCTATACACGTACGTGCGCGAGTAGTGAATAAGTCAGACAGACGAGACACAAGCAGGGCTTGATTTACAACCGAGAAAATTGGACTTTTGAAGATGTAAAACTGCTAGTTTCCGTGACATCATCGCCAGGAAAGTTGAATGAACACTAGATAGCACAAAGACTTTTACTTTTGGTGACTTAGCTGTTGTATCTTGGGTGTAATTATGTACGGCTAGCCTTAGTCGGCGGACCAGAGTAAATATGTCTTCTCCCCAAAAACTGTGAATGTGACATGCTGGAAATCGTTGCTGTGTTGGAAATAAAATGGACATGGTGGACCGCAACTCAAGTTGACTGGAGCGTCAGTTTATTCTAGATGCAATTGAACCCCAACTCCCCACACGGCGATATCTTACAGTAATATGATCTCAAATGACAAAATCTTTAGAACTGTAATAGATATTGAAAAGATTATTATTTCACCACATATAGGCCTACATGTCAAAACTTGTTCTTCAGTAGATACTTGAACAATCTGTGCACACAATAGTAACGTTATGATGAGATTGACAATTATGACGTCATCAGATACACAATTTTAGCGTTGAATAGTCAGAGTCATGTCTTGAGAATTCCAATACTTTTTCAACATCAAACAACTCAAGTTTTCAAACAATCTAAAAACTGTGTCGTCATCATCATTTCAATGTTTATGTCACCCGATCACCTTGCGTTTGTAAAAAACACAAACGCGAAGCTTTAGTTTTTAGGTGATCGGAACTCATTCCGATCACCTATTACTATTGTACGATTTCTTTGTCTTTTTAGGTGATCGGGTTGTTCCCCGATCACCTATTGCTATTGTACGATTTCTTTGTCTTTTGTTTTTTTTCTTCTTTTTCTGCTCAAACGTTTCCAGAGCTTTTCTTCAAAACTGTTAAAGCTATCAACTTGAAACTTGGTAGGAACATCAACCCCAATGGAAAGGTGTGCATACAAGTGTGACGTCACCGTGACGTCATCGGGTATCAAATTACAACCAAAAAATGACCAAAATATGCATGTTTTAAAATGCTTCCGCCTGGAAAACCACGTGACCCATGATCTTCGTATTTGGCAGGCTCATAGATTAGATCATGGCCAACAATTTTCTTCGTGTGGGCATTTTCATCTGACCCTTCCTTCTGGGGTCAATTTGAGGTCAAAGTTCAACGAAAACGAAATCTCAATTTTTGCACTTATTGAGCAGCAATGTCCATCAAATCAAGATGAATCTTTAAGAAACTAAGTACAGGTATAGGTCCTATGGCAGACTTTCACCAGCATGTATAATATTATGATGGCATCACGTGTGACGTCATCGTGACGTCATCAAGTATCAAATTACATCCCAAAAATAACCAAAATATGCATGTTGTAAAATGCTTCCGTCTCGAAAACCATGTGACTCAAGATCTTCGTATTTGGCATGCTTATGGACGAGATAGTTGGCTACAATTTTCTTTGTGTGGGCATTTTCATTCGACCCTTCCTTCTGGGGTCAATTGGAGGTCAAAGTTCAACGAAAACGGAAATCTTAATTTTTACACTTACCGAGCAACAACGCCCATTAAACCAAGCTGGATCTTTAGTAAATTAGATACAGACATAAGCCATATGGCAGACTTTCACTAGCATGTATAGTATCATGATGGCATCAAGTGTGACGTAATCATGACGTCATCAGGTGTCAAATTACAAAAATTCAAAGGTTATTATTTCCAAAATTTATATCTCAAGAACCGTAATAGATACTTGAAAAATTCTTTAACAACATGATAAGTCTAAATGAACTGAACAAATCATACGATGTCATGACACCTGTGTGACGCCTACTTCCGGTCCAAACCGGAAGTTGTTTGAAAATGTGCAATTTATTTGAATTTTGAATGCAAATAGATTTAAAGTGGCAGTGAATTTGACCATAGTTCTACGGAACGAAATGTTTCCACACATGTGGACCTTATGACTATACCAATGGTGACGTCATCACGTGGACGGTGGTTACGCAATGTGGTGTCAAATTACGCTAAATTTTTAAAATGCTTCCGTCTGCAAAACCACGTGACCCAGGATCTTCGTATTTGGCAGACTAATAGATAAGATCATGGCCAACAATTTTCTTCGTGTGGGCATTTTCATCTGACTCTTCCTTCTGAGGTCAATTAGAGGTCAAAGTTCAACGAAAACGAAAATTTCAATTTTTGCACCTATTGAGCAGCGTTGTCCATGAAACCAAGCTTAATTTTTTAAAAATGAAGCACAGACATATGTCCTATGGCAGACTTTCACCAGCATGTATATTATGATGGCATCAGGCGTGACATTATCTTGACGTCATCAAGTATTGAATTACACCCCCTAAATAACCCGAATATGCATGTTTTAAAATGCTTCCTTCTTGAAAACCACGTGACCCAGGATATTCGTATTTGGCAGGCTTATAGATGAAATTCTGGGCTACGATTTTCTTTGCGTGTGCGTTTTCATATGACCCTTCCTTCTGGGGTCAATTAGAGGTCAAAGTTCAACGAAGACCTCAATTTGTGCACCTACGGTATTGAGCAGCAATGTCCACCAAACCAAGCTTAATCTTTAAAATAAATTAAGTACAGGCGTACGTCCTATGGCAGACTCTCACCAGTATGTATAATATTATGATCACATCAAGCGTAACGTCAATGTGACGTCATCGGGTATCAAATTACACCCCCAAAATAACCAAAATATGTATGTTTTAAAATGCTTCCGTCTCGAAAACCACGTGACCCAGGATCTTCGTATTCAGCAGGATTATAGATGAAATTCTGGGCTACGACTTTCTTTGTATGTGCGTTTACATCTGACCCTTCCTTATGGGGTCAATTCGAGGTCAAAGTTTAATAAAGACGTATATATACATCTCAATTTTTGCACCGTTCAGCAACTATGCTTATGAAACCAAGCAGGATCTTTAAATATAGTATATATACATGTACATGATTGGTAGACTGTTACAAATAGTTCCCCTGTGTGATTGAAGATATGCATAATTAAAACCAACCTGAGCAAAAACAAGCTCCGTACTTCGTCTAACTATTGAGAAAACAGTCACAAAAGAGTTTGCAGTCATTTTGCCCCAAAACCACTTCGCCCTGAACCACGGCCTGTGCACGAACTAACATTTGGGTTTTGTTTAGACAAAGTGATTTGGGATGAAATGGCACTCGGGCGAAGTGGTTTGGGGAAGAAATGGCACTTGGGGGGGAAATGGTTTTGGGGCGAAATGAATTTTCGTCTCATGAGACGAAAACTAATTGTTTTACTCATTTCTCAAAGACTAGCACTTCAGATAAAACCAATTCAGGGAAAGTTTTCTATGGTGAACATTTCAGATTTTTGAGATAGATACCAATCGTGTATACTGCCTTTAAGAAACCAGATACAGGTATAAGCCCTTTGGCAGAATTTCAGCAGCATGTATAGTGTGGCATAATTGTGACGTCATCAAGTATCAAATTACAGCCCAAAAATAACGAAAATAAGCATGTTTTAAAACATTTCCGTTTCGAAAATCAAGTGACGCAGGGTCTTCATATTTAGCACAGATCAGATTCAGACTTACAATTTTCTTTTGCTGAGCATTTTTATTTTACCCTTCCTTCTGCGGGTCAATTCAAGGTCAAAGTTTAGCGAAAACAAATCTCAGTTTTGCACTTACTAGGCAACTTAAAACTGGCCGTTAAAACCTACTGCATGGATCGTCATAGAATAAGATCAATATGAAACTTGGTGAGAACATCTACCCTCATCTCTAGGTGTGCACCACAGATATCTATTAAAATAGATATCTGTGGTTTGCACACAATTGTGACGTCATGATGAGATTGACTGTGCCAATAGTGACGTCATCATATACACATCTTTAGCGTTGAATAGTCATGTCTTGACAATTCCAATACTGGCAATCGATATGTGGATATTTCTTTTGAAACATCGACCAACTCAAGTTTTCAACCAATTTCAACCAAGTGTGACGTCATAATGAGGTCAATATTCATATCGCCCGATCACCTTGCGTTTTAAAAAAAAAAAACGCCAATGTCTAGTTTATTTTTTTTTCCCTTTTCTTTTTCCACTCAAACGTTTCCAGAGCTTTTCTTCAAAACGGTTCAAGCTATCAACTTGAAACTTTGTAGGAACATCAACCCCAATGTGAAGGTGTGCATACAAGTGTGACGTCATTGTGACGTCATCGGGTGTCAAATTACAACCCAAAAATGACTAAAATATGCATGTTTTAAAATTCTTCCGTCTGGAAAACCACGTGACCCATGATTTTCGTATTTATCAGGCTTATAAATAAGATCATGGCCTACAATTTTCTTCGTGTGGGCATTTTCATCTGACCCTTCCTTCTGGGGTCAATCTGAGGTCAAAGTTCAACGAAAACGAAAATCTCAATTTTTGCACTTATTGAGCAACAATGCCCATTAAACCAAGCTGAATCTTTAAGTAACTAAGTACAGGCATAGGTCCTATGGCAGACTTTCACCAGCGTGTATAATATTATGATGGCATCAAGCGTGACGTCATCGTGACGTCATCAAGTATCAAATTACACCCCCAAAAAACTAAAATATGCATATTTTAAAATGCTTCCGTCTTGAAAACCACGTGACCCAGGATCTTCGTATTTGGCAGGTTTATAGATGGCATTCTGTGCTACAATTTTCTTTGTGTGGGCATTTTCATCTGACCCTTCTTTCTGGGGTCAATTGGAGGTCAAGGTTCAACGAAATTGAGAATCTCAGTTTTTACACTTACCAGCAACAATGCCCATCAAACCAAGCTGAATCGTTAGTAAATTAGATACAGACATAGGCCCTACGGCAGGCTTTCACCAGAATGTATAGTATCATGATGGCATCAAGTGTGACGTAATCATGACGTCATCAGGTGTCAAATTACAAAAATGTAAAGGTTATTATTTTCAAAAGTCATATCTCAAGAACCGTAATAGATACTTGAACAATTCTTTCACAACATGATAAGTCTAAATGAACTGAACAAATCATACAATGTCATGACCCCTCACTATGAACATCTAACAATGGAAATTGGGTATACACCATTGTTACTAACAATGGGGTTACAATGAACATGTACATGTTCTTGCTCATAGTGCCTGTGTGATGCCTACTTCCGGTCCAAACCGGAAGTTTTTCGAAAATGTGCATTTTTTAAAGCGTTTTGAATGCAAATAGATTCAAAGTGGTAGTGAATTTGACCATATTTCTACGGAACGAAATGTTTCCACACATGTGGACTTTTTGACTATATCATTGGTGACGTCATCACATGGACGGTAGTTACGTAATGTGGTGTCAAAATACGCAAATTTGGAGCTGAATTGTTTAAAAATGCTGTATCTTGAGTTCTACAGCAGATATTTGTAGTGAATAAGTCAGACAGACGAGACATAATAAGCAGGGCTTGATTTACAACCGAGAAAATTGGACTTTTGAAGATGTAAAACTGCTAGTTTCCGTGGCATCATCGCCAGGAAAGTTGAATAAACACTTGATAGCACAAGGACATTTACTTTTGGTGACTTAGCTGTTGTATCTTGGGTGTAATTATGTACGGCTAGCCTTAGTCGGCGGACCAGAGTAAATATGTCTTCTCCCCAAAAACTGTGAAGGTGACATGCTGGAAATCGTTGCTGTGTTGGAAATAAAATGGACATGGTGGACCGCAACTCAAGTTGACTGGAGCGTCAGTTTATTCTAGATGCAATTGAACCCCAACTCCCCACACGGCGATATACTACAGTAATATGATCTCACATGACAACATCTTTAGAACTGTAATAGATATTGAAAAGATTATTTCACCATAGGCCTACATGTCAAAACTTGTTCTTCAGTAAATATTTGAACAATCTGTGCACACAATAGTAACGTTATGATGAGATTGACAATTATGACGTCATCAGATACACAATTTTAGCGTTGAATAGTCAGAGTCATGTCTTGAGAATTCCAATACTTTTTCAACATCAAACAACTCAAGTTTTCAAACAATCTCAAAACTGTGTCGTCATCATCATTTCAATGTTTGTCACCCGATCACCTTGCGTTTGTAAAAAACACAAACGCGAAGCTCTAGTTAGGTGATCGGGCTCAACCCGATCACCTATTGATATTGTACGATTTCTTTGTCTTTTTTTTTCTTTCTTTTTTCTTCTTTTTCCACTTAAACGTTTCCAGAGCTTTTCTTCGAAACGGTTCAAGCTATCAACTTGAAACTTGGTAGATATTTGCATGATTCTTTCGCCACATTTAAGAACTTGATGTTTATCAAATTGTTGAACAATTTGTGCACAACATTGTGACGTCATGATATCGTCACAGGTGTCAAATTACAAAAATTAAATGGTTATTATTTCAAAATTTCATATCTCAAGAATCGTAATAGATACTTGAACAATTCTTTCACAACATGATAAGTGTAAATGAACTGAACAAATCATACAATGGCATGACCCCTGTGTGACCCAAACCGGAAGAGGTTCGAAAATGTACACTTTTTTAGCATTTTGAATGCAAATAGAGCCAAAGTGGTAGGGAATTTGACCATAGTTCTACGGAATGAAATGTTCCCTCACATGTGGGTCATTCTATAAATTTGGGGTCCAACGTGTGACATTTTCCTGTCCCTGTTACACCTGACATACTGCCATTTGCCATACAAGTATTATTAAAAATGCCTTCAAAACATATTGTTATGAATTGTACTTTATGTAATCACTCTTTGAAATAGAAGGCATTTTAAGAATATGTCCTGAATTTACAAACGACAACATTTTACGAGATGTCAGACGTAACAGGGGACAGAAAAACTGGACCCCAAATTTATAGAATGACCCATGTGGACTTTATGACTACATATATACCACTGATGACGTCATCACGTGCACGGTGGTTACGTAATGTGGAGAAATTATTTGTTGGGTCCCTTGATAATTAAGCTAACTCAGTCGTTTGAGGGCGCTATGCCAAGCCTCCACTAATCTGACGATTTGCGCCCATATATAGTGCTCGACTTCTAATAATAGAACTTGTATCTAGGCAGCCTGTCTCGGGTCAGAGGTCATAATGTATCTTTTTAATGAAGATGTCTGGGCCACACGGCCAATGATACACGTACGTGCGCGTGTAGTGAATAAGTCAGACAGACAAGACATAATAAGCAGGGCTTGATTTACAACAGAGAAAATTGGACTTTTGAAGATGTAAAACTGCTAGTTTCCGTGGCATCATCGCCAGGAAAGTTGAATGAACACTTGATAGCACAAGGACTTTTACTTTTGGTGACGTAGCTGTTGTATCTTGGGTGTAATTATGTACGGCTAGCCTTAGTCGGCGGACCAGAGTAAATATGTCTTCTCCCCGAAAACTGTGAATGTGACAGGCTGGAAATCGTTGCTGTGTTGGAAATAAAATGGACATGGTGGACCGCAACTCAAGTTGACTGGAGCGTCAGTTTATTCTAGATGCAATTGAACCCCAACTCCCCACACGGCGATATACTACAGTAATATGATCTCAAATGACAAAATCTTTAGAACTGTTAGATATTGAAAAGATTCGTTCACCACATATACATGTCAAAACTTGTTCTTCAGTAGATACTTGAACAATCTGTGCACACAATAGTAACGTTATGATGAGATTGACAATTATGACGTCATCAGATACACAATTTTAGCGTTGAATAGTCAGAGTCATGTCTTGAGAATTCCAATACTTTTTCAACATCAAACAACTCAAGTTTTCAAACAATCTCAAAACTGTGTCGTCATCATCATTTCAATGTTTATGTCACCCGATCACCTTGCGTTTGTAAAAAACACAAACGCGAAGCTCTAGTTTGTTTTTGTTTTTGTTTTCTTTTTCCACTCAAACGTTTCTCCAGAGCTTTTCTTCAAAACGGTTCAAGCTATCAACTTAAAACTTGGTAGGAACATCAACCCCAATGTGAAGATGTGCATACAAGTGTGACGTCATTAGGTATCAAATTACAAACCAAAAATGACCAAAATATGCATGTTTTAAAATGCTTCCGTCTGGAAACCCACGTGACCCATGATCTTCGTATTTGACAGGCTTATATATCAGATCATGGCCTACAATTTTCCTCGTGTGGGCATTTTCATCTGACCTTTCCTTCTGGGGTCAATCTGAGGTCAAAGTTCAACGAAAACGAAAATCTCAATTTTTGCACTTATTGAGCAACAATGCCCATCAAACCAAGCTGAATCTTTAAGAAACTAAGTACAGGCATAGGTCCTATAGCAGACTTTCTCCAGCGTGTTTAATATTATGATGGCATCAAGCGTGACGTCATCGTGACGTCATCAAGTATCAAATTACACCTCCCAAAAAACCAAAATATGCATATTTTAAAATGCTTCCGTCTCGAAAACCACGTGACCCAGGATCTCCGTATTTGGCAGGTTTATAGATGACATTCTGTTCTACAATTTTCTTTGTGTGGGCATTGTCATCTGACCCTTCCTTCTGGGGTCAATTGGAGGTCAAAGTTCAACGAAAACGGAAATCTCAGTTTTTACACTTACCAGTAACAATGCCCATCAAACCAAGCTGAATCGTTAGTAAATTAGATACAGACATAGGCCCTATGACAGACTTTCACCAGCATGTATAGTATCATGATGGCATCAAGTGTGACGTAATCATGACGTCATCAGGTGTCAAATTACAAAAATTCAAAGGTTATTATTTTCAAAATTCATATCTCAAGAACCGTAATAGATACTTGAACAATTCTTTCACAACATGATAAGTCTAAATGAACTGAACAAATCATACGATGTCATGACCCCTGTGTGACGCCTACTTCCGGTCCAAACCGGAAGTTGTTCGAAAATGTGCAATTTTTTAGCATTTTGAATGCAAATATATTCAAAGTGGTAGTGAATTTGACCATATTTCTACGGAACGAAATGTTTTCACACATGTGGACCTTTTGACTATACCATTGGTGACGTCATTACATGGACGGTGGTTACGTAATGTACGTCAAATTACGCAAATTTGGAGCTGAATTGTTTTAAAATGCTGTATCTTGAAAACTACAACAGATATTGGTATGATTCCTTCGCCACATTTAAGAACTTGATGTTCAACATATTGTTCAACAATTTGTGCACAAAATTGTGACGTCATGATGTCGTCACAGGTGTCACATTACAAGATTTCAAAGGTTATTATTTCAACAATTCATATCTCAAAACGGTGCAAGCTATCAACCCGCCAGCTATGGCAGATATGCAGGGAGGAGATATTAGTTACCGGATTAGTGTATACAGCAGCCGATTTCACGAAACTTTACGCAATTGCGCAAGTCCACTTATGCCATAAGTTATTGCACAAGTAATGGCGTAAGTGGACTTGCGCAATTGCGTAAAGTTTCGTGAAATCGGCTGCTGAACTTCCATTTTTGCCATTCCACAGGTAATAACAACGTCTGAAATTCATCACAAAATGTTCATTTAGCCCGATTACCTGGCGTTTGTAACAACAAACGTCATACCTCTAGTTTAACATTAAATTAATAAATACCTTTAAAAAAATACACTGCCGCGCTGCGCTTACCGCATTGCCTGAGGTCCCAATCGCCGATCTTTCCAAAATTCAACCACGATAACTTGGGGCATCTGTGATACCTCATTGGCTGCGCGTTGGACAGGTCAGCGCTCGCGCACCGAGGTTAAAGTTTAACAAATTTGAACTTTGACCCAGCTAAAAACGTTTTGCGCGTCTCGACGGGTCGCGCACAAGCGACAAACCAGCTCCTATACAAACCAATGGCACACGCGCGTATTTTCGCGATAGTGTGCCACGCCCCTTCAGACAGTTTACGCAATCCTATTGGCTTACAGCACATCACGTGGGCAGTTTTAAACTGGCGATAAATGCCCAATCAGTCTTAAGGGCCGCCTTCACACTATCGTGGAAAAATGGCTTTGGGCGCAGCTGCTCCATAGTTTGTACAGGAGCTGGTTTGCCGCTTGTGCTGGGCCGGTAACGACGCGCACGACCTTTTGAGCTAGGTCAAAGTTCAAATATGTTATAGCTGACCGCGGTGCGCTGATCTTTGCAACGTGCAGCCAATGAGGCATCAGAGAAGCCCCAAGTTACTGCAGTGGAATGTTCTATTTTGGAGAGATCGATTGCTGGGACCTCATGCAGCGCGGTGAGCGCAGCGCGGCAGTGTGATTTTTCCGCGACAGTTCGAACTCCCCTTTGAACACTTTTGAACGTGGCTCACGGCCGCGCCCGCGCCCTGGACAGCAAATTGTGCACTGTGACCTACCCAGTCGTGTGCGTGCTTGCATTACGCGTAACGGGCGCGATCGAACAAAAACACTCGACGCACAGCTAGCAGTTCATACGAACATGGTAGAAAATGAATTCATGCAAAACATGGCAAAACGCAAGGTAATTTTTGTGAATTTTACCGATTTACACAAACAAGTATTTATGAATGGTCAGTAGGTTTGGCCAGTTTTTAAAAATCCGTTTAAAACCGGCTAGGGTCCTGGGTGTTGATAATGGCCCTCTTCTAGCTGCTCGGGCCATTATCAGTGCCCAGGACCCTATCCTGTTTTAAACGTATGTTTTAGACTGACCAAACCTACTTTTAATCCCTACTTTTAACAAGTTGCACTTTTAACAAGTTGAACTTGTTTCTTGGGTATAATGCTTAATTATCAATTGCTCTTTATTCCCGCATTGATGCTTGGACAAATAATCTTTGAAACCATAGTTCTTCTTGACGTTCAACAGGAAAGTCCCTTTCCAGCAGTGCGACCGAGGAGGCTGCTGAAAGATGTGAAGAAGAATTGAAAAAGTGGTACACTGACATTGGAGGCTATGTGCAGATGCACCCATGGGATGATGAAGACAAGAGACACATTAGGGATATGTACACCAAACTTCACTTGGCGAAGGGTGAAGATGATAGCATACAAGGTGAAGTAGAGTCTTATGGGGATATGTTCGGCATTAAAACAAAAGATGGTAATCTCGTTAAACGAGTGATTTGTGAGGGAAAGGCTGGACTGGGAAAGACAACCTTGCTTGACAAAATTGCCTACGACTGGGCAAAAGGTAGTAAGGTACTGAAGCAATTCAAGCTCGTGTTTGTGTTGAAATTTAGCGCACTGCGTCAAGATTCAGACTTAGTGGATGCAATATTTGACCAGCTCTTACCCGAGGACGCAGGTGTGGATCAATATCACATGAAAACGTTCATTCTATACAACCCAGATAAGGTGCTTGTACTCATGGATGGTTTTGATGAATTTATGACAACTAATATCAATGCAAACAAAACCTTCGGTACTGTCTTAAAACTTCTCAACAGGAAGTTTGGCAGAGAGTGTTTTTTGATTGTAACAACCCGCCCTTCTCATAGGGCTACATTGACAAAGTTGATTGTGAAACCTTTCGCGCTTGTTAATGTTATGGGATTTACCCATGAACACGTACATGGATATGTAGAAAGTTATTACAAAAACGAAGGGAGCAAGGCGCGTGGGCTTTGGGATAAGATCAAGTCGTCAAGTCTTCTTCAAGAATTGGCAACGAGTCCCATGCTTCTGCTGTTGATGTGCCTGTTATGGAATACATCATGTGCGCTGCCTGAAACAATGTCACGTCTGTACTCAACGGGAATCGAATACATATTCAGAAGAAAATGCATTAACGTGTCAGAAATACCAGACACTATCATCAAGCTAGGTAAGGTTGCTCTGAGTGGCCTCATTTCTCCAGTGCAGATACTTTCATTCAAAGAAGCGGAGTTTGACAAAGACGATCTTGATATTGCTATAAAAGCCGGTATCATCACTCGCCAAAAGATTCGGAAGGGTTTGGAGGTTCACAATAGCATTCAGTTTATTCACAAGACATTTCAAGAATACTGCGCTGCTAAATATTGCCAAAATCTATTTCAAAATGACCCTCAAAAATTCCGAGGGTCCTTTGCAAACTGCAATTTAGAAAGTCTGGAGTACCTACTCCGTTTCTGTTGCGGCGACAACGTCGATTGCACGGATGCAGTTTTACAGTTGTTGGTAGAGGAACAAATGTACGAATACAAGAAGAAGAAAATGGGTCTGACGTGCTTCTACGAGAGTCAGGCGGAGGCACTGCCGTCGGAAGCGTTCCTAAACGTTATTTTTCAACAGTGTTTCACACTGAAGGATTCTGGTATAGAGGGGGTGCAATCGTTTCTGTACCTTTTGAAGATTGCAATTGTCCAGAACAATGACTTGGTACGCAGGATAGAAGAGTTCACGTGCAAGAGATCCTCATTGACCTGGGTAGAGGTGGTCGAGCTAATGTGTGGTATGCCCAACCTCACCGAATTGGATCTGTCCGACAATACGGATCTTGGTGGCAAGGGTGCACCGAACTGGTTTCAATTGAAGGAAATGAAACACCTTCAGACGTTAAACCTGGGGCACTGCTCATTGAAGGGTGACGATTTGGAAGCCATGGCCGTGCCATTGAGTAGTATGCCCAATCTCACCAAATTGGATCTGTCCGGCAATGATGATCTTGGTCGCAAGGGTGCACCCTGGTATCAATTAAAGAAAATGAAACACCTTCAGACGTTGTCCCTGTGTGACTGCTCATTGAAGGGTGACGATTTGAAAGCCATGGCCGTGCCATTGAGTAGTATGCCCAACCTCGCCAAATTGGATCTGTCCAGAAATAAGGATCTTGGTGGCAAGGGTGCACCCTGGTCTCAATTAAAGGAAATGAAACACCTTCAGACGTTGGACCTGCGGCACTGCTCATTAACGGGTGACGATTTGAAAGCCACGGCCGTGCCATTGGGTAGTATGCCCAACCTCGCCAAATTGGATCTGTCCAGAAATAAGGATCTTGGTGGCAAGGGTGCACCCTGGTCTCAATTAAAGGAAATGAAACACCTCAGGAAGTTGGTCCTGGAGTACTGCTCATTGAAGGGTGATGATTTGGAGGCCATGGCCGTGACATTGGGTAGTATGCCTAACCTAGTCGAATTGAATCTGTCATCATTCAATACTGATATCAGTGTCACGAAAAAAACCTGGCCTCATTTAAAGAAAATGAAGCACCTTCAGAAGTTGAGACTGCATGATCGCACATTGACTGACGAAGATCTGAGAAGGGACATACCACCGATATAACGTGCTCGGCAAAAATACTATTTGTGGTACTGCTAATGCACCCAGCAAATGTTTAACCCCTCCCCTCCCCAGGGCTACTCATTGCCAATGTTCGATGACAAAATTCCCACCTTTGGGAAAAAAATTGACAAATTCCCCACCCCTGCGAAAAGAATTATGGGACAAAATCCCCACCTGGGGTCAAAACATGCGCGTTTGCAAAGTCTCCTAACTTGGGGCATGAAAAATGTGACCAAGTGCCCCACCAGTAAGGGGTGGTGCACCAGGGGGAGGTGGGGGACAATTGATAGGTCCATAAGCGCACACCACACTCTTGAATAATAAAAAGGGACAAATTTCTCTTCCCTGGGACAAAATTATTCGTCATTACCCCTGGTCGTTATGCTCGCAGTGTATTGCTTAAACAGTTCAACTCATTGCAGTACACAGCCCTGAACAATGTATTTGATCACAGGCCCATGCAGCAAACACAAAACGTTTCACAGGTAGGTCTGCCAACTTTCTTGGTATAAGAGAAGGATTTTGCAACAAAGTCTGCTGCTCAGGGGCACCAGCATTGCGTCATCTGTCGAATGTCCTATCTTGCATTGAGTGTGCCGAAACTCTCGACACAAACACGAGCAATGTAACCTGAATGAGAGGAGTTTGCTACAAAGTGTCCTGTTCAGGGACACAAGCATTGCGTCATCTGTCGAATTTCCAGATATCTTGCATTGAGTGTGCCGAAACTCTCGAAACAAACACGAGCAATGTAACCTGAATAAGAGGAGTTTGCAACAAAGTGTCCTGCTTAGGGACACAAGCATTGCGTCATCTGTTGAATTTCCTGATATCTTGCATTGAGTGTGCCGAAACTCTCGACACAAACACGAGCAATGTAACCTGAATGAGAGGAGTTTGTAACAAAGTGTCCTGCTCAGGGACACAAGCATTGCGTCATTTGTCGAATTCCCTGATATCTTGCATTGAGTGTGCCGAAACTCTCGACACAAACACGAGCATCCTAACCTGAATGAAAACTCGGGGATGTTAATTTAACGCTTGACAGATTCAACATTGTATATATATAGATTTGTGAAATAAGAGTAACATATCTAAGGAAGAATGTTGGTAAACTAGCCTGAAATGTTAGCTACATTGTAGTCGGAAGTTTACATACAACTGTGTTAAAACTGGTGTGCTTAAACTTGCGTTGTCACCATTTTTGTAACAGTATTTACTAAAGTCGTGATTTTGTGGAATTCCTCACGTGCGTACTTAAAACATAGCTTGCACACCTTGCAATGGTTCGGGTAGTCCTGTTTACCATTTTGGGTGATGATGGTAGTGGTGTACATGTACAGTATGTAAACCTCTGACTTCAACTGTACTTAGATGCATCCATTGCTTCAGGAAATCAATATTTGGATTTTGTGTACAAGTGAATGGTAAAAAAGTCCCATGCACGGGATTTGTTTAAGAAAACCTCCTTCGGTTGTCAATTTCCAGCATGAAATACCATTTTGGACGGAAATAAATTCATGTGGTGTTTGTTACCATTGCTATCAACACTTTGAGTAAGGGTTTTCTTGTCAACTCATGGAAAACAAAATGGGGTCACTGCAAAGGATGTGTTCTACCAAAATGGTCACTGTAAAGGATGTGTTCTACCTTGAAGAAAACATGGACAAGTATTACATATTTGAATCATTTTGTTCCATATTTTCTCTGATTGATTGGTTTGGCCAAATGTTGACTATAGGATATGTGATAAAAGATACAAGCTACCTTGTAGAAGTTTCAGCCACGTAAATGCACTATTACTGCAGAAAACCTTAACTCCATACATACTTTTTTGTGTTGAATGAATGGTAAACAAATTGTCTGCAGACAACATTTTTAACAGCACATTGAGTTGTAAATTACGCTCACAAAGCTTAAAGGTACCATTTTACACGGGGAAAATCATGTGGTGTTTGTTAACTAATCAACACTTTTATTCGGGTTTTTCTTATCGACTCATGAGGTAAAATTTAGGGTCACTGCCAATTATTGATTTGGGCTTTAATGTGTAATATTTGTATATTAACATTAATGTGCCACGGCAATGTGGTAACTAGACCGTGTATGTTGACCTCGAGAACACGCATGACTCCGCGCGACTCAACGACTTTCGGGTACCTTGTGTAGGAGCTAAAGCATGTGCAGTGATCGTTATTTCGATACCATTTTGGGCTCATGTGCAGAATAGGGATTTGCATACGATTTGGGGTTCACCTTTACAAATTCTTCAGATTACATTTTGTTACTTGTGGGAAAAGTAACAAAATAAATTGACCTTGATTTCCGTCTTACACGGTCTAGTCCGGCTGTTCAAATTAGTTAATTAGTACGTTTACAAGCTGATTAATCTTAATGTCTGTATAAATTTGCTTAAAACCACTTTAAGAAATAAACTCAAGCTATATTTTCTGTAAATAGTGTATATTATAAAATGAAATTAGTCAAAAATAACTAGAAAACCATTCAGCTGGGTGCAACTGAAAATCAGTCAGTAGGCCCTATGACTAGATTTTCTGCAGGATGACTAGAATCCTCGTAATGTCAAATAGATATCTAGTGAAAACAACTACCAGGCGGAGTCGGATTCATTGTTACAGTAAGTATTTCTATCATTTATCAGTAACTATATATATAGGCCTTTAGGGTCAGCTGGGCGCAATATTTTGACTGTTTTCTAATTAAATTCGACTCGGATGTTTTTACAGTGCATATAAACTCCTCAAAAAAAGTTCGAAAAGTCAAGTTTGACTGACGATTTCTCTCTTGTTACTAAATCATTTCCCTTCAATTTGGTATAATCGGAGAGCCCTGTTATTCCTCTTTACAGGTATGTGTCATTTGTTATGATTAATCAATTGGGGGATGTGCAGTATAGCGGAATACAGAGGTGGGTGGAAAGTAAAATGTCACAAAATTCACTGCTATTGTCATGCAGTGCATTCCCCTTTTGCTTGAAGGATGGTAATGTGTCAATGCACTTTTTGACAATAGCGATGCATTTTGTGACATTTCACTTTACACCCGCCCCCGTATTCAGCTGTGCTGCACATACCCCCAATTGCTTAATCATAACAAATGACACGTAAAGAGGAATAACAGGGCTTTCCAATGATATAAAATTTAAGGAATATTATTTTGCAGTAGTTTATAATTAATATCACAAAAACAATGCGGCATGTATTATTGTCATGTCCATTTCGTTTTCAGTTCAAATATGAGTTTTAGGAAATCTGGATGCAGAAAAAAATAACTTGGCTCCACTGCGATTCAGCCAAGACTGGTGGTAGGGCTACGTCTCGAAACGTCGTTTAATATGCAGTGACGGATCCAGCCTCATTAAAATACAGGAATACAAGGATTTCAAAGGGTCGGACCCCCTTGTATTCCTGTATTTTAATGAGGCTGATCCACCAATGATTGCAAAACTGCTACAGACTTGTTTTCAGGCTTTTTCACCTGTCCTCTGAACATCTGTCGCTAAATCCACTAACCGTGAGAAATAAATGGTGGATGAAAAAACGAGCGGAGGCATCGGGGTGACTCCGTCTGGGACGCGAAAATATGGTCTGTGTTGCCAAAATGCCCCCTTTACTGTGGAAAGACCATTTCAATAAATGTATTTCATGCATAATAAATTCCAAGCAAAAACACAATTCGTCATTGCACACACACACAGAGCTTAGATTTTGTGTATAGCAAAATATAGGTTACAAAATAAACTAAATTGCTTAATACAATTTAGTATCGAATAGCCGCCATTTTGTATGGCAACTTTTAACATTTATATTGGTCAGCAATGCAAGTACAAAATGTGCAACCATGTCCTCAAGGAACAAAGAAACTGCCCTACAAGATGGCGGCTATTCGATACAGTATATATTAATTATATAAGCTCAAAATATCTTCAGCTTTAATTCATTTGCATAAGTAGTACACGGTTGTGGTTTAAAGTTATACTGTCTGTGTTTCTCGGCAATAGACCAGTTGCGTGATAGATTTGCATATGTCCATGAAGTTGGGTCACGTTTTGTGACATATCATATCTCAAAAACTGT
Organism: Henricia sp. BOLD:AAB3569; assembly: GCA_037783545.1. Lineage (NCBI taxonomy): Eukaryota > Metazoa > Echinodermata > Asteroidea > Spinulosida > Echinasteridae > Henricia > Henricia sp. BOLD:AAB3569. The sequence continues at coordinate 135,930 of JBBELK010000886.1, forward strand.
CTCATTCTAGCCCAGCTACTTCAGTCAATATTTCATTTCAGAAAGAAAATCATATCACATTAAAAGTACTTGCATTATGGTGTATATGTGGTGTCCACGTAGCGTCGTTAAAACAAGAATCTCGTAATCAGTGAGATTGCCCAAAGAAAACATGAATGAATATAGCCGGGCACTATACCATATCCAGAAGTTGATTTAGACTTGCGTCGGGGAAATTGAATGTTAAGTCGGACTCAACCCACGACCTCCTGCATACAAGGCAGACGTCTTAACCACTCGACCACAGAGCTAGCCGGTATTGAATGGCCGGCTCGAATCATTTCGCAACGGGGATTGCAATTAGTCAGAAGTTGATTCGAGTATATTCTGAGTATACAGTGTTAATAATTACGTCGGGTAAGGGCAAAAACAACCATACTTATACCATATCCGTTGCAACAACAATTTGAAGGTGTGAATACATATTCAGTATATAATTAACACAAACTATAACGATGCTACGTGGACACCACAATATTTTATGACCCATATGTCCTGGAGTCGCGCCTTATTTTTACATAAATGCTGAGAGTCCCACTTTCGCGCTATATGGCGCTCGCATACGAGTGACTCAAGCACCATACTATATCTGGCAAATCGGCCCCGTTTCGAGGTGGTGCACGCTGGCACATGGTAACCGTGCGGTACCTGGAATACCTCACACATTACTCTATGTATTTCTAAGCTGTACCATGTTGATTGAACATATTGATCAGCAACTTCAAACCAGTCACATAACCCAAAATCATTTCTCTCCTTTCCTGAATGCATCATTGCAGTTTGGAAACGTTCCAGCTTTCAAAGTTGACATCAATTTCAAGTCAAAAAACACGTTCTATTTTGTCATTTTGACGAAAATTCTCGATTGCTACATGTTTCAACATGTTCATTTCAACATGTAATTTCGGATGGTCCAGCTTAAAAATGCATAGAGTAATGTGCGAGGTATCATGGGTACCGCACAGACTTTCGCGCCGGTTACTATGGACCAGCGTGCACCCCATGGAAACGGCCTGATTTGCCAGGTAGTATGGTGCTCGACTCACACGCATGCGAGTGCCATAGCGTTATGGCGGGAGTCTAGGATTTATGCAAATCTATCACGCAACTGGTCTATTCAATTTTATTTTTTCAAGGAATTTTTAAAGCATTTACTTCATTTTTAAAAATTCATCATATATGTACTTTGTATTTTAGACATCGGTATTGAACCCTGTGACAAACACCGTTTTTATACGGCCGTTTTGCATGGTGCCTTGGCGTGAAGTGGATTGCCAATAATTTGAAATATTGACAGTAATTGTTTAATAACTAAACGTTGGTGGATTTTTTTTCATTGATGTCTCATTTGAAAGCGAGTGAGTGAGTTTTGGATTTAGCGCCGTGCCGGCATCATTGGCCATTTTCACGGCGGGAACATGTAGATATACACTCGACCAAAAAAGTTATGTCACCAGTAAGAGATTTATAGATATTTATTATTAAATTGGATTTAATGTAGGAAAATAATATATCAAATTTTAGCTGAACATATCACTCAACGGAATAGAGCTCAAGAGAGATCATGATGGCAAGCTTCACTGAGCAGATGTGCAACAAAGGAGTGTGGGGTCAGAATGAAAAACACCAAAGAACAATGCAACTTGTGATTTAGGCAATTTGTGTGCAGACAATTAGGAAATTTTTAAGTGAGTTTGGATTTATCAATGTCTCGTCAAAAACATCCAAATCAAAATGGTTAAATTGTCCAATCGAAAAGATGATGTTGAAAAGAGGTCATTATAAAAGCAATCAACATAGTACAAGGTTGTATCTTAATAATCTGACTGTATACTACTGCCAAGCCAAGTCAGACCATTGTATTAAAGCGAAAATGAACGAAAAACGCTTTGAGCATGACGGTGTATTTGTATGAGAAACATTTCAAAAGGATTGAAGAGCCATAGTCAGGTAGAAGTATATTACGGTAGACTGATTCTGGGCAGTTTTCCAGGAGAATCCCATGATGGGAGGCGGGTTATGGAGTATCCCCCAGACACACGGCACCCTGTCTAAATGGGTCCTGCAAGGCCGGCCGTTTCCCTTGCAGTTTAAGGGACTGGGCCACGCTGGTATTTTTACAGGTCCGCTAACCTCCGGGTGACGAGGGGACAATGACACCGAGTGTCTGGTCAATCCTCCACGACCCGTCCTCCAGGACTAATAGGGCTCCCTGTTATACTGTCCAGTTAATTAAAATACATTGTGTCAATAAAGTTGAAAAAGTGTATGAATTATGTCTGAATTTACTTTGTGAAACTCGTCTTGTCTCACCATTTGAAAGCGAATAACTTATGTTTCTAGAAAAATATCAATTTAAAAAAGCTTTCTATTTTTCGATGTGCCACACCCAAAATCCACGTTCTATACATGTACCTCATTAATTTCTGTTGCTGTGTAACATGATCGTGCTTTTAGGCTATGAGAATGATCGTCCAGGATCCATACCATGAAAACAGTGGGAGCGAATGGCATAAAGCTACCAGACTATGCTAAACCGGGTTCTTAATTACCAAGCACTGGCGTTTTGCGCACGGACCAAATGACAGACGACGTCAAAAACATTAACTGAAAACATGTGGCACAGTGGTTCATGGGATCGTTTGAACAAATGCAGCACGATATGTGGCAGAGGGCATCCCCCTACCATTGTTCCCCCATTGTGTCTCAAACATCCAAGGAATTTCCAAGGAATTCCTTTCAGTTTTTATGGGGATTGGTGCGTTAACAAAAGGGAAGAGTGTGTTGATGTATAGGGGCGTTAAGGCCCGGTCACACATAGACGACGCACGGGGAACGCACGGCCCACGCATTGAAAATTTGCAATTTTTGCCAGTGCGTTGTCGTTCGCTATGTGTGCGTCATTATGCGTTACTCGTTCGTCGAGCGCGTTGGATCAACGTTATGCATTCGACGTCATTCGCTGTGTGCGTCAGGATTTTTTGTGCATGCACAAAAATGTGCGCGGAGCCCGACGCATGAATGTACACGTAAAAAGGACGCCAGACACGCGCAGAGCGCGCTAGACCAACGCCAGACATACGCGGAGCGCACGCTGTGTATTCGTTGTAAGTTCGGCGGCTGAGGTCTAGCGAACGCCTAGTGCACACCTAGCGCACACCTAGCGTGTTTTAAACGCATGCCCAGCGAACATGCGGCGAATATGAGCGTGCTGAACGGGTCTCTAACGCACCCAACGTTCTTCTTGCGTGTTCCTAGCATATACCTGGCGTGTACGTAGCGTGTACGTAGCGTGTAGTCATAGGGTAAATAAGCAGGTCCCGCACCACCTCCTCATTACTTGTCCTCCGACCCCCATGGGTGATGACAGAGGTTCCCACTGAACGTGTCTAGAAGAACCACATCAGAAGATAGAATACGATCTACGAGCAGACGCTTTTTATAGGCACAGTCACGTGACCGCTGCCGTTCGCGGGCTGTGCGTTGAGCGCGCGGTGCATGCGCTGGCCATTCGTCCCACACGCTAGCAACACGTGATGCATTCGTTGGGGTTTTTGACACGTGCGCTCTGTATACGGTCTGTATGCGCTTTGTTTGCGCCCAGTATACGCGCAGCGCGTCAGCAACACGCTATGCATTCGGTATCAGTTCGCTAGCCTCTCCCAAATCCTGACAAAAGTTGGGCGCACAACGACGCACTGATCCTTTTTGCTGAATTTTCAGTGCGCGGGCCGTGCGTCGTCTATGTGTGACCGGGCCTTTAGGGGAAGTCCCTTTGCCACATATCGTGCTGGGTATATGTTTGGAGTACTCTAATGAAATGGCCTATGGGGTATAGACCATACCGGTAACTAAGGTATCCTTCCCTGTACATTCGCCACAGCTGGGGGCGCTTCCAGTGCATGGGCTGTGCGTTTTGTGTTGCTCAACCATTACATGCACGAAAGCGCCCCCTCCGCTTTACAAAGACGCACAACTTTACAAAGACGCGCAACTTGTTCGAAGTAAACAAATGCAGGTTCAGCAACAGCAAAAACATACAGTTCATTCAGTGGAAGCCCCCCAGCTATGGCGGATATACAGGGAATGAGACCTTAGTTACTGGATTTAGACTGTGGGCCATAGGACTCTATCTGCTTTAAAAAAAAGGTTTCGTGACCACCTCTTCGGGTGGGAATAAAATCTTTATGAAATGATGCCCAAAGGTGTCCCGAGTACCCAATTTTTTTTCACAAGTCCAAATGTTGCACATTAGCGAGAACTGCTGCCTTAAAGTGTCAGCCGACATTAGGGTGTACGTTATAAATCCATTTAAAAAAATAATGGTTACTAATAACAAATTCAAATAGAATTTTATCCTGAGAGCAATATTTATTGATGTTGACGAAAAAGAAAATACAAAAAAAGAAGATTTCTTAAAATAGGTCAATAAAATAGTTGTTTTTATAATATCAATAATGTTGTATTTTACAACGTGTAGTTCATGATTTTTTGAACAATATGCGGCATTTATGCCTTAATTTAAAGTGAACAACGCGCTCTAAACACATCACAAGGTAGAATATTTGTAAGGGGTGTTATAATATGTAATTATTGACTGCTTAGAGTGCTATGGTTAAATCTCCACCTCCAGCAGTGAAAGTGCCTTTTGTCTTTCATAAGCGATTTAGACTACAATGTAGCATTAATTTTAAAAAGCTAATTTGCTTTTTTAAACAATAATGGTCCTTTCTAGCGTGAATTGTTACAGTATTATGTCACTTTACCAAATAAATAGTGATCAATAACGGATAAACACAGTATGGTTTGTCTTTTCTTTCTGTTGTTTTGATCTGAACTCAAGCCAGAGATAACATTCTAATTTCTATAAAGGATGGTAATAAAATTAACATTTGGGCACCTACATCGTGATGGTGATGGAAACAGCCACGTGTTTGGTTAATTGTTGACCTGTTCTTGTTGTCAACCAATCACGCCACAACCCCGTCCTGGTGTCAGGCGCCCATATATTTGTTTTACTCGGTCCTAGACTGTAGGAAATGCATGGAGTTGACAGGCAGGAGTTGACAGTTTTGTAAAGTGTGATGCAAAATATTTAAGCATCTATTAACAACTAATTAGGCAATTCTTTATGCAGAAAATGATACATTTTAATAGTTAAAGGAACACACCGGCTTTGTTGGGCTATTTTGGGCTCGAAATAGACCCATTATACATTATTCTAAAGCGCCTTCGAGAGTAAATTAAATATATCCTGAAAGGTCACGTGACTTTCCGAAAAGTCATGTGGTCTTGTGAGTTAGTTGTATTTCCAGCCGTATAAAAGGTTGTTACTGTAGAACTGCACCAAATTCAACTCTGATTTCCCCCCAATGTTTATAAGTAATTGACAAAAGAGAGACTATTTATACAGGTATGAAACAAAGTTAAACATAAGTATGAAAATTCGAACATAATTGTTTGTTTTGAGATGTACAAACTGCCAATAATCAAAATGGCCCCTTTCGAAATGCATCGGCTTGCTCAATAACGGTATCGTAATGTATTGGCACTGGCCCGTAAACTATATCCCACTTTGAGAATGGACTTGACGTAACTGCATATTATGTTAGGCAGGGTTGAAACTCGCGCTATGACGTCACGTCCATTCTCGAAGTGGGATAAAGTTTAGTTAATTCAAGTTCCATAGTTCTCTTCAGCTTCAGAATCCTCTGCTTCGTCATCTCCGTCCAGTTCCTCTTCTAAGTTGACTTGACCTGCAATATTGCTACAGTTCTTTCTAGCACAGCTACACAAATCTGTGCAGGGTACATTGTTCTCTAGGCAAGTACATTTACTCACATCACTGCAAGTACTTTTCTTACAACTACCTGTACAGTGAGCTAGTTCCATAACACTATCTGGAGCAGGGGGAAGCGTCATCCAGTCAATGACAAGATCGTTGCTCTCAATCTTCCAGCCATGGTCTTGGGGAGGAGGAACATCAGGAGTTGCCTGCAGGCTTCGCTTGTATATACCTGAAAAATATAATAAGAACATTTTTAGATAAATTATATTTGTATTAGGGAAATAACATTACAACATGTGAATACAGATAAATCAAAACCACTGTGTATAATTTTCACAATCATGCTCTTGTTTGATTGTTTTAGTTTCAAGCAAAATTAACTATTCATGAACTCCAAGTTCCAGATGTTGATTGTAGTCTGCAAGAAAAACAAAGATTGTCATATCCTGCTTTTTATGTGATCGGGAATAGTCGAATCCGATCAGCCAATTCATGGTTTTGATTTTGGCAGCCATACCGGTAGCTGAGGTGCATACTTAAAATGTGCTTCTAGTACCAAATTATGTGTACGTTAAGCTTTGTAAGTCAATATTGTATTGTAATCACGATTGAAATTTGAGCATGTGAAATTAAATTCAATTTGAAATTCGCTCCAAATAGGCACCACGCCAGCCATGGCGGCCTATTCAGGTATACATGTAGGAAAGCTTGAAATTAGATTTGTGTATAAAACTGCTTTTGTTTGTTTTTAACATGTTCATTTTAGCATTTAAACACATATCCAAACAATGTACATGTATGTAAACGCACTTTTTCACAATTAAAAAACAGAAAAAGTACATACCTGCTTGGTAGTTTGCTCTCTTGATGTGTTGTCTCAGTGCATCTTTGTTGGGTGGCATGGCAATCTCAGCCTTTCTTGCTAACCGGAACATGTCATATCGGGCAATATTAACTTCTTCGACATCTTTCTGTCCATAAAGTTTGCACACAAACTTCTCCAGTTGCTTAACCATGTCAGGTTGGATGTCAAACTGCTCTCCAAGATCTTGGAATGCAGAACATAGGGTCTTGTCTTTCAGAAGCAGATCAAAGGCCTTCTTCTTTCCTCTTCCATAAAAGGCGCTGACACTATCACATCCCGTGAAGCAATGGAGTCCAATCAAAGCTATGCTGAATTCATCTCCAACGCTTTCATGGATAGCTTTGACGTCAAGGGTCCGAAGATCAGCACCTTTCCCAGTGTGGAAGTAGAGTTGGGCATCAATAAGTGGTTGCAGACATACCCCAATGACAAGTACATCGGTGTCGGGACTTATAATGATGACATCTGTACATGTCTGGGCAGCGTATGAAGCATGCAGGTACATCTTGGTGTCGGCCTCTTCATGTGTTGAATTCAATTCCGCAATTTCCTGCACTTCAACAATCTGTTCTGGAGAACTACCGGACGGAGCCGAAAAGGCGTGACACTTGCTTCCATAGGCAAAGAAAACTGTTACTCCTCGGAGATCTGATAACTTCACTGTCTTCCATGTGTCAAACAGGTACTGGAGTAGTGCTTCCTTGTTTGCCCCACATGGTCTATGTAAGTGTCTGCCACAAAACGAATTGTACTGGATCCGTTACCTCTCGCGCGGTTCACAATCTTCTTTAGCAGCACATGGGCAAGATCACAGAAAGTTCTTTGCCCAGGAAGTTTCTTCACATCAAGCTTCTGAATAGTTGCCATTGCATCTATTACATATACACCACCTCCTGGGATCTCTACGATGGGTTTCTCTGGTTGGCTTTCTAGACTGTGCAGCATCTTTGCTTTGTTGGTTTTCACAAGGCAACCTTGTGAGGTGCACAAAGCTAGCGGTATTGGTCCTAAAGAGTATCCAATAAGTTCCTTTAAGTCCAGTTTTCGGAACCGTCCAATTACTACCAGTCTTGCTAGGAGATTCCGGTCAGCTTTCAATGTTACTTCCTTTCCACGAACTTTACTCTTCACCGACTTAGACAAATATGTGAAAGTCTTCAGCTTTAATTTCTTCATACTTGACAGTAGGTCAACTTCCCCTGTTTGTAGTCTTTCTTTGCACAAAGACATGAACTCAGCCTCTCCTCTCTCATAGGCAGATTGCAAATCATAAGCAACCTCTTCTGTTGCTACTGTGCCAGATGTGATATTTACTAGATCCATTTCTTCATATCCAAAAGGGTTGACCATGCTAGTTAAGGCTTCCACAATTTTGTGTACATCCGCTTTGTCCTTTTTCATTCTACTTTGAAGAAGATCTGTTCTTGCTGCTCCTCTTTCTTCTTTACCAGCCATGTTTTCACACTGTCTTGTAATTAGCCCCCTTGCATGGTGTGACCATATCCACCTGTTGACAGTTCCTTTGCTTGTGGTAAAGCCAGTCATTCCTCCCTTAGTTTTTGAATCACGGTTGGCTGTCTGCTCTGTGGTTTGATCACATGCAACCCGGGCAAAGGCATTCTCACTTCTCTGTACTGTGAACCGCTGGATGAGTGTTTGGCAATTCTCTCATTTCCAACCACTACACTGGGAGATAACGGCTGTAGTTTATGTGGTCATAGGCAAAGATCCATGGTACCATATGTCTGACACTTGCCAAATGGAGATCCCAGTTGCCCTCACGTGTTCCTCTCAGGAAGAGTAATAACACCTCAACCATGTCCAGGTACGAGTTCCAGAATTGGAAAGTTGGTCTGTTCTTGTTGGCCTCTAGGAAGTGATGGAAAGATTCCTCGAACTCCGCATATCTATCACTGTTAAGTAGGTTGTTATATTCAGGATTGGGAAATGTCTTCTGTAAATCTGTCATCAGCTTCTTTACTGCCTCTTCTTCCTCTTCTGTCACGGACTGCATAAATGCATCAAGGCGCAATTGGTGAAGGGCATCTGACATAAGCTTGTGTGACCTAACTGCCCTGTTGTAGTGTTTCCCAGTTAGTACACCATTCACCGATCCTACAGCCACTACCTCCGACTCGATAAGGATGTCTTGTAGCCCTGCGTCTCTAAAGCGTTTGCCAATACATCCCAAGAAAGACATGGCTGTATGGAATGCCCCAAGACGGATGACCAGTCTTTTCATAAACTGAGCATTCCTCCATCTGATGATTTGTGCTTTATAATAAATTGCCTGGTCAAATACAAGGACAACTGTTTCCAGGTTCAGCTGATCTGCAATTTGCACACTTCTTTGCAGTATCGTCAGCACTGTATTCATTTCGGTTGGACTTCCATCAATGACTGGAAGGTAGCCTATCTCCGATTTTGGTGGCACTTCAACTTCTGACAGCAGGTGATTGAAGCCAGTCCAAGACGGGAGAGTACCCTCAAGATTGAACTTTGTCACATGATAGGTTAGGTCAAGCTTCTTTGGGTATTTCAGTAGAGGCATGTAAGTGGATTGTTCCACAGCGATTCCTGAACCAAATGGTGTTGGACCCTCTTTCTTTCCACCATAATATATGGCAAGATTTGCTGCAGGTGGTTGCATGGACCTCTTTCTAGACTGTTGTGGTGACAGAACTCTGGTTATTGATCTTCTCTTGGATGACAATGCCATTGGTGTTATGTGTTGTTCCATGACCTGAAGCCGTCTCTTCACCAAAGTCGTTATTGTCCCACACGATCGTAGTTGGCTGTCCTGTCTGTATTGTAGACGGCAGTGCATCCTCGCCCCGCATCAGCTCTTGCTCAGCTAGTGCTGTGTCATGATTCAAGACAACAGATTCTGATACAGAATGCCCAAAACCGTTAAGAAGCCCTATAAGCTGCGCTGAACCCGAGAGATGTCGAATAGCCATAGCCAGTGACATATGCTTTGGCATCAGCTTTCGTCCTTTTGAAGACAGCGAAATGATGTCCTGAGAGATGGAAAGCAGCTTCCTGTTTGTCGTGCCTTTCTCAACCTTCACAAACTTCTCTACATCTGGCTCTTCTGAAGCGCCAATTGTCCAGGCTAAGAAGTTGTACAGTTTCCATGGCACAACTGCCTCTGCTGCTTTCAGATTCAAATGTTCTGCTGTTGGAGGCCAATGTGCAGATGGCTTAACACCATTTATTTCATTTCTTAGTTCTAGCGCAGTCACATATGAATTCCGTAGGCCTATGTTATCAGTGGAAATCTTCTTAACTGCCACTGGCTCATTGTTCATCTCATCCTCTGTTGAATCTTGTTCACTATGTGTTGTGCTCAGAACTGCTTCCTGCAGTACCTTTTTTTCTTCAACAAGTACAGCTGTGGAAATATCATTGACATATACGATGTCAGCTTGTGATCTCATGTGCGGGGTGATGAAACAAAGTTGTGGAAATTTCTTTGCGAACCGGCTCTTTAAGTTACCAGTTTTATAAGAGCTTACATCAGTTCCATAGGTGGCTTTTACCTGCTTGATGAACATTTCGGTCAATCTTTTCAATCGGATTATTTCCTTGTTCTCAACCAAGCGGGACTTCACAGTCTCACAAAAAACCGCAAAAGCTTCTGAATATGAAGCATCGGTCTTCTCTGTAATAGGTGGCCTGGTGAGGTACCTGGTGTAATCACGATAACAGGAGTTATGATACTTCACCTCAATAGCAACACAGTCTTGGTCTTTAATTTGCAAGAGCAGGGCTTCATTATTGTTGTCTTGTGCTGCTTTCTGTAGGTTGGTTGCCTCTATGGTAGAGCATCTCGTGAGTTGTTCTTGTCTTCTCTTCCGTGTGGATCGGCATATGATGGTCTTGGTTTTCTGGCAGAGAATACATAAATCAGGTAACACGTGCCGTGTCCTAGACTGCGTTGCATGATGACCAAAACTGGAACGTAAAACCCGTCTCTTAGCTGCTTTTGGACAGTCAGCTTCCACTTCCTCATGGCTGTGCTCTTGAGGCGTTGTTGCTGCAAAATAAAATAGAAAGAAGACATTTAGCTGAATGGTTTGACTAGTTTGATTTAGGCTATAAAGCATTTTCAGAAAATAAAATAAACCACAATTTCCATGAATCTAAATAAACATTACACACGTGCACAATAACAGTGATATTCTAATCATGCAATTGCCAATTGTAAATTGATAATGTATCATAATTGATATCACAAAATGCAAGGTACATGTACTGTACATGTATTTAAAACAACACTTTTAATTCATTTAAATAATCATATGCACAATGCCGCTTGTTAACAAAATTTTATTTCACAAAATCAAACAAATAAATAAATAAAAATATAGCCAGGTTGGCCTGTAGCGACAAACCATCTAAAAACCACAATTTCCATGAATTTAAAAAAATCACATGCACAGTGACATCAAATTCACAATTGCTGATATGTTATCCAATTTTTAACTTCAACAAAAAAAAAACAAATTTAAAAAATTTGGCCAGGGGGGCCCCTAGCGGCAAAGCATTTAAATAATTTCCATGAATTTAAATAATCACATGCATAGTGACAGTTAGCCCTACAAATAGGGCTGTAAATAGCTCGCTTTTTAAATCTGACTTAGTGTATTACAATCGCAAATCACAGCCCTACTACGAGGGCGTACGTAGATGCTAAGTTTTAAACTGCTGAAATCCGAGAAAGTTCCACTACAAATATCGTCCGATGCACACCAGACCAGAGCACTTTCACATACATGTATACCATTGTAATCCTGAGAGTCTAGTTTTTCATAAAATAACGGTAACGCTTACGGATTCGTCAATTTGGCCATCTACGGCGTCTTGAAACATTGGAAAAAATTCGGACAACGTTCTGACGTGCATGCCCTGGGCGCTGCCATTAGTCAGGTAGCATGTGGTAAGAAATTAAGGCCCGTGGGCATTGGATGATTAGAAAATGCCTCATAGCTAGATGTCTTAATTACACCCCAAGGAACAAGAAAAACCATGTTGGCAAAATCTGAGTGGTTGCAGACGGCGGCCATCTTGGATTTCAAAATGGCCGACATTTTATAACCATTTTCTGCTAGAAAAAAAGTTCCCCAACCTCCAACAAAATTTAACAAATGATTTTTCAGTGGTTATTGGTCCTACTGAATGTGGTGATTGACAGGAAAAAAGTCTACCAAAATCAAGTCACCAGAAATGGGTGAAATCTGGGCCAATTCCAAAATGGCCGCCAATGACCTTGAAAATCGTTAAAATGGCTGTAACTTCTGTAACATTTGGAGTAAACCGGTGACTTAAATGTCTACCCTGGGGTTTTCAGTGTCGGGGAATTCACTGGTGTCCATGATATTTCAATCCAACCTTCGACAAACAATAAAAGCCACAAATTCAAAATGGCGGTCATAATATATAGGCATGGAAGGGGGTAGAGAAAATGGCTTCTCTAACTGCTTATGTCAGATGTAGCTTCTTTTATTGCTTAGTAATGTGCTTAACAAGACACCCACTACGTTACATAAAGCCACCCTAGCACAGCCCCAAGCCACCCAACCCCAGCTGGAAGTTCAGCACAGCCAGAAGCCACCTCGGCCCAACCCAAACTACCCCGGCCCAACCCGAAACCATCCCGGCCCAGCCCGAACTCACCCCGGCCCAGCCCGAACTCACCCCGAAGCCAGCCAAAAGCCACCCCGGACCGAAGCCACCCCAGCCGAGCCCAAAGCCACCCCAGCCCGGCCTTAAGCCACCCGACCCCAGCTGGAAGTTCAGCCCAGCCAGAAGCCACCCCGGCCCAACCCAAAGCCAGTCCGAATTAACCCCGTCCCAGCCCCAAGCTACCCCGGTCCAGCGCAAAGCTACCCCGGCCCAGCCCAACCCAAAACCACCCCGGCTCAGCCCGAATCCACCTCAGCCTAGCCCGAGGCCATCCCGGCCCAGCCCGAAGTCACCCCGCGAAGCCAGTCCAAAGCCACCCCAGCCAAAGCCATCCCAGTCCAGCCCAAAGCCACCACAGACCGAAGCCACCCCAGCCGAGCCTAAAGCCACCCCAGCCCAGCCCCAAGCCACCCGACCCCAGCTGGAAGTTCAGCACAGCCAGAAGCCACCCCGGCCTAACCCAAAGCCAGCCCGGCCCAACCCGAAACCATCCCGGTCCAGCCGGAAGTCACCCCGAAGCCAGCCCAAAGCCACCCCAGCCGAGCCCAAAGCCACCCCAGCCCGGCCTTAAGCCACACGACCCCAGCTGGAAGTTCAGCCCAGCCAGAAGCCACCCCGGCCCAACCCAAAGCCAGTCCGAATTAACTCCGTCCCAGCCCCAAGCTACCCCGGTCCAGCGCAAAGCTACCCCGGCCCAGCCCAACCCAAAACCACCCCGGCTCAGCCCGAATCCACCTCAGCCTAGCCCGAGGCCATCCCGGCCCAGCCCGAAGTCACCCCGCGAAGCCAGTCCAAAGCCACCCCAGCCAAAGCCATCCCAGTCCAGCCCAAAGCCACCCCAGACCGAAGCCACCCCAGCCGAGCCCAAAGCCACCCCAGCCCGGCCTTAAGCCACCCGACCCCAGCTGGAAGTTCAGCACAGCCAGAAGCCACCCCGGCCTAACCCAAAGCCAGCCCGGCCCAACCCGAAACCATCCCGGTCCAGCCGGAAGTCACCCCGAAGCCAGCCCAAAGCCACCCCAGCCGAGCCCAAAGCCACCCCAGCCCGGCCTTAAGCCACACGACCCCAGCTGGAAGTTCAGCCCAGCCAGAAGCCACCCCGGCCCAACCCAAAGCCAGTCCGAATTAACTCCGTCCCAGCCCCAAGCTACCCCGGTCCAGCGCAAAGCTACCCCGGCCCAGCCCAACCCAAAACCACCCCGGCTCAGCCCGAATCCACCTCAGCCTAGCCCGAGGCCATCCCGGCCCAGCCCGAAGTCACCCCGCGAAGCCAGTCCAAAGCCACCCCAGCCAAAGCCATCCCAGTCCAGCCCAAAGCCACCCCAGACCGAAGCCACCCCAGCCGAGCCCAAAGCCACCCCAGCCCGGCCTTAAGCCACCCGACCCCAGCTGGAAGTTCAGCACAGCCAGAAGCCACCCCGGCCTAACCCAAAGCCAGCCCGAATCAATCCAGGCCCAGCCCCAAGCCACCCCGGCCCAGCGCAAAGCCACCCCGGCCCAACCCAAAACTACCCCGGCCCAACCCGAAACCATCCCGGCCCAGCCGGAAGTCACCCCGAAGCCAGCCCAAAGCCACCCCAGACCGAAGCCACCCCAGCCGAGCCCAAAGCCACCCCAGCCCGGCCTTAAGCCACCCGACTCCAGCTGGAAGTTCAGCCCAGCCAGAAGCCACCCCGGCCCAACCCAAAGCCAGCCCGAATTAACCTTGGCCCAGCCCCAAGCTACCCCGGTCCAGCGCAAAGCTACCCCGGCCCAGCCCAACCCAAAACCACCCCGGCTCAGACCGAATCTACCTCAGCCTAGCCCGAGGCCATCCCGGCCCAGACTGAAGCCATCCCAGCCGAGCTCAAAGCCACCCCATCCCATCCCCAAGCCACCGACCCCAGCAGGAAGTTCAGCCCAGCTGGAAGTTTAGCCCAGCCGGAAGCCACCCCGGCCCAACCCAAAGCCAGCCCGAATCCACCCCGGCCCAGCCCAAAGCCACCCCGGCCAACCCAAAACCACCCTGGCTCAGCCCGAATCCACCTCCTCAGCCTAGCCCGAGGCCATCCCGGCCCAGCCCGAAGTCACCCCGAAGCCATCCCGAAGCCACGCCGGACCAGCCCAAAGCCACCCTGGCCCAGCCCCAAGCCGCTCAGCCCCAAGCTCAGCCCAGCCAGGCTCAGCCCAGCCGGAAGCCACCCCGGCCCAACCCACAGCCAGCACGAGTCCACCCGTACCCCGGCGCAGTCTGAAGCCACTCCGGCCCAGCCCATAGCCAACCAACCAAACCATCCCCATCCCCATCCCATTCAGCCCCGCCAAGCCCCCACAGCCGCAGCACACCCCAGCACAGCTCAGCCCCCACTAGCCCCAGCTCGGCTCGGCCCAGCCCAGCCCAGTCCGGCCAAGACCAGCCCCAGCCCAGCCCCAGCCCAAGCTCAGCCCAAGCCCAGCCCCAAGCCAGCTAGTCAGCCAAGCGCCAGCAGCCAACTCAGCCCAACCCAGCCCCCAGCCCAGCCCAAAGCCAGCCCAGCAAAGCTTGCTAGCCCAGCCCCAACCCGGCCCAACCCACCCCAATACAGTACAATAAGGCACTGATCGACAACCACTCTGAAAACGTTTCAAAACACTTCCGCTAGTCCAGTTGTACCTTCGATTCATACAGCAATGAATTATTTTCTACTTCTAGTGGAGAATTTTGCAGTTAAAGACTCAAATTAAAGGGGTTTTATCCTGATTAAACAGGCGTGGGATGAGCTGACGTCCTGAATCGTACATCTCAAAAGCAGCCCTCGAAGTGCATTCATGCAGAGTGGCGCACCCTGCCTTAGCGGCTCTTACGGACGCTGATGCAGCCAGCCTTGTTACAAGACGTAATCATCCATGTTACTGACCAATAATTATAAATATTACGTATCCAACACCAGCAGTTAAAGAGAAGTATAACTAAGCACGGGCGTTCGAATTCTCTCTACCCCTATACCACTGGGGATTTATGACCGCCATCTTGAGATTGTGGCTTTTTTTGTTTGTTGAAGGTTGGGTTGAATTTTCTTTGATGTCAGTGAATTGCCTGACCATGAAAACCCTAGGGTAGACATTTAAATCGTTGTTCTACACAAAATATTAAAGAAGTTACAGCCATTTCAGCGATTTAAGGCCAACGGCAGCCATCTTGGAATTGACCCAGATTTTAAATTGACCTCATCCTTATCACGTGACCCTGACCTCTCATAGTTTAAAACCTCAGAATTCCATTTAGCACCTCGGAAAACCATATAGTATCAACAGAACGATCTTTAAAATCGGCTGATGATGTACCTACACCTGACACTGCCTACAACTGGCACCTGTTAATTTTAATGGCGGCCATATTGGAAATGACCCAGATCCTCGGTCTAATCACGTGGCCCCGACATCTTATCATTTTGAAAACCTCGGGATTGCATTCGGCACAACGGAAAACCATAGTATAAACACCATGATGTTTAAAATCGGCTGAGGTACCTACACCTGACACTGCCTACACCCAACACCTGTTAATTTTAATGGCGGCCATATTGGAAATGACCCAGATCCTAATCACGTGACCCTGACCTGTCATTAGTTTGAAAATCTCAGAATTGCATTTAGCACCACAGAAAACAATAATATCAACACCATGATCTTTAAAATCGGCTGATTAGTTGCCTACACCTTACATAGTTACATGCAATGAGGCTTAAACTGGCGGCCATTTTGAAATCCAAGATGGCCGCCCTCTGCAACATTTTTGAAATTGCCAACAATGTTTTTTGTGCTTCTGAGCACCCTTGTAATACATCTAGGTAGGTGAGACCTTCTAATCATTAAGTTCCCACGGGACACCACATGTTGCCTGACTACATCTTAGCTTATATGCTGGGACGATAGTGGCGCTTCTCGATCATGAGACGTCAAGGAGCCTATTGCTTACTGTAATACGCATAATTCATATTGACGTTGCGTGTGTTTATTCCAGCTGGCAATACTTCACGCGCGCTGTGCAGTTATCGAACTTGCCAGCTGGGATAAACACACGGACGTCCATATGAATTATGCATATTGCACAGCCGGGCTCCTTTACCGAGAAGCGCCACCATCGTCCCAGCATAGCAGCTAAGATGGCAGCGCCCAGGGCATGCACGTCAGAACGTTGTCCGAATTTCATGCTAATTCGCTGTGCTCAAACGCATGAAAAACAGTTTTGGTTCTAAACAACGACAAAATCAATAAACACCAAAAACAAACCGAAATAAATTTAGATAATTTATTCAGACAGTATGGGACAGTGGCCTGCACGCACTAGAATGCTGAATGGTCAAAAACAATGCTCAGAAAAGACATAAGTTTAAAAAGAGAACAGGACAATTCAAGAAATATAAACATACTCTGGTATAACCAAATATAACGTCTGGCCTCGTTAGTCTACAGGGCGTGAGCCCTAACTTTCATGGTCGAGTTGAAAGGAACGTTACAAATTCAAGAAATATAATATACAAGCATACTGCTATATCCGGCCTCGTTGGCCTACAGGGCGCGAGCCCTAACTTCACAAAATTAGAGAACAGAACAAAATTCAAGTGATATTATATAAGCACACTGCTATAGCCGGCCTCGTTGGCCTACAGGGCGCGAGCCCTAACTTCACAAAATTAGAGAACAGAACAAAATTCAAGTGATATTATATAAGCACACTGCTATAGCCGGCCTCGTTGGCCTACAGGGCGCAAGCCTTAACTTCAAAGTTTAGACAACAGATCAAAATTCAAGAAGATATAAACATACTGCTATAAACAATTGTCTGACCTTGTTAGCCTACCGGGCGCGAGCCCTAATTTTATATATTCGTAGTTTACATGTCTTTGAAGGGATATTAACACTTCAAGAAATACACGTACAATATAAAGCATACTGCTATATCCGACCTCATTGGCCTACAGACCGCGAGCACTGACTACGTTTTTTATATTTTTCATGGCTTGCATAAAATACTATCAACATACTATTTGGCCTCCATGAAAAAACCCGTCTTAAAATTCGGATTTCAACTGGATATAGATTTATAAACTTGCAGACATATAGGGTTCAAAGTCTGTCAACATATTTATGCTAAATAAACATCAGGATAAACTTACGTAAATTACGCTAAATGGGACTGGAGATGAACGAAAAGCAAGGTGTAGAAAAAATAAAACCTTCACTCAATTGATCCCGCATTATTAATAACTTTTGGCAAAGGTAACATGGGGAAAGATCTACTATAGGAAAGAGATGTATCAAGAATGTCTGAAGATCACACGAAAAAGTAGAAATCGTTAAGTATGAAAGGTTACTAAATGGTACGAGAATCGGAGAAATCTCTGGGATCGAGAACTTGCCCAGGAACATGACAATAGCTTTTGGCGTCAGTCCAAACAGCAAAAAACTGCTGGCGCTCGGAGGCCACGACAAAACCTCCTTTTTTCATTTAGGAGGAAACGTGGGTGCATCCTAGGATACCTGATCATTGCCACATTGCCTAGGTTTGTTCCCGAATTGATTGAAACCAATGGAATTTACAAGAGCGTGAGCAAAAGAAGGAACAAAACATGCGTCTAGTTAATTCTAAAAACAAATGACATACTAAACAAACAGTAAACCTATGCAGTTCATGAAATCAAGTGAGAAGCCACTGAGAATGACAACCTTTGTACGCGTCTGTGGAAAATTGTCTGTTGTCCCCAACAACATCACAATTCGCTATTGAATATGGAAATGTTCATACGAATAGAACTTGAAATTACACCAAAAGATAATACAATTCATCTTTGAAATTGATCGAATCCTCTATTATTCATGGAATAAAATTCTTATTCAACGCAACCTTTTTTAAAATAAAAAGGCTTGAGAATTATTATACTGCTCGAGGAGAGCTGTTAACGTAAAAAGGCGAATTCATTTCTTATTGTTAGAAGGCGTTATAGATAATACGAGTGGAATTCTGGAAACAAAACCATTATAAATCAAAGGAACATATCTGAAAATGTACCACATTCACCAAAAAACATGGAAAATCGATGTGCGGTTTTGCCGGAACATGACAAGGAGTTTCAAAATCATCATCATTACGAGAATTACTTGAGCACTATTGTGCGCATGTGGCGAACTTACACTGACCGCGCGCTGGATCAGAACAAAAATGCAAATAGCCTACGACAACGACTGAAAATTTTTAATTGTATACATGTGTCATGTGAAAATTCCCTCATATCTGCAAAGACTTTGCAAGGCAAAGGACAATCGAAAAAATGCAATGTGCCCGTCTTCCGAGAAATTGGCTATAACTGAAACGAATATAGCGTCAATAAAAGGCGGTACCTTTAAGGTTTACAATAAGCAGAAAATGGAGTACAGATGTTTACGTTTGCCATGCCCAAGTATGAATACTATAATGTCGCCATGCGTGATATAATTATTATCTAGGTCTACGGAAGTCGACGATTCTCGCATAGTCCCGCTCGTTCTCGAGGTCAACTTACAGTCTACACGAGAGGTCCGGGGGCATCGAAGCATGACAGAGTGCGTTTCGGCCTTCCAAAGAGCTGAATGAAGTCTTTGTTGGGTGGTGACAAAGGAGCAGAATATAATTCGGCCTAATGTCTCGACATACCATAGCAGCTGAAGCAGTGAAATCCTTGCTTTTCTGTAAATGACAACAGAAAACGAGAAACGAAGGAGCGTGTCGATGGGGGTAGGGCGGGTGGGGAGGGGAACGCAGTGCAGTATAAAATGTAGAATGGCTGCGCTAGCACCATTCAGCACAAGTGCATGAGCCTGAAGGAAGAGCGTCTGATAGGAGACGTACTTAAGTAGCGAAGCGGTCTATTGTTAACCAAATGACCATTTTGGTGGAAAGGCACGCACGGAACGTGCATGAAGGAATGTTGACTATGTGCCGAACAAAACTCAATTTTTGTCCAATGTTTCAAGACGCCGTAGATGGCCAAATTGACGATTCCGTAAGCGTTACCGTTATTTTATGAAACACTAGACTCCCAGGATTACAATGGTGTATGTGAAAGTGCTCTGGTCTGATGTGCTTCGGACGATATTTGTAGTGGAACTTTCTCCAATTTCAGCAGTTAAAACTTAGCCTCTACGTACGCCCTCGTCTTGCTCGTAGTAGGGCTGTGATTTGCGACTGTAATATATAAGTCAGATTTGAAAAGCGAGCTTTACAGCCCTATTTGTAGGGCTAAGTGACAGTGATATCAAATTTATGCAATTGCTGATGTTATCAAATTTAAAATTTCAACAAAAAAGGAAATTAAAAAAAAATTGGCAAGAGGTCCCCCTAGCCCGAAGCATTTAAAACCACAATTTCCATGAATTTTAAATAATCACATGCACAGTGACAGTGATATCAAATTCATGCAATTGCTGATATGTTATCAAATTTTTAACTTCGACAACAAGAAGACAATTTTTAGAAAAATTGGCCAGAGGGGCCCCCAGCGGCAAAGCATTTAAAACCACAATTTCCATGAATTTAAATAATCATATGCATAGTCTGATAGTCACCTTAATTTCTTGCAATTGCCAAATTTTGTTATCAAATTTATAATTCCAAAATAAGGGCCTGACATTTATTATTTTTAATATTTTGTAATTTTTAAAACACTTAAACAGATCAGATTCGATTCAGAGTTCATAAGATTCTGATTAGGCCTAATAAGATTTTATTAATATAAAACCTACCAGTGCTTGATTTCTTCTGCTGCATGTTTTTAATCACTCGTTGAACACGTTGTGAGTCGGTAAACCGGCTGTAGCAAACTCGGTGAAACCCTCCATCCCATGGCATTGGAATTGGTACCGTACATGCCGTATCAACACTGTCGAATTCGGCACATGATTCGGGATGTTTACCGATAAAGCTTTTCGCAATTTCTGCTTGCTCACCGTCCAAAGACTGCCATTGTGGAACGTATTTCAAGAAAGATTTCCATGACTTCTTCGAAAATGGTAAAATTTTCGAGTTTTTTGTCGGGAAAATGCACATAAAACACTTTTTTGTGTGTGAATGTTCATCACTCGAAGACGAAACGTCTTCCGGTCTCGAAGCCGCCATTACACCTCTGAACTCGTTTGTAACGGCGATTGTAATTGGTCAATAGCCGATGACATATCAAACTTCGCATCTGATTGGTCGTCGTACGTACGAGGACAAAACATTAACATTTCATAAATCATGACTTTTAAAACAATACTGTTAATTAATGAACAAGAATCATGCTTGTGAAAAGTTATAGGTTGTTTTCCATAGTTTTATCTCCAGAAACATATAAAAATTCAGCCCACCCGTTCAGGTGGTCACGAAACGAGACAATAAACAGGGACGGCCGGCAGTCTAATTGGTGTGACGTCATTTTGCGCGCGGACGTGCTTACTTCCTTGACAACGTTTCACGCTACTTGTATGACAACGCGTTTCTCTATTCGTTTTACACAGGAGCCACACACAGACATTTCTTCCTACGTCAGAAATTATATTTCTTTTCTATATCTACCTTTAATATTATAGAAAACAAAATAACAAGAGAATGGACAACAAAGTTTGTTGACTTGGGATACGGCCGAGTGCAGGAACTCGCTTTTTATTCACACAATCACATAATTTTCCTCAATTCGCTTTTGATACTATAAACGTATCGCACTTAAAACAAAGACTTGGCTAAAGCTTCAAACAATTACACCGGGTAATTACAGACCAAGGGATTGAGAGGCGATGAGACTAATTTGGTGGGTTGGCTGAATATACATAGGCCTATACATCGGGTACAAAGGGATGCAAGGCCTCCAGGACTATTTCACGAGTTCTTGTGTAGCTTTTACCTCGTTTGGAGGTGGTAATTCGCAGTCTACAGGATCGGCTAGAGCATCAATATATCGTTGGGCAGTAGCCGCGGGGCAGGTTTGGTTTGCCGTTCTAGCAATTGTTACGTCCGAGCCTTGTCTGTATTGGTCCGTTTTCGAGTTGACTAAATGGATCTGAAGACTGTCCTGCTTAAAGATACATTCTTTACGTGCGAGCTGATATCATCAAATCTCAAAAATCCGGCGTAACTGACAAGGCAATGAACAGTATGCGTAAGTCAGCCAAGGTTGCCGAGGCATGGCCATGACGGCCAACGAGCTTATGTAAAATGTCCGCAGTGGAGTCTGCTTTAGCTGAAGCCAGGAGCGTTGGTAGAACATTAGTAGCTAGGCGATGCAAATAGGAATCCTCCACAGTACGGCTCGACCGATTCCAGAATTTTGTCAATAGACAAAAACAAAGAGCACACAAACAGCAAACTTTTCCACAAAGTACAAAACCGGCAAAGGTCGGCAGAGGTCAGGCTATAACAAAACCAGATTCCAAAATTTGGCAATGGTGTGAAACACACAAACAAACTTTTTTCCACAAAGTACAAAGCCGACAAAGGTCGGCAGAAGTCAGGCTATAACAACCAATACTTATTGTTGATAACGTTAATATCGAGTCACAAGATTGTAAACACTGGTCCAGGCAGTAAGCAAGACGTTTGGTACCAGTCCAGCGGCGAGCTGGCGCTCGGAGGCCACGAAAAACCCCTTCTTTGAAGAGGAAACGTGGGTGCATCCAAGGGTACCAAACGAGAGTGCACTCTCTTGCTGTTGCTTTGCCTGGGGGAGGGAAGGGTGGAGTCAAAGGGAAGGGAGGGTTGGTAAGCGAGGTTCCGTTACTCGAACCGAGAAGAACGAAACGTGTGAAGTGCACTGGCTAAATAGCCAGGGGCACTGGTGCGTAACAATGGAGTTACGTAAGGCGCTCAATGAGCGCACCTGTCGTTCGATAACGAAAAGAAATGTCAATTTCTTCCTACGTTCCTACGTCAGAAATTATATTTCTTTTCTATATCTACCTTATAGAAAACAAAATAACAAGAGAATGAACAACAAAGTTTGTTGACTTGGGATACGGCCGAGTGCAGGAACTCGCTTATGAGAAGGACGTCAAAGAACGTTGGTTAGGTACACACTCAATGTGGCCTTCAAATTGGCCTCCAGACGCCAAATGGTCTTTTGTTTAATAAAAATACAGTGCGACAATGTTGCCTATGCGCCCCCGACTCAAATCACGGGGTGAAATATGGCTACAATCAGCCCGGTGACTTATAAATGGCGCCAAATCGGTTAGGGAGAACGGGGAAACTATTGGCCACCCAAGTGATCATACTTAAAAGGAGTCAAAAATATCTAGAACATTCGCCACGCCCGGCCTTGGTTAAAATCACAGGGCGAAATATGGCTACAAATCAGGCTGGCGAATTAATGGCACCAAATGTCAATGACAAAGGCGAAATAGTGCAAGAATGCGAACGACCGATACACGAAAAGCACATACAATCTTGTAGAAAAATAATATCTGGGTTGAAATCAACCTTATCGAAATAGACTTTAAGAGAAGGATTTTTAATGGGAGAGGCACAGCCTCCTGTATTTAAAGTAATTAAAGACAGTGCCATCGCGCAGGCAAAAAGCAGATACAGAAACTTCATGAGAAAAGAAAAAATAAATAAATTTATTTGCCTAACGTGGTAGAAAGTTTATGTACCCGCTGCAGCATGTTTTTCCCCAGAGGTGCGTGAGTACGTAAAGTTTTTAGTTGTCGGGCCAGCCCAGGAATGTCAGAAGTAAACTTTCTGGCAATCTGGGCTGGTCTTTTGCGAGATTTCACAGAGGATAAGAATTTTATGAGCTGTTCCGACGACAGGGGGCCATGTGTAACCGGGAGGATGTCAGACGTGAGATCTTCTTCAGTCTGACATGTCTGACTATCCTCCCAGGTCATCGAGTCCGTGTCAGTGCTTCAGCTGCCAGGAGTAGAAACAACTGACGTTTGAGACATAGGAAGGGGGGAAGTAGGATTTGGTACGGGTGGGCCGCTGGGAAGAGGGGCAGTGGCACTGGGATCAGGGGCAGGGGCACTGGGGCCCGGTTGAGGGGTGGGAGGGGCGGAGGAAAAAGAGGGTAGTATGGGGACAGAGATAGGGGTGAGGGGAGGAGGTGTGGGGCTGGGGGCAGGAGGGGTGGATACGGGAGGGGCAAGGGGAGTGGACACGGGAGGGGGAAAGGGGAGGGGGTGGAACTGGTGTTGAGATATCAAGTGCCTGAGACACGGAAGGAGAACTTCCAGCTATTTTTCGAACTGGTGAAGAGGATTTAAGTGTGGTCATTTTGAAAGGAGACGGAGGAGAGGTAGATGGAGGTTGTTTTCTTTTGGTAAGGACTGCAGAAAAGGTTCTGGAAGGGGCGGGGGGAGAACAAGGAATGTGTGTGGATTTCTGTCGAGGAGGGGTGGCATCCGCGCAAGACGGGCACGCGACGGACCCGGCCCCGGTGGAATTCCGCGGCGCGTACCCGGCAAGCCCACCGGCAATGGCCGGCTGCAGAGTGCCGGCCACGCTCGGCGCGCCGGCCGAGCCCGAAAAACCAGCCGACAAGGACGGGCCGCCACCGGCCACGGTCGAGCGCGGAGCAGGAATGGGAGGGGCGGTCGAGGAAGATTTTGATTGTTTTGGAGGGTGTTTAGGCTCTGATTTCTTGTTTTTACCGTGCATGAACGTGGCTGGTGGATTGAGTGGATTGTCAGAGGATGGGTCGGGTTGGTTATCAGGATTGGAGGTGAGGTTTGTTTTACAGTTTTTACTAACGTGACCAAACTCCCGGCAGGAGAAGCACCGAACGGACTCGGTGGAGAGAAAAACGCGATAGTTGGTTCCAGAATGAGAAAAATTAATGTGGTCGGGGGGAGTGACATTTAGACTGAGAATGACTTGAACCTGTCGCCGGAAACTCATAATGTGTGATAGATTTTTGTTTTTTAGTCCGAGGGGTATGGGCCGAATCCGAGACACCACCTTACAAAACGATGAGAGCTGGCTGGCAATGACTCCGTTTGGTATCTCAGGGTAGACATTGGAGAGAGTTAACCGGGTTGTAGGGCGGACAAGAGGAGTCAGCTCGAGATAGGAGCCATCGTAGGATAGGCCATCTTGGACCGCCTCGATGACTGCCTGTCTCGAGCTGAGGTAAAAAGCAATGCGACCATTAGAAATTCTTGAAGCCGAAACGATAGATTGTGGGGGTAGTTGATTTGCAATGGCGTCCATGTACCCTTGAACAGAGACATTGTCAGCCGCTTTGAAAAACACACCATTGTTCCTGGTGACGCCCTAAAAGGGATCGTCACCGGGAACAATGGAACTAGCAGAGCCATACGCGCTAGTGCCGGGCTGGCTCTGCATGGTGGGTTCTGCTTGACTGACCACAGTGGTCAGTCATAGCAAAAAAAAAACAACAGAAAACTAACAAAATTAAACCTAAAAATACACTAAAATTACTAAACCTGACAAATGGAGGATGGTCTAGCAGAACCTGTATGTTATAACGGTCACAAAGATGTAAAAATTGTGACCCAAGTAGCATAAAATGATGAGGTCTCTTACGGTTTTCCGGAGCTCGATAGAAACACGACCTACCGCCAGCAGAAAGAAAGAAAGAAAGAAAGAAAGACTTTTTTTTTTGACTTTTCCAAGGACAACTTTATTACATTTTCTGTGAAACAAAATACAATATTTACAAACTTAAAAAGAAATTAAATTAAATTACACAGATAATGCAATTAAGGAAAAGTATAACTTTAGTTTTATGACAACAAATAAAGAAAAACAATACAGAGATACAGAGAATTAAACCAAGAGACAAGTTAATTAGTTTAATTATTACATGAATATCATTAAGGGGAGGGGAGGTGAGAAAGGAATGCCCATTCCAAAAAAGGAGAGGGGCAGGGAAAGCCAGAGCCATCAACCACTGTGTGCGGTTGCAGTGCATCCGCACGTGACGGCTCTGGCAGGAAGAGGTGGGCGGTAGAGGGCGGTATGCACCGCGCTGTGCTTTTTGGGGGGCACAGCTACCCTCCGCCGTCCACCGGGGAGGGGGTGGGGGAAGAAATAATTTGAACAACTATAAATAAATTAAACAAATGGAGGTGGGGGGCGGAGGTCCAGCAAACTGTGGACGCCGCAAGCCCGTCCAAAGATCGGAGGCATAACGCCATGTCTCGACGAGTGGAGCAGCCGATCCAAGGACGAGCGAGCCGACGCCGAAACAAAAGCCCCCACCTACAAAGACAAAAATAATCAATCAATTTAAAGAAATCTTTTTCCCAAGAGGACCCCAAAGGTGGGCACTCCCTCCCCAGAAACAGTGGCCATTGCCATGTGTCGAATGCTCGAGCTGCTGTTCCGGAGAGAAAGAAACCCAGAAAAAAAGGTCCATCCCAGGAAAAGGACCCGGGAGGGGCCCCCACAGTGGAGCATCCCCTCCCCGGAGCAGAGGCATACGCCATGTCTCGACAAGGTCGAGCAACTGCCCCGGGGAGAAGAAAACCCCAAAACAAAAGGCTGGCGGCTATATCAACCACGTCATTGTGTTGTT
Source organism: Henricia sp. BOLD:AAB3569 (assembly GCA_037783545.1). Classification (NCBI taxonomy): domain Eukaryota; kingdom Metazoa; phylum Echinodermata; class Asteroidea; order Spinulosida; family Echinasteridae; genus Henricia; species Henricia sp. BOLD:AAB3569. The sequence goes on from JBBELK010000886.1 coordinate 161,818, forward strand.
ATTGTAAGTAAAAAAGGTGTCATTAAATGACCATTTACTAAGAAAATTATCTAGGTTATTAACACATTTAAAGAAAGAAAATTCGATCAGGATTTTGCTTTTTATTCTTTGGACCCAAACGAATTTGGGATCAACAAAGTGGGAAGTGCGATAAAGGAAATAGAGGATATTTTTGCAGCTGATGATGAGGTAATTTGCGAGGCGGAATGCTCCTTTTGTGCGGCCTTTCGCATGCGGGATCAGTGCCCAGTAGACATCGAAGTCCAGGTGAATAGACGGGAACAAGCGGGCAAGGAGGGAAGCGAGGAGGTCCAGGGTGGATTGGATGGCCGGGCACTGGATGAAGAGGTGTTCGATCGTGCCTCTCTCTCCGCACCATCCGCAGGTTGAAGAAATGTCCGGGCTCAGATGATGAAGAACTGTGAGTGAGGGCAGGAAGTTATGGAGAAGTTTAAATTGAACATCACTCTCTTTCTTAGAGGTTGGAGGTTGATAGATTTGTGTCCATTGGATAGAAGTGGAGAAGTCGATGAAGCCAATTTTGTGCCAGTGAGAAGAAAACGATGACGGAGAACGAAAAACGATTTTAACGAAGTTGGCGTAGATGGCTCTGGATGGTGCGGAGAGTCCTTTCTGTGCAGATGGCAAGACGAAACGAACCGGGGAGTCGGGGTGATAAGAAATGTCTCCGATATCAACCGGGGAAAAGCGAAGACCATCTGCACAGAAGACTGCAGGAAAAGCTTGAAGAAGATGACAATGAAGATTTTGAAGGTCTTGATTCAATAGGCGAAGAGACGGAGGCCGAAATCCAGAGAAAGACGAAATAAGAGCTTGACTGGCCATCCAGTGTCCGGTTGATGAGTCGAGGAGGTGGCGAACGAGTGTGACCCCGCACGCTTTTAGCCGCACAGGAGGCGTTTCCCCATCACCAGCTGCCTGAGTAGAGAGGGAATACGAAGAGAAAAGTCCGAAAGTTTTGTGCGAAAATTATGGAGCAATGGCTCAATAGCAATTGAGTACAACAGCCCTGAGAGCGGGCAGCCCTGCCTTATTCCCTTCTCGAAGGAGAAGGGAGAGGTCAGGGAGCCTCCAACTTTTACAAGACTCTCGGCGCCGCTGTACAAGAGTTGGATGTGACGGATGAACGGGTCCCCAAAGCCCATGGCTCTCAGTACAGAAAACAGGTAGCCGTGGTCAACGTTGTCAAAAGCTTTCTTTTGATCGAGGTTGACCACGGCTAAGGGAAGGTCTTTGCTATTACAATAGGAAAGAACGTCTCGAATTAAGTTAATATTGTTGTAAATGGATCGACCCGGAACACAGTAACTCTGGTCCGGGTCGATGACGCTGCCGATGCATTGCTGAGCATGCCGGCGAGCAACTTGGCAAACATTTTATAGTTAGTGTTCAGAAGGGAGATGGGGCGCCAGTTGGCCAAATCGGCCAAGTCCCCCTTCTTGGGAAGAAGGGTAATGACGCCCCGTCTAAGGGAATGAGGGAGAAAACCGGAAACAAAGGAGTCATTGAGAACTGAAAGAAAGTCATCTTTAAGAAGGAGCCAAAAGCATTGACAAAATTCCGAAGTGAGGCCGTCGAGGCCAGGAGTTTTGTTTTTGCCAAGTTCCCTGACGGCAAGGTCAAGTTCCTGCAAAGTCAGAGGACGGTCGAGGTCCTCCGAATCTGCAGGATCCAGTCGATTTAAACCATTTAAGATTTCGGAAAGGGCGCCCTCGTCAGTAGGAGCGCGAGAATAAAGAGAACTGTAAAAATCACGAATTTGAGATTTGATTTATCTCGGGTCCTCGGAAACACTCCCGGAGGAGAGTCGGACCCGATATATGTATTTAGAGGTCGAGTTATTTTTCTCAAGATTAAAAAAGCGGGTAGAAGAAGTGTCAATTTCGGAAGAGAACTTAAAACGTGATCTGACGAGAGCGCCTTTAGCTTCAGATCTGAGAAGAAAATTTAAATTATGTTTTTGTTCATTGAGAACTTCTCTGATTTCGGGTGTGAAGTCTGGCACAGACTGAAGTTCGTTTATTCTTTGATTAAGTTGAAGAAAGTTTTGTCTCTTCTCTCTGGCCACTTTAGTGCTGTACATCTGAGTGATAGATTTTATGTGGGACTTTACGAAATCCCACCAAGAGGCTAGATCCGGAAAGTCCCACTTTTTATTAGTCCAATCATCCCAAAATGTTCGAATAATTTCTTTATAATTTTCATCTTCCAGAAGGGAGTTGTTGAAATGCCAATAGGCACTTCCCTTCTGGAAGGTAGTGGGAAAACTAAGGGTGATCTGTACAGCACTGTGGTCAGAGAGAGAGCAGGGAATAATAGAAGAAGAATAGACGGAAGATATCAAATGGGAAGGAATGTAAAAGCTGTCCAGCCTGGCTTTCGAAACACCCTGCACAAGGGCAGGATTGTTTCGAAGCCAGGTAAACTCAGTTTCGGAGGGGTTCAGTCTGCGCCATGCAGGCATCGCTGAGGGACAATGCATCAACAGCGCCTCTGAGAGCCATGGCAACTTTGGGCCTGCGTTCAACGGACGTACGCAGACGATCGAGACTGGGATTTAAAGTACAATTAAAATCACCAGCAACGATGACACTGTCATTGATGATGGAACTGTGGTCCACGATGGACTGTATAGCATTAAGGGCAATTTTGTCATTTTGGGGAACATAAGTATTATAAAGGTGAAAATTGGTATCGTGGAATTTAATATGAAGATAATGAACATGTCCAGCAAAAACAGGAGAGTATGAAATTACATCAACTTTTTTAGTATTGATAAGAGTCGTGACTCCTGACCCCGGAGTGGGGGAAGGAGAGCAGAACGGGGTGTGGGACCACAAGTTCCAGCAAGAGTCTTTTTCATTATGATTATGAGTTTCTTGTAGAAAAATAATATCTGGGTTGAAATCAACCTCATCGAAATAGACTTTAAGAGAAGCATTTTTAATGGGAGAGGCACAGCCTCATGTATTTAAAGTAATTAAAGACAGTGCCATCGCGCAGGCAAAAAGCAGATACAGAAACTTCATGAGAAAACAAAAAAAAGAAAGTTTATGTAAAGTTTTTAGTTGTCGGGCCAGCCCAGGAATGTCAGAAGTAAACTTTCTGGCAATCTGGGCAGGTCTTTTGCGAGATTTCACAGAGGATAAGAATTTTATGAGCTGTTCCGAAGACAGGGGACCATGCGTAACCGGGAGGATGTCAGACGTGAGATCTTCTTCAGTCTGACATGTCTGACTATCCTCCCAGGTCATCGAGTCCGTGTCAGTGCTTCCGCTGCCAGGAGTAGAAACAACTGACGTTTGAGACATAGGAAGGGAGGAAGAAGGATTTGGTACGGGTGGGCCGCTGGGAAGAGGGGCAGTGGCACTGGGATCAGGGGCAGGGGCACTGGGGCCCGGTTGAGGGGTGGGAGGGGCGGAGGAAAAAGAGGGTAGTATGGGGACAGAGATAGGGGTGAGGGGAGGAGGTGTGGGGCTGGGGGCAAGAGGGGTGGATACGGGAGGGGCAAGGGGAGTGGACACGGGAGGGGGGAAGGGGAGGGGGGTAGAACTGGTGTTGGGATATCAAGTGCCTGAGACACGGAAGGAGAACTTCGAGCTATTTTTCGAACTGGTGAAGAGGATTTAAGTGTGGTCATTTTGAAGGGAGGCGGAGGAGAGGTAGATGGAGGTTGTTTTCTTTTGGTAAGGACTGCAGAAAAGGTTCTGGAAGGGGCGGGGGGAGAACAAGGAATGTGTGTGGATTTCTGTCGAGGAGGGGTGGTATCCGCGCAAGACGCGCCCGCGACGGACCCGGCCCCGGTGGAATTCGGCGGCGCGGACCCGGCAAGCCCACCGGCAATGGCCGGCTGCAGAGTGCCTGCCACGCTCGGCGCGCCGGCCGAGCCCGAAAAACCAGCCACAGTCGAGCGCGGGGCAGGAATGGGAGGGGCGGTCGAGGAAGATTTTAATTGTTTTGGAGGGTGTTTAGGATCTGATTTCTTGTTTTTACCGTGCATGAACGTGGGTGGTGGATTGAGTGGATTGTCAGAGGATGGGTCGGGTTGGTTATCAGAATTGGACGGTTTGTTTTACAGTTTTTACTAACGTGACCAAACTCCCGGCAGGAGAAGCACCGAACGGACTCGGTGGAGAGAAAAACGCGATAGTTGGTTCCAGAATGAAAAACATTAATGTGGTCGGGGGAGTGACATTTGGACTGAGAATGACTTGTCGCCGGAAACTCATAATGTGTGACAGATGTTTGTTTTTTAGTCCGAGGGGTATGGGCCGAATCTGAGACACCACCTTACAAAACGATGAGAGCTGGCTGGCAATGACTCCGTTTGGTATCTCAGGGTAGACATTGGAGAGAGTTAACCGGGTTGTAGGGCGGCAAAGAGGAGTCAGCTCAAGATAGGAGCCATCGTAGGATAGGCCATCTTGGACCGCCTCGATGACTGCCTGTCTCGAGCTGAGGTAAAAAGCAATGCGACCATTAGAAATTCTTGAGGCCGAAACGATATATTGTGGGGGTAGTTGATTTGCAATGGCGTCCATGTACCCTTGAACAGAGACATTGTTCCTGGTGACGCCCTGAAAGGGCTCGTCACCGGGAACAATGGAACTAGCAGAGCCAGACGCGCTAGTGCCGGGCTGGCTCTGCATGGTGGGTTATGCTTGACTGACCACAGTGGTCAGTCATAGCAAAAAAACCAATAGAAAACTAACAAAATTAAACCTAAAAATACACTAAAATTACTAAACCTGACAAATGGAGGATGGTCTAGCAGAACCTGTATGTTATAACGGTCACAAAGATGTAAACATTGTGACCCTAGTAGCATAAAATGCTAAGGTTTCTTACGATTTTCCGGAGCTCGATAAAACACGACCTACCGCCAGAAGAAAGAAAGAAAGAAAGAATTCAGACTTTGTTTTTGACTTTTCCAAGAAAAACTTTATTACATCCTCAGTAAACAAAAGAACAATATTTACAAACTAAAAACAATTAACTTAAATAATTACACAAGGATGCAAATAAGGAAAAACAAATTGTACTTTGAACAAAAGTATTTGTTAAACAAGAAATATTAAACAAGGATCATCAAATAAACATAAAAGGTACTTTCCGTTTTGAAAAACAAGGAAATACAATTTCAGAAAACATTACCTTTCAATAAATATAAATTAACGGTACTTTCCGTTTTACATTAGGAAAATAATTAAACAAAGAAAAACAATCAGTAGAAAACAAAATGTTCGATTTGAATAAACTGAATTCCAGGGGAGGGGAAGGGTGAGAAGAGAGTGCCCATTCCAAAAGGAGATGGGCGGGGAAAAGCCGGGGCCGCCAACCACAGTGTGCAGGCGCAGAGCACCCGCACGTGGCGGCCCAGGCAGGGAAAGGCGGACGGTAGAGGGCGGTAAACACCGCGCTGTGCTTATGATAGAGCACAGCTACCCTCCTCCGTCCACCTGTGAGGGAAGGGGTGGGGAAAAAGCACGGGGGGGGGGGGGGGGAAAGCACTCGCCAGCACCCATAACGGTCGAGCAACCGATCCAGGCACCAGCGAGCTGTCGACGTCGTTCAGCCTGCCCCAAGGTCGGAGGGATACCCCACGTCTCGACGAGTCGAGCAGCCGACCTCGGGACAAGCAAGCCGAAGCCGACCGCAAGTCCCACCCGGCAAAAAATGAAAAAAAGGTAAGGACCCCCTCCCGGGCACAGCCCCGGGACGAGCCCCAGGCGGAAGCACCCCCTCCCCAGAGCAGTGGCCATTGCCATGTCTCGATTTCTCGAGCTGCTGCTCCAAAGAGAGAGCACCCCCAAAATGGGCCAATCCCAGGACAACACCCGGGAGGAGGTTCGTAGTGGGGCATCCTCTCCCCAGAGCAGTGGCATACGCCATGTCTCGACAGACTCGAGCAGCTGCCCCGGAGAGAAGAGACCCCAAAATCAAGAAGGGGAGTGTGGTGACTATATTAACCACGTCATTCCGTTATTATTGTAAGTAAAGAGAGTGTCATTGAAAGACCACTTGCGAAGAAAACTATCAATACTATTTACAGATTTGTAAAAGGAAAATTCGATGAGAATTTTGTGTTTTATTCTTTGGAGCCAAACCGTTTTAGGGTACGGTACAAAAAGTAGATGATATTTTTGCAGCTGATGATGAGGTAGTTAGCGAGGCGGACCGCTCCTTTTGTGCGGCTCTTTGCGTGCGGGACTAGAGCTCAGTAGATGTCAAAGTTGAGATGTAGAGACGGGAGAAGACGAGCCAGAAGAGAAGCGAGAAGGTCGAGGGTGGGTTGGATGGCTCGGCACTGGATGAAGAGATGCTGAATTGTTCCGCGCTCCCCGCACCATCCACAATTGGAGGAGATGTCCGGGTTGATATGATGAAGAACGGTGAGGGAGGGTAGGAAGTTGTGCAGAAGTTGAAATTGTACATCTCCCTCTTTCTTTGAAGTTGGCAAGCGATACATTTCTGTCCAATGTATTGAAGTGGAAGGGTCCAGAAAGCCAAGTCTGTGCCAATGAGAAGCCGAAGACGAAGAAACAGGCGAGTTGAAGAACGTGATGAAAAGGGCGTAGATGGCTTTGGATGGTGCGGAGAGTCCATTATGTGCAGATGGAAAAATAAAGCAAACCGGAGAGTCAGGGTATTGTGGAACATTCTCAGTGTTCATCCGGGGGCCTTGGAGGCCATCTGCACAGAAGATGGAAGGAAAAGCTTGAAGAAGAGCGACGTGAAAATGGTGAAGGTCTTGTTCCAAGAGGCGGTGAGATGGGGGACGAAGTCCACGGAAAGACGAAAGAAGAGCGTGGCCATCCATCCAGTGTCCTGTTGCTGGATCTAGCAGGTGACGGACAAGAGTGGCCCCGCACGCCTTGAGCCGCACGGGAGGCGATTCCCCATCACCAGCTGCATCGCCCATGAGGGCGCTATTTAGGGGCAGGTTAATGACGTGGTTGATATCGTCGGGTCGCGCTTCCATGCGAGCTCCGGACGCCGTCCAAGCACGCAAAATGTCGCTATAGTAAACAGGGAGACTGGTATGAAATTTAGGGTCAGTACAAATGTGAAACAGTTGAAAATCATAATTAAGTTTCCTGTACTGACGCAGGAAAAAGGACATAAAAGAAAACGCAGGGTGAGGAGAAAGATTAAGATAACGTTGCACAGTACGAAGTCTAAAGGTCATGATGCGTGCTTGGAGGCATGCCAGACCCATCCCTCCATTGTCAGGTTTTTGATACATAGTATCCTTTTTCAGGTAGTGTCTCTTGTTGGACCAGACGAAATTGACAAGGCTTTTCTGGAGTTCATCAACGACATTATCAAGGGTGACAAAACAGCCAGACAGTGAAAGATTTTGGAGGCGGCAAGTTGATTTGCAATGAGGACTTTGCCTTTGAACGAGAGAGTGTGAAGAAGACGAGACCAGGAAGAGGGAGTTTTGTTGAGTCTTTCTTTGCATTTTGTCCAGTTTTGATTGTTGTAGTTGTTAGTATTGCCGAGATGAACTCCCAGAAAAGCGAGGCCTTCACTATTCCAGGAAAAATTCAAGGGCTTGTCAACTCGTCCGGTCCAGGAACCGACCCACAATCCCTGGGATTGTTGGGTGTTTAAACATGCTGCGGAGGCGTCGCAGAAAAGGCCGTAGACCTTCTCCGCGACGCCGAAGCCTGCATTGCTGGTGATGAACAAAGTCACGTCGTCTGCGTACGCGGACGCAACTAGCGGGGTGTTGGAGCCGTGAATGCGAAGCGAGAATTTGGAGAGTTTTTGTGGGAAGTTATGTAGCCAAAGGTTCAATGGCGATAGTGTACAGCAGCCCCGAGAGCGGGCATCCCTGCCTTATTCCCTTCTCAAAAGAGAAGGGAGCGGTTAGGGAGCCACCGACTTTAACTAGGCTCTCGGTGCCGCTGTATACGAGTTGGATGTGTCGAATAAAGCGGTCCCCAAAGCCCATGGCTCTCATTACATTGAACATGTAGCCGTGGTCAACGTTATCGAAGGCTTTCTTTTGATCGAGGTTGACCACGGCTAGGGGAAGATCATTGACATTGCAATAAAATAAAGTGTCACGAATTAAGTTTAAGTTGTCGTGGATGGATCGGCCCGGAACACAGTAGCTCTGGTTCGGGTCGACGACGCTGCCAATGCACTGCTTGAGCCTGCCGGCAAGCAACTTGGCAAAAATCTTATAGTCTGTATTAAGAAGGGAGACGGGGGGGGGGGGGGGCGCCAGTTGGCTAAATTGGCCAAATCCCCTTTCTTGGGAAGAAGGGTGATTACGCCCCGTCTAAAGGAATGAGGAAGAGAGCCAGAAATAATGGATGAGTTAAGAACAACAAGGAAGTCGTCTTTGAGGGTAGGCCAAAAGCATTGGAAAAATTCGGATGTGAGGCCATCGAGGCCGGGCGTTTTATTTTTGCCAAGTTGCCCGACGGCGAGGTCAAGTTCCTCCAGGGTCAGAGGACGATCAAGGTCATCCGACTCTGCAGGATCCAGTCGATTTAAACCGGTAACAATTTCACTGAAGGCGCCCTCGTCAGTAGGGGTTTGAGAGTAAAGTGATTTGTAAAATTCATGGATATGAGATTTGATTTCTTTCGGGTCCTCGGAGATTTTTCCGGAAGGGAGTCGGACCCGAGAGATGTGTTTGGAGGTGAAGTTGTTCTTTTCAAGGTTGAAGAAATAGGTCGAGCAAGTGTCCATTTCAGTAGAGAAATTGAAACGTGATCTGACGAGAGCGCCTTTAGCCTCGGATTTAAGCAGGAAATTTAAGTTATCTCTTTGTTCGGCAAGAGCAGCTTTGATTTCGGGAGTGAAGTCTGGCGCAGACTGAAGCTCGTTGATTTGATGATTAAGTTAAAGAAAGTTTTGCCGTTTCTCTCTGGCCACTTTAGTGCTGTACATCTGGGTGATAGACTTTATGTGGGACTTCCCAAAATCCCACCACGAGGCTAGATCCGGGAAGTCCCGTTTTTTGGTTGTCCAATCACCCCAGAAGTGCCGAATAATTTCTTTGTAATTTTCGTCGTCCAGAAGGGAATTGTTAAAGTGCCAGTAGGCACTCCCCTTCCGGAGACTAGTCGGGCATTTTAGGGTAATTTGTACAGCACTGTGGTCAGAGAGAGTACAGGGGATAATAGAAGAAGAATTGACCGAGGAGATAAGATAAGAAGGAATGTAGAAACGATCTAACCTGGCTTTCGAAACAACATGCACGCTGGCCGGATTGTTTCGAAGCCAGGTGAACACCGTTTTGGTGGGGTTCAGTCTGCGCCAGGCATCACAGAGGGACAGTGCATTGACAGCGTCTCTGAGAGCCATGGCAACTTTGGGCCTGCGTTCAATGGGCGTACGCAGACGATCGAGACTGGGATTTAAGGTACAATTAAAGTCACCAGCAACGACGACACTGTCATCGATGCTGTAACTGTGGTCCACAAGAGCTTGAATAGCGTCAAGAGCGACTTTGTCATTTTGAGGAATATAAGTATTATAAAGATGGTAATTGGTGTCTTGAAATTTGAAATAAATGTAATGAACATATCCGGGAAAGACAGAAGAATGAGAGATAACGTCAATTTTGTTGGTGTTGATAAGGGTTGCTACTCCCGACCCCATGGTGGGGCCGGGAGAACAATACGGGGCGTGGGACCACATGTTCCAGCACGAGTCTTTTTCGTTTAGATTATAGGTTTCTTGAAGGAGAATAATATCTGGGTTACGATACACTCTGTCAAAGAGAACTTGCAGAGAAGCATTTTTGATGGGGGATGCGCAACCTCCAGTGTTCAAAGTAATCAATGACAGTGTCATCGCACAGGCATAAAGCAGATACAGAAACTCCATTACAAAGAGAGAAAGAAATGTATTTACCTAGTGTGGTGCTGAGTTTATGTATCCGCTGCAGCATGTTTTTACCCAGGGGGGCATGTGTTCGAAGGGTTTTGAGTTGTCTCATCGAGTCCGTGTCGGTGCTTCCGCTGCCAGGAGTAGAAACAACTGACGTTTGTGACATAGGAAGGGAGGAGGTAGGATTTTGTACGGTTGGTCCGCTGGGAAGAGGGGCAGTGGCACTGGGGGAAGGGGCGCTGGGGCCCGGTTGAGGGGTGGGAGGGGCGGAGGAAAAAGAGGGTAGTATGGGGACAGATATAGGGGTGAGGGGAGGAGGTGTGGGGCTGGGGACAAAAGGGGTGGATACGGGAGATGCAAGGGGAGTGGATACGGGAGGGGGAAAAGGGGAGGGGGTGGAACTGGTGTTGGGTTATCAAGTACCTGAGACACGGAAGGAGAACTTCGAGCTATTTTTCGAACTGGTGAAGATGATTTAAGTATGGTCATTTTGAAGGGAGACGGAGGAGAGGTAGATGGAGGTTGTTTTCTTTTGGTATTAAGGACTTCAGAAAAGGTTCTGGAAGGGGCGGGGGGAGAACAAGAAACGTGTGTGGATTTTTGTCGAGGAGGGGTGGCATCCGCGCAAGTCGCGCCCGCGACGGACCCGGCCCCGGCCTCGGTGGAGTTCGGCGGCGCGGACCCGGCAAGCCCACCGGCACTGGCCGGCTGCAGAGTGCCGGCCACGCTCGGTGCGCCGGCCGAGCCCGAAAAACCAGCCGACGTGGACGGGCCGCCACCGGCAACGGTCGAGCGCGGAGCAGGAATGGGAGGGGCGGTCGAGGAAGAGTTGGATTGTTTTGGAGGGTGTTTAGGATCTGATTTCTTGTTTTTACCGTGCATGAACGTGGGTGGTGGATTGAGTGGATTGTCAGAGGATGAGTCGGGTTGGTTATCAGGATTGGAGGTGAGGTTTTTTTACAGTTTTTACTAACGTGACCAAACTCCCGGCAGGAGAAGCACCGAACGGACTCGGTGGAGAGAAAAACGCGATAGTTGGTTCCGGAATTAGAAAAATTAATGTGGTCGGGGGGAGTGACATTTGGACTGAGAATGACTTGAACCTGTCGCCGGAAACTCATAATGTGTGATAGATTTTAGTTTTTTAGTCCGAGGGGTACGGGTATGGGCCGAATCTGAGACACCACCTTACAAAACGATGAGAGCTGGCTGGCAATGACTCCGTTCGGTATCTCAGGGTAGACATTGGAGAGAGTTAATCGGGTTGTGGGGCGGACAAGAGGAGTCAGCTCGAGATAGGAGCCATCGTAGTATAGGCCATCTTGGACCGCCTCGATGACTGCCTGTCTCGAGCTGAGGTAAAAAGCAATGCGACCATTAGGAATTATTGAAGCCGAAACGATAGATTTAGTCCATGGGCCAATACCCCAAAAAATGGATGTCGGTACCATGTTGGGGGACAAAGGCTCATCATATTTTTTTGAAAGATGACCACCTTGGGCACATTTTTTGGTATGATGGACATTCTCAAGTGGTAGTTTTATACCATTTTGGTGAAAAAACATGGTTTTTGGGACAAAATCACGTTTTTTAATATTTTCCTTATAAAAAGAGTTTGCAGGCTTAAATGAAAAATCTAAAATATGGATATTGTGAGCAGTGGAAGCGTTGATTTTTAAAAATAGTTTGTTTCATCTTTTTCTCAATGGTTGCCATGGCAACAGCCGTTTTGGGGCAAAAAACACCATTTTTAGTAATAAAACATTAAAAATTCATATTGCAGGATTCATATGGAATATTGGGCTACTTCCAACAGCAAACTCATTCTGAGATACCCAGGAAGTTTTTAGGTACCTTGGAGTACAGTACATGTAGGCATAATGGTACATTTTGGGCCAAAAACCTCATTTTAGATTTGCCGTTTTGGGGTAAAATCACGTTTTTTGAGATTTTCCTTATAAAAAGAGTTTGCAGGCTTAAATGAAAAATCTAAAAAGTGGATATTGTGAGCAGTGGAAGCGTTGATGTTTTAAAATGGTTTGTTTCATTTTTGTTCAATGGTTGCCATGGCAACAGCCGTTTTGGGGCAAAAAACACCATTTTCGGTAATAAAACTTTAAAAATTCATATTACAAGATTTATATGGAATATTAGGCTACTTTCAACGGCAAACTCATTCCGAGATAACCAGACAGTTTTTAGGTACCTCAGAGTACAGTACATGTAGGCGGAAAGGTATATTTTGGGCCTAAAACTTCATTTTAGAATTGGCGTTTTGGGGTAAAATCATGTTTTTAAAGATTTTCCTTATAACAAGAGTTTGCAGGCTTAAATGAAAAATCTTTTTAAAAATGGATATTGCAAGCAGTGGAGCGTTGATTTTTTTATGTGGTTTGTTTTAACTTTTTCTCGATGGTTGCCATGGCAACAGCCGTTTTGGGGGCACATACGAAATTTTTGGTAATAAAACGAAGAATTCATATCACAGGATTCATATGGAATATTGGAGTACTTCCAACGGCAAACCCATTCTGGGATACCCATGCAGTTTTTAGGTACAGTACATGTACATGTCGGCGGAATTGTAAATTTTGGGACAAAAACATCATGTTAGAATTGCCGTTTTGGGGTAAAATTCCGCTTTTTTAAAAAATTTCTGCTAAAAAGGTAGAGGAAAAAATCTGGCCGTGGAGGAATAGACCAATCCAGGAGCGTTTAAGCCCCGCCCCAAAAATTTCCATCCATCAAATATTCTGAAGGACAATGTGATCTACGTGGTTATTTGGTGTCCAAACAATCTAATGATTATGCACACTTCGATGTTGCTAGACGCGTTTCTACGTGGGCGGGGCTTACTGGATCGGTCTATAGACCGTATCGAATAGCCGCCATTTCGTGGGGCAGTTTCTTTGTTCCTTGCGGACATGCATGTTTGCACATATTGTGCTTCCACTGTTGAACGGTTTAAGTAAGCGACCTGCCCGCATATGATGTTGTGTGCCCTTGAGCAAGGCACTTTTCCGTTAATTGTATCTCTATCCAGGTGAAAAAATAATACATGTAAGCCTGTAAATCGGGCGGTAATGCATACTTTCAGGAAGCTGAGGTTTACGGATTTATTTAAAGTGATTAAAATAACCAGTAGTACTAATCCAGTGCGCAAGCCACCGGCATCGACACGCTGACCCCAAAACCACCGGCGGTATCTCAAGTGGCAGCGTTTTACCGCTGCCAAGCCACAGACCACTAGCGGTATTCAGCGGCCACCAGTGGTCTGCCGCTTCTAAACTACCAGCGCACAACTAGCGGTGGCCAGCAGCAAACCACCAGTGGTCTGTCGCACCTAAACCGCCAGCGGACACCTAGCGGCAGCGTCAAACCACGAGTGGTCTGCTGCTCCTAAACTACCAGTGGACCAGTGGACCACTAGCGGTAGCCAGTGTTAAAACAGCCGTTCTAAAACTGCCAGCAGACCACTAGCGGTAGCCAGCGTTAAACCACCGGTGGTCTGCCACTCTAAAACCGCCAGCGAACCACAAGGTCTTCCGCCACAAAACTTCCAGCACTCTAAAATCGCTACCGAACCACGAGGTCTTCCGCGACAAAACTGCCAGCAAACCACTGGCGGTATCCAGTGGCAAACTACCAGTGGTCTGCCGTTTTAAAACTGCCAGAGGACCACTAGCAGTAGCCAGCAGCAAACCACCAGTGATCTGCCGTTCTAAAACTGCCAGCAGACCACTAGCGGTAGCCAGCGTTAAACCACCGGTGGTCTGCCACTCTAAAACCGCCAGCGAACCACAAGGTCTTCCGCCACAAAACTTCCAGCAAAATTACTGCCAGTATCCAGTGGCACACCACCAGTGGTCTGCCACTCCAAAACCACCAGCAGAATATTAGCAGTAGCCAACAGCAAAACATCAGTGGCCTGCCGTTCTAAAACCACCAGCGGACCACTATAAAAGCACCCGTTGCCTGCCACTCACACTCCGCCAGTAGACCACCAGTGGTTGATAGGGGTATGCCTCGCCATTATGATGACCTGCCACTCCTAATATAAACCGTCATCAGTTGTTCACTGTCACTAAATATATAAGGTGTCCCAAAGAAAGCGTCCAGTTCAAACCTGGCAACATCAGAATCTCCGTTTTCCCGGATCCCGATAGGGAATCTTCTTACATGAAAAAATAGTCTTTATCGCATCTTTGTCACATAAAAATCAGTCAAGTGAATCAAAAGGTCAGCCCTTAACTATATTATAGTAGTCACTAGTTCTCGTTGTCAAACAATCCGATACCTGGTACGTGCATGAACTTGGGTGTGACTTATCTGCGTATCTCAGAGTGGGGTTGCCGTTGGAAAGACTCTAGTATTCTATACAAATTCTTGGACTGTGGAGTTTTAAAGTTTTATTACCAAAAATTGTGGTTTTGCCTCAAAATGGCTGTTGCGATGTTAATCATTGAGACAAAGATTAATTTAGCCTTAAAAAAACAACGCTTCTGCTTGTCGCGAGTTTTTTTTCTTGGTGTACATATACCATTTTTAACAGAAAATAATAATATAATAACACTTGAATTTACCCCAAAACGACAAATCTGGTAGCGCTTAATATGGTACCTGAAAACTGCCTGGGTATGATATCTCAGAATGGGTTTGCCGTTAGAGTATACACCAGTATTCCATATAAATCTGGTGATATTGAGTTTTAAAGTTTTATTGCCAAAAAATTAATGGCTGTTGCCATGGCAACCTACATGTATAAGAAGAAAATTAAACAAACGGTACAAACCACTTTTTAAAAAACGCTTCCACTGCTCAAAATATATATATATATATATTTTATTTAAAGGCACAGGCTCGTCAGCAATGCGCGCCCGCCAAATGTGTGCCACGCAATACGCAGCTCCATAGCAAAGGCATGGAGCTGCGTGTTTCGAGCACGAATTTGGCGGGCGCGCATTGCTGACGAGCCTGTGCCTTTAAGCCTGCATACCTTTTTATAAGGAACATTGTAAACAAATTGTTTTAATACAAAAAATGGTGTTGAGAAAAAGATGAAACATCATCGCTGGCACTGCTCACAATATCCATTTTTTAGATTTTTCATTTAAGCCCGCAAACTCTTTTTAAAAGGAAATTCTCAAAAAAAGTGATTTTACACAATTATCAAATGATGTTTTTGGCCCAAAATGTACCATTATGCCTACATGCACTGTACTCCAATGTACCTAAAACCTGCCTGGGTATCTCAGAATGAGTTTGCCATTGGAAGTAGCCCAATATTCCATATGAATCCTGTAATATGAATTTTTAAAGTTTTATTACCGTAAATTGTGGTTTTTGCCCCAAAACGGCTGTTGCCATGGCAACCATTGAGAAAAAGATGAAACAAACCATTTTTAAAAATCACTACTTGCACTGCTCACAATATCCATTTTTCAGATTTTTCATTTAAGCCCGAAATTTCTTTGTGAAAAGATACACAGTGACCAAGTATTGTGGTAACGATTCAGCAAGCATTTATTCGCTTCAAACAGACTGCGTGACCCAACAATATAATGGTCAACAATTGCCTTTAACATGAGACAAGAATAACATGTACCCAACGGTACGATAATGATACACATGTGCCCAACGGCACATAAACAAGTATACCCAACGGTATAACACGAATTCGCTAACAACGTACCCAAAAGTACGATAAATACAATCGATACCACCATATCGATAACCCAGATAAAAGCTTTGTTGACGCATGTCAAAAAGATGGCCAATCGGCCGACTCAAATAGCAATAAAGCTTGAGGGGAGAATGGCTGAGATCCCAGGAAGGCAAAGAGCATTGGAGCCCGCACTCCCGGGGATAGTTCACTCGACCGTTTGTGCGGACCCCACCGCTGAAAATGTACGATCCCACCTCTCCTCCGGGGCTCAAACCATCCAAACAGCCAACATTGGTTTTTTTTTTTGTGGCATGAGCTCACATAACAAGAGTTTGGGAAAACGCTTGAAAAAACGGCACTCGAACATGCAAACTGTAATGTTTTGATGGTGAACGTGGGAAGAAGACTGTTAAGGGCAGCAAGAAACCGACAAATTTGCAATGGCAGGGAAAATCCTCCCCTGGCATCGGATGTTCTGGCACCCAAGTACCGACTCTTGCAAACAGTAACAAAAATAAAATGCAAATATCTGCACCGTCTTCCTTCCCCGAGCACTTGAAACTTACATTATGCAAATTCTGCCCTCCTTAATTTAATGAACACAGATACATGTAGATATATAACTGTTTCTGCTATTAACAGGAACAACCAAACCCATCAAAACAAAATGTGGTCGTATAGATGCCTGGACAAAGAATTAACCCCCTCATTGTCACACAAAACCATGTAATTGCAACTGAGGCCTTGGCACTAGTGCATCCTACTGCACAAGTGCAACTGCAAGTCCTGAAGATGTATAAATCCGCATTGTTAACGAGAACTCCATCTCTGCAGTATAAATGCCTTCATGCAGCTAAAATTTCAGGATGAAAGATAACCGAAATTTATTACCAATTTGTTTTAAAAACACGAATCAGAAGATCAAAGTGTTGCAGAAAAAGGGGCAAACTCAAATCTGTTTTCATTTCAGAAAGAAGTTACCTTTTCTCTACTTAAAAATTGTCTTGACAGACGAGGGCGCGGTTTGTTGCAAGTCATGGAGGAAACCCACAATTAAAAACAAAGAAAGAACATTACATTTCAAACAGTAACTGTACAGTATTCCACTGATCCATTTTTGACCCAAACCAACTTGTTGGGATTGGTGCAATTGACATACTAAACAAACTCAGTAAACTGTTACAGATCATAACACCAAGAAGTCACTGAAAATGACAAAAACTTTTGTACACTAGTCATTGGAGATTTCCTCTGTTGTCCTGAGATGATATCACGGATTTGCTCATGAATATGTAAATTGCATTAACATAAAATTAGAAAACTTGCAATTACAGCAATTTGTTTTTACACACGAATCAGAAATCAAAGTGTTGCAGAAAAAGGGGAAAACTCAAATCTGTTTTCATTTCAGAAAGAAGTTACCTTTTCTCTACTTCAAAATTTTCTTGACAGACGAGGTCGCGGTTTATTGCTAGTCATGGAGGGAACCCACAGTTGAAAAACAAAGAAAGAACATTACACTTCAAACAGTAACAGTAGTCCACCGATCCATTTTTGACCCAAACTTGTTGGGATTGGTGCAAATGACATACTAAACAAACTCAGTAAACTGTTACAGATCATAACACCAAGAAGTCACTGAAATTGACAAAAAACTTTTGTACACAAGTCATTGGAAATTTCCTCTGTTGTCCCGAGATGATATCACGGATTTGCTCACGAATATGGAAATTCATTAGCATAACATTAGAAAACGTGCAATTACAACAAAACGGAACAATCAAATTTTCTGAAGTTGACCGAAATGTGTAAAACACACCCTCTACTATTATTATATTTCATAAAACCCTATTTCACATGTCCTTTAGGCCAACCTTGATAATTAAGCCGGGTTAAAATCGAGGACCAAAATATGTGGCTGCACGGCAGGAAAATGCGTAATGTGGTTATTGCGGCTGACACCGTACCGCACTGCGACAATCCTTGGCTGAAAATCGACCCACGTCATTGAAACCTAGGTGCAAAATTAATATTGACGGTAGCACGGGACTCGACTCCGTAACAGTCGCTTGAGCTCCTGAGGGAAGTCTCAGCGCCCCGCCTCTACCGAACCAGTGAACCTCTGTACCGTGGGTGCCAAGGGATGTCGCCTGTGTAGCCAATGCGCGGTCCTTTAATAACCCTGCGTATGAAGCTGGCGCCCATCATCCACACGATGCGTGTCTCACCTGTAGGCATAAAAAACGTTCCTTTGTGGGTATTTAATTAGGAGATCGCAACTGATTCCGATCACCTACAATGTATTACTACATGTGTTGTACGATTTAGTCGTTTTTCTTTTCTTTTTCCACG
Organism: Henricia sp. BOLD:AAB3569; assembly: GCA_037783545.1. Taxonomy (NCBI): domain Eukaryota; kingdom Metazoa; phylum Echinodermata; class Asteroidea; order Spinulosida; family Echinasteridae; genus Henricia; species Henricia sp. BOLD:AAB3569. Next base: position 179,711 of record JBBELK010000886.1, read on the forward strand.
CCAACGTTTCCCCGAGCTTTTCTTCAAAACGGATCAAGCTATCAACTTGACACTTGGTAGGAACCTCAACCCCCATGTGAAGGTGTGCACACAGGTGTGACGTCACTGTGACGTCATCGGGCATCAAATTACAAACCAAATGACCCAAAATGCATATTTTAAAATGCTTCCGTCTGGAAAACCACGTGACCCAGGATCTTCGCATTTTGCAAGGCTTATAGATCAGGGGCCAACCCCATGGCGCCGCTCAGCACGAAATTCCGCCCAGCACAGGACCTGCCCGCCTTATAAAACGGATTACAAGCCAAAATTTTACACCAACTTGTGTTCTTCGCAAGAGTAGGATAATACCTTTCAATACACATCACTTACGATTTTGGCTGGCAATCCCCTTTTGCAAAATAAAGCAAACAAATCCGGCGCCAAGCAAACCCTCGCGCTAAGCAACGCCATGAAATTTCCCCCCGATCATGGCCTACAATTTGCTTCGTGTGGGCATTTTTATCTGACCCTTCCTTCTGGGTTGAATTTGAGGTAAAAGTTCAACATAAACGAAAATCTAAATTGTTGCACTTATTGAGTAGCAATGGCCATAAAACCAAGCTGAATCTTTAAGAAACTAAGTACAGGCATAGGTCCAATGGCAGACTTTCACCAGCAGCATGTAAAATCATGATGCCATCACGTGTGACGTCATCGTGACGTCATCAAGTATCAAATTACATCCCAGAAATAACCAAAAATGCATGTTTTAAAATGCTTTCGTTTCGAAAACCACTTGACCCAAGATCTTCGAATTTGGAAGGCTTATCATGGATCAGATAGTGAGCACAAGTTTCTTTGTGTGGGCATTTTCATCTGACCCTTCCTTCTTGGATCAGTTGGAGGTCAAAGTTCAACGAAAACGGAAATCTCAATGTTTACACTTACCGAGCAACAATGCCCATCAAACCAAGCTGGATCTTTAGTAAATTAGATACAGGCATGAGCCCTATGGCAGACTTTCACCAGCATGTATAGTATCATTATGGCATCAAGTGTGACGTAATCATGACGTCATCAGGTGTCAAATTACAAAAACTCAAAGGTTATTATTTCCAAAATTCAAATCTCAAGAACCGTAATAGATACTTGAACAATTCTTTCACAGCATGAAAAGTCTAAATGAACTGAACAATCAAACGATGTCATGACCCCTGTGTGACGCCTACTTCCGGTCCAAACCGGAAGTCGTTCGAAAATTGAATTTGTTGAGCATTTTGAATGCAAAAGATCCAAAGTGGCAGTGAATTTTACCATATTTCTACGGAACGAAATGTTTCCACACATGTGGACCTTTGACTAAACCATTGGTGACGTCATCACATGGACGGTAGTTACGTAATGTGGTGTCAAATTACGCAAGTTTGGAGCTGAATTGTTTAAAACTGCTGTATCTTGAGAACTACAGCAGATATTTGCATGATTCCTTCGCCACATTGAAAAACTTGATGTTTATCAAATTGTTGAACAATTTGTGCACAACCTTGTGACATCATGATGACGTCACAGGGGTCAAATTACACAATTCAAAGGTCATTATTTCAAAAATTCAAATCTCAAGAATCGTAAAAGATACTTGAACAATTCTTTTCCAGCATGATAGGTCTCAATGAACTGAACAAATCACACAATGACATGACCCCTGTGTGACCCAAACCTCCGGTCCAAACCGGAAGAGGTTCGAAAATGTACAATGTTTAGCATTTTGAATGCAAAAGAGCCAAAGTGGTAGGGAATTTGACCATAGTTCTACGGAACGAAATGTTCCCGCACATGTGGACTTGATGACTACAAATATAGCACTGATGACGTCATCACGTGCACGGTGGTTACGTAAAATGATCTCAAATGACAACATCTTGAGAACTGTAATGGATATTGGAAAGATTATTTCACCACATATGCATGTCCAAAGCTGTTCTTCAGTATCTTTGAAAAATCTGTGCACACAACAGTGACGTCATGTTGAGATTGACTTTCAATATTGACGTCATCAGATACACAATTTTAGCGTGGAATAGTCAGCGTCATGTCTGGAGAATTGCAATACTTTTTTAACCTCAAACAACTCAAATTGTCAAACAATCTCAAAGCTGTGTCGTCATCATCTTATCAACGTCTATGTCACCCGATCACCTTGCGTTTGTAAAAACACAAACGCGAAGCTCAGTTATTGCTGGCTTTGAAATCGGACCCAAGCTTCTTGTTAAACAGAAAAGCACAACTTCTCTCGTAGGTGTTGCTTGGGAGCCTATAAATTAAACCACTGTCATAGGAGAACGCCCAGAGGGCGGTCGGGTTGGCGTACGGGTTCTTTCCTCGCCTTTCACCTCTGGCGTCCCGGGCTCGAATCCGGGGCGTGTATTTGGATTGTGTTTGCAGTCCTTACTTGACCGCGTGGGTTTTCCCCTGGGGCGTTTGTAGCGTCTTAAATCGTACACGAAAACACTTTATTTATTGTTAGTCCCTTTAAGACAAGCCTCCATGCATTTCCAGATGTTCCAATCCCTTGTCCATTGTCTAAGCAATAGTTTCAGTAGTTTTATTCTTTCGACCCTGTACTGTCAATCTTAATTGATTGATTGTCACTTCTTCACCATCAGACCCACTTTTATTGCTTTTCACTTCCTGACTACATTTCATCACTTCACTAATTACTCCAGTCCCAGACTTAGGGTACGTTCAGACGGAGGCACAAGTTGGTACTTTTTTAATTGCGCTTGGGTTGTTTAGATAAGAATTCCTTAATCCAAAATACGCTTGCGTTCATACAGAAAAGTTACGCCGGCACTTCACGATAAAAGTGGCTCAAGTTATTCCTCCGAGATTAAGCAACGCCAAATTCCTGAGGTGACCTTCCGGTCACGCAAGCGCGCGTGCGGGAAAACGGCGCCGCGCCATAATGCATCCGGTGCATCCACAACATAATATGGAGGTTTAGATGCACGTAAAACGCGAACGCGAACGTGAAATGCTTTAAACACTTGGTCATTATTCTGAGGAGATCTTAGAACAGATGAAAACAAAAGCTTACATTTTTTACTTTTGTGGTGAGATAAAACTTTTCATGTGACCAAGATTCGAGCCCGAGTTCTAAGAGTAAGACCTCCTCCTGAGGTGACCGATGCTGAAATAATTTCGCGTTCACGTTTGCGTTTTACGTGCATCTAAACCTCCCTAATAAACAAGGCCCAGTATGGCTGCACACATCCGTGTATGCTCACCGCGCATTGTGCATGTGGGATATGTCAAAATGGCTCCGTGCAATTTGATCAACGATATTTCTCGCGTTTTTGCTTGCCTGTATTCGGGGTGAAAGAGAGAGGTCGTCGGATGATGAGGCCGAGTGTAACAATCGAGTGAATGCTGGAGAAAATCATGAGAAGGGTTAGGGTTAGGGCTAGGGTTCTGCTTCAGCCCCTTGATTTTGTTTTTTATTTGGAGTGTCGTCCGTGGAGGGTAGCCGAAGTGCAACTCCGCCAATCTGGACGCGATCCTTTCCAGTATGGTCTTCTTCATCACCGGCGCAGCATGACGGAATTCCTCGTCCCAAATATTTATTAGAGCGAGGATTTCCCGACTTTGCCAATTTGATCCACGAATTTGAGTATATTTTTCAGCAGCCATGTTCCAGTTGTTCTCTCATCAGAATTACACGTGGATATTACGGTAATGGAGGGTATGGTAGTTGGTCAGCGCGAATAAACTACTACAGGAAGTGGCAGGTCAGTTGCGTTCCACTGGAGATTTACGACTCGGCGCAGCAGGGGGTGACAGTTGTCCTTGGCGCAACTTGCGCTATTCCTCCACTTTTCGCGAGAATAAGTTACGCCACCTTGGTGGCGTAACTTATTCCTCTGCGGGTGGATTAGAGCGTTCCAACGAGGAATAACTTAGTATTTTCGGATTAACGATTAACTTACGCCTCGTCTGAACGTACCCTTAGGGTTGCACGGAGCCATTTTGACATATCCCACATGCACAATGCGCGGTGAGCATACATGTATACTGGGCCTTGTTTATTAGGGAGGTTTAGATGCACGTAAAACGCAAACGTGAACGCGAAATTATTTCAGCATCGGTCACCTCAGGAGGAGATCTTACTCTTAGAACTCGGGCTCGAATCTTGGTCACATGCAAAAGTTTTATCTCACCACAAAAGTAAAAAATGTAGGTTTTTGTTTTCATCTGTTCTATTAAAGTCCTCAGAATAATGACCAAGTGTTTAAAGCATTTCACGTTCGCGTTCGCGTTTTACGTGCATCTAAACGTCCATATTATGTTGTGGATGCATTATGGCGCGCCGCCGTTTTCCCGCACGCGCGCTTGCGTGACCGGAAGGTCACCTCAGGAATTTCGCGTTGCTTAATCTCGGAGGAATAACTTGAGCCACTTTTATCGTGAAGTGCCGGCGTAACTTTTCTGTATGAACGCAAGCGTATTTTGGATTAAGGAATTATTATCTAAACAACCCAAGCGCAATTAAAAAAGTACCAACTTGTGCCTCCGTCTGAACGTACCCTAGGTGTCTCCAGGTTTTATTACCTTGGATTTTATTAGTCCAGTCAGTACCCTATTTTTGATCACTCTTGTCTCAACCACAGACCAGTCAACAACCTTCCATTTTCCTTTGCGCTCGACAAGCAGAATAAATGTAGTCCAACTTTGTTCCCATCAAACTGCGTTCCTTGTTATCTTCCTTCAAGACTCAATTGTAATATTAGTACTAAATACTAAATTGGTGACCCGGACGTGATCTTTCTACACGCAACACAATGGAGGACGGCACAGATAGCAAGTCAGTGGCCACAGTCAGCCTAAAGCTACCGCCATACTGGCCAGCGGACCCATATGTGTGGTTCGCGCAAGTCGAAGCGCAGTTTGCCACAAGAGGAATACTAACTGAGAAAACAAAATACCAATACATCATCTCGGCGCTCACCCCTGCAGTGGCACAGGAAGTTAGGGACCTCCTCCTCAATCCTCCAGAGGACACCCCCTACAAAACCCTGCGAGAGGAGCTAATAAAACGGACAACTGCAAGCGAGCAAAAACGCCTGCAACAACTCCTCAACGACGAAGTGCTGGGCGACAGAAGACCTACACAGTTCCTGCGGCATATGCGCCAACTCCTCGGCGATCGAGCCTTAGAGGAGTCCATCCTGCGCCAGTTGTTTCTCCAACGACTACCCATAAATGTTCAGCTGGTCGTAACGTCTGCCGGAGATTCAATGAAGGTGGAGCAACTAGCTGAGCTTGCCGACAAAGTCATGGATGTTGCCGTACAATCACAAGCTATCAATTCCATGACCACGACAACAACCAATGCATCACCTACAAATCTGCAGAGCGAAGTAGAACTGCTGCGCGGTGAAATTAATCGCCTCGCAGTCAAACTACAGCACCTCTCCAGTCACCCGCAACGCTCCCGTTCACAGTCAAGAAATCGTTCGTCCCGTCCTTCTCGCGCCAGCACCCCAGTTCCTGGTGCCGTTGACACAGGTATATGCTGGTATCATGCCAATTTCGGTGACAACGCCCGTAAGTGCCACAAGCCGTGCTCTTTCTCGGGAAACGACAACGCCAGCCACTAGCGGCGACGAGTTCTGCTGGCCAAACACAAAGTCGCCTTTTCTACGTGACGGACCGTTCCACAAAGCAACGCTTCCTCGTTGACACCGGGGCCGACGTAAGCGTTCTTCCACCCACGCGGTTGGATCGATCACATCCATGCCATGGTTTTGAACTTCAGGCAGCAAACAAAACTGCAATCGCAACTTTCGGTGAACGATCAGTCACACTGGATGTAGGACTGCGACGGACATGCCAATGGATATTCATCATTGCTGATGTTCAACAGCCAATATTGGGTGCTGATTTTCTTCGACATTTCAACCTCTTGGTTGATGTCCGTAACCATCGGCTCCTTGACGCGACAACTAACATCAGCGTCATCGGAACTGCGTCTAAACTGCAAGCAATCAGCCCAATGTTCGCAACCTTCGACTCCCGCTCATCATTCCAACAACTGTTCGCGGATTTTCCCGACATCACTCGCCCTTGTTACAACGCCGACGCCGTCAAGCATGATGTAACACATCACATCATAACCAAAGGACAGCCAGTGTCCGCGCGTCCACGTCGTCTTGCACCGGACAGACACAAAATCGCACAACAAGAGTTTGATCATATGCTACAGCTTGGTATCATCCGCCCGTCAAGTAGCAATTGGTCATCACCACTACACATGGTCCCCAAAAAGACACCCGGGGATTGGAGGCCATGTGGAGACTACAGGGCACTAAATAACATTACTGTACCTGACCGCTATCCAATTCCCCATATTCAAGACTTCACGTCATCACTGCAGATGAAACGGATTTTCTCCAAACTCGACCTAGTCCGCGCATATCACCAGATTCCAGTTGAACCTGCCGATATCGCCAAGACCGCAATCACCACGCCCTTCGGACTTTTTGAATTCGTTCGCATGCCGTTCGGACTCCGCAACGCCGCCCAAACGTTCCAACGATTCATCGATCAGGTAATCCGTGGTTTTGATTTTTGTTATGCATACATCGATGATCTACTCATTGCCAGTACCACTCCTGAAGAGCATGAACACCATCTACGACTTCTATTCGGACGTTTGTCGGAATACGGCATCGTTGTCAACCCCGGGAAATGTCAGTTGGGTGTTGATTCACTCGTTTTCCTGGGTCATCGCGTTGATTTAAATGGCATTTCCCCCTTAGAGGAGAAAGTCACAGTCATCCGCGATTTTCCTCAACCACCAACTCTGACCAAACTACGTGAATTTCTTGGTCTAGTCAACTTCTACCGCCGTTTCATTCCCCAGTGTTCGCAGGTCCTCCAACCACTCACTGATCTACTAACCAACGCAGGAAAGAAATCGGCACCACTCCCTTGGAATGACACCGCTACAGCTTCATTTCACGCCATCAAAACTGCCCTCGCCAACGCTACTCTCCTCGCTCACCCAAAGCCAGACGCGCCTCTTTGTGTCATGACAGATGCTTTGGATGTTGCAGTGGGAGCTGTTCTCCAACAACGAGTTGACCAAGCATGGCAACCACTCGCGTTCTTTTCCAAGAGATTACAACCCGCAGAGACCCGTTACAGCACATTTGGTCGTGAACTTTTGGCCATATACCTCGCGATTAGCCATTTTCATCACTCACTCGAGGGTCGTCAATTTCACGTGCTAACGGACCACAAACCACTCACCTACGCTCTCGGCACCACAACTGACAGACAGTCCCCTCGCGAAATTCGCCACCTCGATTTGGTGTCACAGTTTACATGTGATATCAGACACGTTCAAGGTGGAGATAACCCTGCAGCGGACGCCCTATCTCGTGTCGAACTAATTAACACTCTTCGCACAGACCATTCAGCCCTCGTCGACTTCCACAAAATGGCGGAATTACAGAAAGACAGTGAGGAACTTATGCGACTGTGCACATCGTCATCCACGCTCAAGTTCAAGGAAATTTCACTCCCGTCATGTGATACGACATTGATTTGTGACATCTCAACAGGCAACCCACGACCGTTTGTGCCAGTTGAGTTGCGCCGTGCAGTGTTTGACGCGCTACATTCCCTGTCACACCCTGGAATTCGAGCTACACAACGCCTCATCACGGACAGGTATGTTTGGCCACGTATTAACCATGATGTAAGACAGTGGGCAAAATCATGCGTACAATGTCAGCGCTCAAAGGTCCATCGCCATACCTTTGCACCCCTTTCTACGTTCCCTGCCCCAGATTCCCGATTTTCACACATTCACATCGATCTGGTGGGCCCCTTACCACCATCCAACGGACACGCATACTTGCTGACCTGCATTGACCGTTTCACCCGTTGGCCGGAAGCCATCCCCCTGCCTGACATCAGAGCTGAAACGGTTGCTCGTGCTTTTGTGACGCGATGGGTTGCCGCATTCGGCGTTCCATCGATCATTACCACCGATCGTGGTGCTCAGTTTGAATCTGCACTTTTCCAGGCCCTGACCAACCTACTTGGTACCCAGCGTATACGTACGACCGCTTACCACCACATCGCCAATGGCCCAGTGGAACGTTTCCACAGGCAACTGAAATCATCCCTTCGAGCACAAGTCGATACCACAAACTGGACAGAGACTTTGCCGCTCGTTCTTCTGGGAATTCGCACCGCAGTCAAGTCGGACTTCGGTCATAGTGTGGCGGAGCGTGTATATGGCACCACTCTTCGCTTGCCAGGAGAATTTTTCGACACAACCTCCGATGCCTCTATGTTGGACCCCACCCTCTATGTTCAACGTTTGCAACGTGCCATGCAAAGTTTGCAGCCGCCTACAAGTCGTTCTCAACAACGGACTAACATTCACGTCCCCAGCGAATTGCAAACATGCACTCATGTTTTTGTTCGCCGCGACGCAGTACGGAAACCTCTCCAAGCACCCTACGATGGTCCCTTCAAGGTCCTCAGTCGCTCTGCCAAACACTTTGAACTTGAACTGAGCAATCGCAAGGACACAGTTAGCATTGACCGCCTTAAATGTGCCCATTTGGATGTTGATAATGACCCACATGCTGTTCCCCTCACACCCAAACAGTCGGTTCCGGTAGTTGAACCCACTGTTCAAGCGAATAATGGACAGACCCCCCCCCCCCCCCCCCCCCCAGGCCCCCATCATCGGACATTCCTCCCAGGCGTACAACACGCTCAGGCCGCACTGTTCATTGGCCGAAACGTTATGTCACATTCGTTCGTTGTTAATTTTTTTTCTTCCACATACTCACTGGAAGGGGGCTCATGTAGCGTCTTAATTCGTACACGAAAACACTTTATTTATTGTTAGTCCCTTTAAGACAAGCCTCCATGCATTTCCAGATGTTCCAATCCCTTGTCCATTGTCTAAGCAATAGTTTCAGTAGTTTTATTCTTTCGACCCTGTACTGTCAATCTTAATTGATTGATTGTCACTTCTTCACCATCAGACCCACTTTTATTGCTTTTCACTTCCTGACTACATTTCATCACTTCACTAATTACTCCAGTCCCAGACTTAGTGTCTCCAGGTTTTATTACCTTGGATTTTATTAGTCCAGTCAGTACCCTATTTTTGATCACTCTTGTCTCAACCACAGACCAGTCAACAACCTTCCATTTTCCTTTGCGCTCGACAAGCAGAATAAATGTAGTCCAACTTTGTTCCCATCAAACTGCGTTCCTTGTTATCTTCCTTCAAGACTCAATTGTAATATTAGTACTAAATACTAAACGTTTCTCTGGGGGTTTTCCTCCCACTTCTAAAACTGCAACTCCTTCTTCGTCATCTCAAGTTGATAAAAAAGTATAGTTAAAGCTAAAACCGTAAAGTTGATGGCAAAAAGGACCTTTAATAGTCGCCGAAGATGCCATAAAAATACAACAACAACAACGAGAACGCCCACAAGTATTTTCCCCGGACAAGTCTGCAGGCCCCGAGATCTGCCCTACCAACAAATTAGAGAATCCCGTGTAAACTGGGATTTGCTCACCCGGTATAAATGGGGCATACGTGAACGAAAAAACTCCCGTTGTTAACGTGGCCCTGGAAGCAGCTTCTCCGCCGATTGTCCCATGACCCCCGGTTCCGGTGGCTGATGGAGGGGCGGCACCTCGTGTAGATGTCGTGCTGTACTACATGTACTACGGCTACTATTACTAGTGGTATTACAGCTAGTAAGGTCGGGTACTGGTGTTGGCAGATCCTCGGCGTTTACTGCTGGTACTTTCGACGCGTTGCCTGTCTATTGTACCCGTCCTCGCCTGGCTCGTTTGGTGACCGGGTTGCCCGTGTTGCTAAGTTTTCTGCCTCGTTTACCTATGACTGTCCGTAGTTCCGAAATTAGGCTGGAACTCAATTGTTTAACGTTCTTACCTATTGCCAGTTCACCCCTGATGGCTGGCTACATGTCAACGGCAACGAATATTAAGGCAGGATAGAGCTAGGCCCAAGCAACCCGATCGCAGTCTGTTATACGCGAAAGCTAAACCGAAAATGAACAGTTCCCACGGTCTGCAAGTGCACTGCACTGTAATTCAGTCGCACCGCGCACGAAGCACGCATGCGCGTTGTTTCCAGACATGCAAATTGACACATCAAAGGCGCCGCATTCCAAGTCAAGCGCATTCGCTTTTACACATGTTTGGGGCCAACGGGGGCGCGCGCCCAGACATGACCCGCGCGACCTCCATATGTGTCCTTTCACAAATGTGTTTGCTCTCGAGCGGGCAAACATTTAGTCTGGGAGCCCAGACCGATTTGTTCATCATCTCGAGTACAAAAGGTCTGAAGCGTGGAATCAATAGGTGGGGCAAGTGTGACCTCCGAATGGCATTTCTTAAGTTGCAGATCCTGTACCTAAGGGAGGGGGGAGGCCCCCTTTTGACCCCAAAATCACTTTTATTAATATTTTCGAGTACATCGATCAAACCTTCACCAAACTATCCTCTGGTGAACCCTAATTAATGATCGGCATTTCTTAAGTTGCAAATCCTGTACTTAGTATGCTTAAGAAAGCCGTTAATTAGCAGTAATTAGCGATTTAATTATCATATCGAGTACATCAACCAAACCAACGCTAATAGATTCTCTAGGGTGTCCTGAATAATGAATGACCTTTCTTAAGCGTCAACTCCTGTACCGAATCCCCTTAAGAAGAGGTCAAAGGTCAAGCATTAGCAGTACACACAGCAGTCGTCGGCAAAAGGCCCATTCGTTTTGTACTGCTAGCGCTCTGAGCAGACGGCTGTTTTGTGTTTCATCCGCAATTTAATTTCCCCTCGTTTTTTTTGGACTTAAGTGAAGTTCTCTGCCACTGGGATGGTTGAAATAATTCTGCAGAGTACACTGGCCAAAGTAAGACGTTTTTAGTTCAGCTTCTGTAGCGAATTCACTTCAGAAAATGTCAGTACGAGGTGAGACTATGTACAACGCAAGCAGTCAAAGCAAATTTCCGCCATGGATTCCGTATAGACTTGCTTTCACGGGACGTTACTAGTTCCTAAATTGTAAAGTTATTGAGAAGTTATAGGCCTAGTTAAGTGTATTTAAAAGTGACCGTCCAAGTATTCCACACAGCGGCGTATAGCCACATGGTGGTTGTGGTGGGGGAGGGGGTGGGGATGTGGGGGAGTGCTCCTAAGTGCCCCCACGAAAAAAATCCAGATGCATGTAGTGCCCTCAAAGAAGGCAAGGAAACAGAGGGAAAGGACGAAAAAAAAACATGCCATGGGCTCCCCACTAAAAAGCAATGCCCCTTCCTTGCCCCCACCCCCAGTGAACAAATCCTGGCTATACGCCGCTGATTCCACCGTTAAAAGTTGCAGATTTGTTAAGTGTAAGCCTATCCGGGAGTAGCTGACCGACAACGTTCTTGACCAGATCACTTTTTTGACCCGCCCATCCCCCTTCCCCAACTTACCTCATGGGTGATAAGATTTTAATACAATTTTGTGTCATATTTTTCTCGTTACCATTCTGAAATTTCGCGCTCTCAATCCGTATATCGTCCAAAAAGACAGATGTTCTGTAAATTATTATCTGGTTCCATGAAGTTCCGCAATGATTACAACAAATTAACTTTTTTGCTACCACATCCAAATTGGACATTGGACTTTTTGTATTTATTTCCACGGATATAGTATTTTAGGGAGAATAGTATTTTGGGTCGGTCCACACTGGGTATAGAACGGATCCGCACGGTACGCGTAGTATGTCAGGTGACGCATGGTCAATTTCAAGTCCATGTGCGTTCGTGATTAAAGAAAATCCGAATCCTTTTTCTGCTAGCATTTTTGACGCATGTTCTGCATAGCTAAAAAAATCTTGCCGTGTTCGTGACGTGATATCAGACACTGAAAACCACAAAATCAACTTGGGCGGAAAGCATTTTTGAGGGATTATATGGTTTTCAGTGCGTCGTTTTCACTCCAAATCTCCACCCCCAACCCGGACGCTTTTTGTCAAAGGGACGCACGTCGCATTTACGTGCGAAAAGGCTAATAGGGAGGTCTAGATGAACGCGAAGTGCTTTGTCGAGCACTTCGTCGTTACTTTGAGGACATCTTAAAACAGACGAAAACAAACATCCAGAAATGTGACTTTTGTGGCAAGATAACTCCTTTGCCGTGACCAAAGTTCGAACCTTGATTCTGAGACCTCCTAAAGATGACCAGTGCTCAAGCCACTTCGCGTTTGGTGTTTTGCGTGCATCTAATTCTCCCTGATAGTGTGAATCCACCCTTTATTATATGCAGAGTGTATAGTATATACCCACTCCCACCACACCCACCATTGTGAATTCCCCATATTGTCTCTCAAATATTCAAGGAATTTTAAAGAATTCCTTTCAGGTTTTTAGGGGGTGGGGTTGCCGCGTTAACAAAAGGAAAGAGCATGTTGAGGTATGGGAGGAGGGGAGTCCCTTTATCACATCGTGCTGGGTATAATTTTCCCCGATTTTCCCCTCAAAGCGACGCTCGTAAAATCTACGCACGAAAAGGCTCCGTGTGAATCCAGCCATTAGCGCGGGGAAAAAGTTAACTTTTTTAGTGTGGACCTATAGTAACCTTGGCAACAAACAGTGACGAGCGACATTACTTTAAGTACTGTCGGGAGTACTGTTTGGACCCTGACAACTGACGTAACATTAGTTTTAGTGGTCCATAGTTTCAAAAAAATGACCCATCACACAGCAGAACTTAATCACTCTTCAAGGGGCGGTCGGGTTGGTGCAAGTATGGTTTTCCCTGCCTTTCGGCTTTCCAGACGTGAACACAGTTTGCATTTTTAATCCCAAATTAATGGACCATTACATCATTTGTTTATATACGTGGTTTCCTCCCGTTTGGTACCCCGATACTCCCCATTCCCCAATAATAATTGCATAATCAAACGAATTTTCCTATCAAAATGACAACTGTCTTTAGATAGCACTATCGAAACCAAAAAGAGCCAAATGCGGTGTCCTGAATAATGAATGACCTATCGAATCCCTTAAAATGGGTATAAAGGGCCATTGCAACTCAATAATTGTAATATATTGTCATGACTTGCACGGTGGAGACAGCCATTTGGCAACTAAACTTTTGTCTAATACAGACGTACAATATACTTCAAGACTATGGTGAACGAAAGTGCATGCGTCCGTAATCCCGCACAGGGATTTTAAAAAATCCATAATTAATACTGTCACAAATTGACGGATGCCCGTTTTTAATAGTGAAATGCAGAAAAAGAGTGCATTGCTAACTCTAACATAAGCCACCATCCATGTCTCGGATGTTTTGGTGTGCACATGTTCCGATGAGCACATGTGGTGAAACACATCACGTCTTGTGCAGAATACTACAGATTTCACATGAGGAGTGTTACCATACAAATATAATCGGACATCGGAACGACTGAGCATGCACGGTGGTCATCTAAGACCGTTTCATAACGGAATTAGCTTCTCTAATACAACGTATTTGCAATGCATATGAACTACCGAAGTGAAACGTCACCCTATTTTTAGGCAATGGATCGACGCTAAAAATCACCAAACTGTTTCCCTGTACTTTTGAATGGTGTTTTATCTGGCAGTCATGATGTTTGGAGCCAATTACCGTCACACCTCGGTACTCCATAATGTAATCCGCAGCTTTTGACGGTGAACAATATTGCAATTTAGTAAATTTTGAATTTGATTACACGTGCACTAAAGCAAAATCTGGTAAATTCATGAAAGCGATGTGTCTACGGAATCCATGGCGGAGACGGAATATTTGCTTTGACTGGTTGCATTAAGTGGGGTACCATGGCCGAGCGGTTTAGGGCATTGACTCGCAATCAGGTGAAAACTTGGGGTTGCAGGTTCGAACCTCCCCACGGCTATGGTACCTGTGCCCTTGGGCAAGGCACTCAACCACACTTGCTCCATCCTTCGGAAGAGATGTAAAGCCGTTGGTCCAGTGTGTTAGGTAATGGAAACGCACTCTAAAGATCCCAGAGCATTCTTTCGTAAAGAGCAAGGGGGATCATCCCCGGTGTCTCTGGCCATTTCTAATTATAATTCTAATTCTTCATGGGTTTCCTCACGCTTGCGAGTGACAGTGCAATGAGCACTATTGAGGAATCCTTGGTATGAATACCAGAAATAAATAATAATAATAATAATAATTAAAAAATACATAGTCTCACCTGGTACTGACATTTTCTCGAGTAAATTCGCTACAGAAGCTGAACTAAAAACGTCTTACTTTGGCCAGTGTACTCTGCAGAATTATTTCAACCATCCCAGTGGCAGAGAACTTCACTTAAGTCCACAAAAAACGAGGGGAAATTAAATTGCGGATGAAACACAAAACAGCCGTCTGCTCAGAGCGCTAACAGTACAAAACGAACGGGCCTTTTGCCGACGACTGTTGTGTGTACTGCTAATGCTTGACCTTTGACCTCTTCTTAAGGGGATTCGGTACAGGAGTTGACGCTTAAGAAAGGTCATTCATTATTCAGGACACCCTAGAGAATCTATTAGCGTTGGTTTGGTTGATGTACTCGATATGATAATTAAATCGCTAATTACTGCTAATTAAGGGCTTTCTTAAGCATACTAAGTACAGGATTTGCAACTTAAGAAATGCCGATCATTAATTAGGGTTCACCAGAGGATAGTTGGGTGAAGGTTTGATCGATGTACTCGAAAATATTAATAAAAGTGATTTTGGGGTCAAAAGGGGGCCTCCCCCCTCCCTTAGGTACAGGATCTGCAACTTAAGAAATGCCATTCGGAGGTCACACTTGCCCCACCTATTGATTCCACGCTTCAGACCTTTTGTACTCGAGATGATGAACAAATCGGTCTGGGCTCCCAGACTAATTGTTTTATAAGGAAATTCTCAAAAAACGTGATTTTACCCCAAAACGGCAATTCTAAAATTATGTTTTTGGCCCAAAATGTACCATTATGCCTACATGTTCTGTACTCTAAGGTACCTAAAAACTGCCTGGGTATCTCAGGATGAGTTTGCCGTTGGAAGTAGCCCAATATTCCATATGAATCATGCAATATGAATTGTTAATGTTTTATTACCAAAAATGGTGTTTTTTGCCCCAAAACGGCTGTTGCCATAGCAACCATTGAGAAAAAGATGAAAATTTTTTTTTAAAAAATCAACGCTTCCACTGCTCACAATATCCATATTTTAGATTTGTTATTTAAGCCTGCAAACTCTTTTTATAGGGAAAATATTAAAAAACGTGATTTTGTCCCCAAAACCATGTTTTTTCACCAAAATGGTATAAAACTACCACTTGAGAATGTCCATCATACCAAAAAATGTGCCCAAGGTGGTCATCTTTCAAAAAAATATGATGAGCCTTTGTCCCCCAACATGGTACCGACAAGTGTCTTGGCCCATGGACTACTACATGTACTGTAAATTATAACTGCCCGGGTATCTCAGAATGAATTTGCCATTGGAAGTGAGTTTGCCAATATTCCATATGAATCCTGTGATATGATTTTTGTTACTAGTTCTATTACCAAAAATGGTGTTTTTTTGCCCCAAAACGGCTGTTGCCATGGCAACCATTAAGAAAAACATGTAACATTAAAAGTCAACGCATCCACTGCCCACGGTATACAGTTTTTATATTTATTATAAGAAAAAACTCAAAAATGTGATTTTGTCCCAAAAATCTTGTTTTTTTTTACCAAAATGGTATAAAACTACCACTTGAGAATGTCCATTATACCAAAAATTGTGCCCAAGGTGGTCATCTTTCAAAAAAATATGATGAGCTTTTGTCCCCCAAAATGGTACCGACAAGTGTCTTGGCCCATGGACTATTTATGAATGTGTTGATACTAGCACTACTTTAACCAACTTTTAAACAGCTAGAATCCCCCCTTCCACATTTTTTTTGTTTTTTTGTTTATCATGGAGGTGTATGTGTCTACAACACCATCACAACTTGTTTTTCACACAAAATTGACAGACTTTTGCTTATAACGTAAAGCAGTTCCGACCCTCTTCACCCAAATTCTGAAACGCTCGAGGTCACTCGGCTTGTCTATCAACAGGGTGTTGACGTCATCCTGAGAAACATACAAAACGGTCTGTGCAGTATTGAATGGAAAATACACCAAGTGAATGTTTATTATCCCTATTTTGTCCTTGTAATTCAAAATACAAACGTGAAAAACACTTCATGTAATATGACAGCAATCTACTATAATACCTGTTTTGTGAAAAAACGATGAAATTGTGGCTCAGAGTGACTCTCTTTTGAAGTAAATACTGGTGCATTGCGACGGGTGGTTTTGTCATGGAACGAACGGCATTCACAGCGGTCTGTGTACGGTCCACTGCGGCGTAGTTTCCACGTGTTTGGACATCGGCCGTACAAGTTATAGAATGAGCGACTAATTATTCGCTCTCTTGGTAATAGAAAAGAAAATCTTTTTGCTCTTTTTTTTCATAGTGTCTGGTAAAACATGCATTCACGCAGCTACTGGGCATATCTCTGGCTTTTTGGAACAACAAAATTCTTCAAAAAACACCATCTAAAAGAGACGGTTTTCCAAGTTTTTTGCGTGTAAACGTATGGAGCTAACTATCGTGTTGACTTCTCTTTCTCAGGATTGCGTCACGGGGTCACGCGCATATCATGAATACCTAATGAGCGTTTCAGAAATCGCGAAAATCTCATTTTCGAAAAGCGCACTTTTGCTTGCAATTTATCCACTTAAAACCGACAATTAAAAAATAATAAAAATCCACCTCGGCAAGAGGGATGTTTGGACTATCGAAAAAATCCTAAATGCTGGATTTTCGTCAAGGGGGATTCTTCCTCTTTAAGTATAACTAAGTAAATATACCGTGTAGCGGTGGTGCTGATGTTGTATGCAGCAGGGTAACAAATTGACTTGATCAAGTGTGCAGATAGCATTGCGGGATCTGAGCAGACATCCGACTTGAACTTAGTTGCTGCATTAATTCGGCCAGCTCTATAGTTGTGCAAAACTTTGCTCCTCGCCTATTGACGGGGTCAGTTCCTCAATGGTACCACACTGAGAAGGGAAATAAATTTTGTAATGCATAGTTCCGACCTGTCAATCAAGCCGAACCCGCCGACCAATCACAACAGAGCTAGTAGACGGCGCCCACATAGGTCAAAGTGATGCAATCATCACACAATCACGCGATTTTCTGCCCATACAGTTTGTATGTTGTATGCGCCAGTGACCGGGTAAATTTTTGTTTCAATGTCGGACGATTAGCTGTTCAAAGGTAGGAAAGCGCATTTGTATGGATATATGTCATCCCTGCATTACTAGCCCTTCGCTCAGTGTGTGCTACGGTACCTGTCGACCCTAAAACATAAATACCTTTGAGTTTTCTCCAATGAATCTGTGCTTTCCATGCCGAGTCCCGTTGCTTTGTACGTTGTGTGTCGCCATTTGTTTTGCGATGGCTTGTGAGCACATAGCAACAATATCTAAGGGGCGGGGTTAACTGGGCAATCTCGGAACTATGCATTAATATTCACAATTTTCCTAAAAAACTACAACAGAGTAAAGCCATGAATGCCACCCATCTTTGGTCCATGCCATGTGTATAATGGACAATCCCAATAAAGAGGCCACCTGTTTATAGTGGGCAAGTTTTTTTTTACGGTGCTACTAGTTGCTGAGAATATACATGTACATTGTAATTTGACATACGGTTTTGGCTGGTAACCCATTTTACAAGACGGTCTCTAATTTGCACATTTTTGTGCTCAGAAGCACCATGAAACTAGCTCTAGAAAGAAGCATTGCATTGACTATAAACTCTTTAAATGGGCATCAGAAGCCCGAGACAAAACGTGGGGAGAATACTGTGAAGTACACATGTCTGTCAATTTACAATGATTTTTCTTTATTTTATCTCGTTCTTTTTTGTTAAGGGGGAGTGGTTACTTAAGTACATTTCTGTCAATTTGTAGTTCCTTGAAAACAGCTTCACACTTGGCAATTAGCTCTGGATAAGACAGCTTTAGCTGAGCTGGTGAGTACAGGTTCGGAAGTGGATCTGGAAGTTTCAACTGCACACCCTTGGGGATGAAATCTCCAGCATGATCAGGAACCAGAGAGAGGACCGCAGACTTGACCCGTCTCATTCAGGAGATGAACAAAATTATCTTTTTCATTCTGTGAGGGTGGTCGCAAAGGAGTGTGTGAACTGTTTGACAAGGTTTGTGGCATCTCTTTTATCTTTTTTGTTGGGTTTGCTAAAGTTTATGTTTACTGCTTCAGCGTAATCAGCACAGCTATTCTTCCTTGCTGGCTCCATCCATCCGCAGGGCTTTGAAGTGCAGGATGTCACTCTAATTTCCACACCTTTGGACACAGCAAGCAGAGTTGCAGCAATGTGGGAGCATGTCTCACTTTAACCAGCCATGCACTTACAGTTGCATGTGATGACAGTACCGTCCTCTCGAACAGCCACCTATACACTGACTGGATGATCATGAAGCCTTTTTGAATGGGTAACCTAAAAAAACAGAGTAGAACATATTGGTAAAACTGAAACAGTATGTGTGCGAAAGTAAAGACATTCGAAAAGGGTGTACATACGTGTACAACAACACTAGTCTTTTTTTCAGTTAAAATATTGGCAGCTACACAATTTCTGACTGCATTGATGTTAGAAGTTAAAGACTTTAAACGGGAGGAAGAATAACATTTGACAAGTTCCAAGTTGCATTTCTGAGCAAAAACAAATTAGTAATGCACCCATCAGTTTTTTTCTCCAGTTCTGTCAGTGAATTGTAGATAAATCTGTATGTTGGCTATGCGCGCGATGCCAAAGGGGGCGTTGCCATAGCTGCTAATGAGTAAACGAGCTGCCTCTCCACCCCGCCCCTTGTTGAACAGAGTCAGTCGTGCCATGGTTATGTCAACCAAAGCAGTCCATGTTTCAGGGGACAGTGACTGTTGAAGAACTGCCTTTGATCTCTCCAACTCAGCATACATGTAGCTCTGCAGCTTGACAAGATCAGAAGTCCGGGGAAAAAGTCGAGTATCTATGGGGGACCCCCCGTGCACCCCCCCCAGAACTAACCCAAACCAACTTTTTCTGGTGCTATTTAGGGTACTAAAACACATTTTGGATGTTAACAGTGAAAAAAAACCGATGCTCTCGGGATATCCAAGATGGCGGCCAATATGGCCGCCAAAAATGGCCAAAAATAGAAAAAGTCGTATATCAGCCAAATAATATGATAAAACCATAACTAAATAGGTTAGTTATATGTTGTTCACCCTCCCAAATCCATTTCTGGTGTCGTCCTTCTGCTATCTTGCTTCGAACTCAAGATGGCGACCAATATGGCTGCCAAAAGTGGCAAAATCTGAGGAAATTAACAATATATATCGGCAAAAATTTTTATCAGATGATTAAATATAGTTGTGATCCTTAACAAATTTGTCTAAGCACTGTTCTTTGGATACGTACACAAAATTCAAGATGGCCACTGGTATGGGTGAAAAAAATGTCATATGCATTTAAAATATGCGACAAAATAATGTAATTATTGCGTCAGTCCATATGATGATAAATGGATGTAACTTGCCCATCACAACGCGGTAAATTAAAAAAATATACAAGTGCTTTTCAGGAGAATACGCTAGAAACTCATAGCGTACTCAGGTAGGACTTGAACCCACGACATCCTGCATACATGACAGACATCTTAACCACTCAAACATGCTGCCGAATGTAAATTGAAGAATACATGAAAGTTGAGATCGTAAATTTGAAACTCATTTCACATACCTGCATTCTTCTGTGTCATATTTTAGATGGTGGTACTGGTCTAAAAGGATTAAATCATAAGAATAAAATATCTCAAATATATATATATATATATATATATATATATCAACAAAAAGTGTGAAATGGTATATGTAGGTATCTCTCGTAAAGGCGTAGGTACCAGTAACAAATGACACGTCTACATGTTATATAACAATTGTCCACCCTTTAGCACACGCTTATTTTTAAAGAATAGGAGAAAGATCGATTTATATAGTGATTGTTTATACCTTTAATACACACTTACATTAATCACTGTCATAGTCGTCAAGACCGGAACAGTCTGATTCGTTTAGATCTTCTCCATTGATGTCCACATCTTCATCATCTGACGTCTCCTCTTCTGTGAGCTCAACCAATATGTCGCCAAGACGGGATGGCAAAACAGGACCTTCTGACCACACTGGCTCAATGAAGTCTCCACATCTGACCCAGCCATGCTCTGTGGGAGTTGGTATTTCCTGGATAGGTACATCTGATCTTTTCCACTGCGCTGCCCTGTAATTAGCACGCTTGATGTGTGGTACAAGTGACTGCTTGCATGGGGGAAGCCTGGACAGATCAACTTTAGATGAGGTCCTGATGACCCCATCCTCGCCAACCATCTTCTTTAGCATGAGGGCTCTAACTGTGTTAACTTCCTTGACCCTGGGGAATCCATAGAGGAAGCATACAAATTCTTCTAGCTCACCTACTAGCTCCTCATCTACTTTCCAGCTATCACCTAATTTGGCAAAGCACTCTTGATACCGTGGCTTCTTCTGGATTTTTTTCAGAGGGGTTTTCTTCCCCTTTCCCCTAAAGGCACAGTTGCAGTCCTCGCCAGTAAAGCAGTAGATCCCTAGTAGCGATTGGCAGTATCTGGGCCCCAGGTCTTCTGCGATTTCACTGATGTTCAACAGCCTCCGGTTTGCTCCACTACCGGTATCAAATAGGACGGTCAGTGGTCTCATCTTCTGTGCATACTGCAACAGGATGAAGAAGATATCACTGTCTGGACTATGCACAACAACCTGTTTGTAACCATGTTCCCTTGCGTATAGCAGGTAGAGGATAACACGACTATCTGTCTCTTCTTGGTTGGACCTCAGTTCTGGGATTTCGTTTTGCTGCACTGTTTGCCCATCTGGAGATGACAGTTGAAACGAAACACCCTCAACTACTAATATGACCTTTCTCCCTTCTAGTCGATGTGCTGCTTCAGGACAACCCCAGATGCGGAGCATGAACTTGCATAGTTGCTTCTTGTTCTCGTCATTCTGCAGGAACACTTTGAAGTCTGCTGGCTTTCTTGTGTTGATCCCTTCGAGGATGATTTTAGTACTGCTTCCCCGGCGTAGCCTCTCTTGACTTTTGACGGAGTTCTCCATATACATATCAGTGGAGAAGACTACGTCTGGCTTGCGAGAAAGTTGATCCAGCAACTTCAGACGAATGCCCTTGAATGTCGGAGGAAGGTCTTTCAAAGTATGAAAGTGGGCATTGCCATCTTCAATGAAAAGGGTTTCCCCAGGACAAGAAGAAGGTAGTTCAACGTCAGGCACTTCGCTGGTCAGGTAATGAACTGATGCTGCTTTGTTGGTCTTTGCCATGTAGCCATCCGGCGTACCCAAACAGTGCGGTACAGGAGTGATCGAATACGTCATTAGCTCCTCAATGTCAACAGGTTGAGATAAAAGTTGTGATTTGACCAGTATTTGGAATGCCACATCTCCCTGCTCCTGGTACTTGATGACATTACCTTGAGCAGTTGTCAGCTTTACCTTCTTGTTCACCTTTTCCATGGTTTTTAGCTTAAGCTTCTTTACTTTGTCAAAGAAGTCTCTTCCTTCTTTATCAGCTTCTTTCAGCAGCCTTTCACTGACAAACGTATCTCTCTCGAACCGACCAGCCTCTTCTGCCCTTAGTACATCATACTCTACATCAGTTGGTACTGGATTACCAGATGACAGTATATACAAGCGGTCTCGATCGGCCACTTCAAATGGGTTGAGAAACCCTTGTATGGCATCCATAGCTCGTTGTATTGCAGCTTCACTTCGTTTTACGTCTGACGGTAGTTGTTCACGGTGCTTGCCAGACTTCGAACTATCTGTGTCATTAGTCATTCCAGTCATCTCAAGAGTGGCTTGGTAATACTTGGTCCGCTCAGAGGTTGTGCGAATCCATCGCTGATATGCGCCGTAGTTCTCTAAAATCCCAGTAAGCCCTGCTCCTCCAGCACCACATCGAGACTTGGCAAATTTCATGAAAGTCTCTTCCATGGTCTTATCCACAGCACATCGATTACCAGGTATCTTAGAGCGGGCGACAGATATCGCTCCCTTTTCCAGGAGCTGAGTGGCACAGGGATGGCTGACTTCAATGTTGGTAAGGAAAACATCGAACCAGGTGAGGTATCTGGCGTAATTCATACCTCCAAAGGCAAAAAATAGGTCAGCCATGTCGCCCATGCACTTGTGGTACAACTTGAAGTTATTGGTCTTGACTGCATATAGTAGCATGAACACCCGATAAGCATGATCCAGGAAAGACATCCAGAATTTAGCTGTCTTGCCTAGTTCTCCTTTCCGAACTCTCTCCTGGAAGGCCATGTAGTCAACTAGGTACTCGTTGATGGTGTCATCCTGTAGCGCTGCTGCAAGATGATCCGCATTACATAGCTGTATGAGAGCATCCACTGCATCGGCATTTGTTGAGCTTTGAGTAGATTCATCTCTCTGACCAATGTAGGCTGCAAGAAGTAGTCGTTCTATTGCTTCACTTACTACCTTGAGGCACCAGAGAGACTTGTTGTAGGCTTTTCCATTGAGTACTCCTTTCAGACATCCAGAGGTAGTTAGATTTGCCTCAATGATGAGTTCAGAATAACCAGAACCAGCCATCTTATGCCCAAGCATATTCATATAGTTCATGATGGTATGGAAAGTGCCAATAAGGATGATGTGATTCTTGTATTCTGCAGGTCTCTTCCATATGATTGGCATGGCTTTCATGACTACACCGAGGTCAAATGTAGTGATAGTATATCGTTGTCCGACTTCCTCTGTGGCTTTCTCGCATTGACGCAGCAACTCTTTCACAACAGCGTCTTGTGTGATCGGCTCAGTAATTGAAGGGTAGAACTCAATGGTGGTAAGTTCACTTGGAGGAAGCCCGGTGGCAGAGATGAATCCCCCAAAAGCCGGCACTTGTTGCTTGTCAGTACTACTTGCTTTGCGACAGAATGCCCAGATGAGATACACGTTCAATCCTTGCAGAAAAGCAGCCATATTTTCATGTGGTTGGTTGACATTGGGCAACTCCATATCCGGGCCTTTTCTGTTCGAAATATGAAAAGGTGGCAAAGGAGGTGGTGTGCTCAGTTTGAGGGTCCGTTCCTTGGTTCGGGGGATTGAAGCGAGATTGCTATGTGCCGGGTATTCTTCAGACCTCTGAGCTTCCTGTAGCATGATACCAGCTGCAGTATTGAAAGCAGGCCTACCATGAAGCCCAGTGAAAAGCTGATTGAAGTTATCCCACTCAGAATGGAAAATGACATTCTCTGGTGCTTTCACAATTCGTGGAGTTAGAATGGACGATGCCTGTTCTAGAGCTACAGCAACTGCAGTCTCCAACTCCACGGAAAACAGATAATTCTCACAGTGACCTAGTCTATTAAGGAGGGTAACTAGCTGTCTGCTTCGGTAGAGATGACGAAGAGTCATGCAAAGTAGGATGTGTTTCGGAAGCTTCCATTCTCCATTTGTAACAGCTCTGCAAATGTCCTGGCCAATGGAAAAGATTATCCGTTCTGTCCGGTCGGAAGCGGCTGTAGGTACGGCAGATATGACCAAGCTCAAGAATCGTGTCAATGCAGCGGGTATAATGTCATCCGTCACCTCTAGAGCAGTTGCAGTAGGTGGCCATGGAAGATCATCAGACTCTTCAAATGCTTTTTGGATCATACCCCGAAGAAGCAATGCCACATCTTTAATGGCATCCCTGGATGCCAATTGGTATGCCTGTGTAACCGCTTCATCAACAGAGATGCTGGAGCTGTAGACCAAGTAGAAAGGCCAGGTATTGCTTTGTGGTTGTACTTTTGTAAATACAAGTTTAGGGCCCAGGATAGGATGCTTTTCCATCTTACGTTTAAGTCTATCCGAACGAAAGTTTGCATTTGCAAATCTAGTTTCATCCAGTTTGGCAATATACATCAAACGGAGTGAAGACAACGTGACAATTTTTCGGCCACATAGAACAGTCTTATCAATGTACTGTGCAACATGTGTGAAACAGTAGTTATGTGCAGCTTCCAATTCCGACTGGTCTGCAGAAGCGTCAGTGTTGCCACTTCTCCAGTATTTTGGATTAGTGATATACTGTCTGCGGCACTTTGGATGATACTTTGCCTCGCATGCAAAGAGGTCGAAGCCTCTGATTCTTCGTAACAGCCACTCTTGATGGTTCTGCTCAGCTACCTGTACAACGTGCTGCCAACCATCTCTTTCAAATAAAGCAGTTGCTTCTGTAGTTTCAGCCCCAACTTTCTTGAGGTGAATTCTACCTGTCTTGTTGCAAAAAATACAATCAGGCTTGAATATAATCTGTTCCGTACTTGGTTTTCGTTTTTGACGGCTTTGAATGATAGATGCTCCACTGGTAGAAGGAACTTCTTCACTGTGCTTGGTTAACCGATTCAAGTTACTTGTAAACCGTTGGTAACATCCTCGGTGGTACCCATGCTTGTCATTAACTTCATCAGGGATTCCTTGGCAAATGTCTAGCATTCTGTGCGTCGATGAGGCAGGTTCTGCCATGCGACGATCCCGTACATTTTGAAGTACGTTAAGCACTTTAAGTCTTTCATTAGGTTCACTTGACAAGACAGTAAAAGGCCCATGCTTGATTCCAGGAATATGAATAATGCATAGTTCAGATTGCTTCTTGGCTGCTGGTCTGGATGCAGGTGGGCTGATTTCCTTGCGTTTTTTCGGCATGTTTACGAATGGCTAAGATAATTGCTACTCAAACTATCAGTAGAACTTGATCTGAAATATAAAATACATGTGCGAATGGGGGCTGTGACTGTGGTGGCTTGGGGCTGGGAGAACGGCAGTGATGAGGGGCATAACATTATGGAATGGGTGGCCTGATTTCGGAGTCTGGGTAATGGGCACACGCAGGTTGTGGAAGTGCACAGGAACTGGATGTTTGGCTTTCTCTTACTGTTTATTCTGGGCCAGGGGGAGGGGTGGGGATACATGTAATAGAGTTCCGAAGTGAATGTCATCTTATGTTAGTTGCCTAGGCAAAGGCTCTACTCTAAAACTCACTTAACCATGTCCCTGTGCTTTGTTAATGGACGCTTTGGCCGAGAGCTGAATGTTTGGAGTCAATTTCCATGATAACCACATCACACTCACGCAGTCTATGATCGTACATGCACTCATTCAGTATTTAAAATAATGATCATAACAAATCCCGTCCACTAACCGTGAACACATGTACTGCTAATGATGAGCATCGAGCGTGGGTGTATGACCAGTACAAACATTTGTTGCAAACTGTCATGCATTTGGCCACAGCTCTTCCCAATTTTACAGCAAACATCTTCCAAAACGTTTTGTTGTCACTCTCCAAAAATACAACCATATTAATCAATAATAATTTGCTGATACAATAATGGGCACATAAGTAATAACCATCTGAATGTTTTGTAAAAATATGGCATTCAACAAGGACCTGTAAAAAACAATACATTTACCTGTAAAGATTGTGCAGGTACTGCCTTATAGCATGCATGCCATGCGACTGTGAGTACCATACAACATACAGTTCACGTCAAGTGAGTAATCCACATAAGTGATTTAAATCCACATAAGTGATTGGGGCAGCAGGTCCTTGGATCACAGTAATTTTTACTTTTGTTGCTCCTTGCCTATTTTGTGTATTGCAGGAATGGCTAAATAAATAATAATAATAACTAGAGGTATGACGTTTGTTGTTACAAACGCCAGGTGATCGGGTTAAATGAACATTTTGTGATGAATTTCAGACGTTGTTATCACCTATGGAATGGCAAAAATGGAAGTTCAGCAGCCGATTTCACGAAACTTTACGCAATTGCGCAAGTCCACTTACGCCATTACTTGCGCAATAACTTATGGCGTAAGTGGACTTGCGCAATTGCGTAAAGTTTCGTGAAATCGGCTGCTGTATACACTAATCCGGTAACTAATATCTCCTCCCTGCATATCCGCCATAGCTGGGGGGTTGATAGCTTGCACCGTTTTGAGATATGAATTGTTTAAATAATAACCTTTGAAATCTTGTAATGTGACACCTGTGACGACATCATGACGTCACAATTTTGTGCACAAATTGTTGAACAATATGTTGAACATCAAGTTCTTAAATGTGGCGAAGGAATCATACCAATATCTGTTGTAGTTTTCAAGATACAGCATTTTAAAACATCTCAGCTCCAAATTTGCGTGATTTGACACCACATTACGTAACCACCGTCCATGTAATGACGTCACCAATGGTATAGTCAAAAGGTCCACATGTGTGGAAACATTTCGTTCCGTAGAAATATGGTCAAATTCACTACCACTTTGAATCTATTTGCATTCAAAATGGTAAAAAATTGCACATTTTCGAACAACTTCCGGTTTGGACCGGAAGTAGGCGTCACACAGGGGTCATGACATCGTATGATTTGTTCAGTTCATTTAGACTTATCATGTTGTGAAAGAATTGTTCAAGTATCTATTACGGTTCTTGAGATATGAATTTTAAAAATAATAACCTTTGAATTTTTGTAATTTGACACCTGATGACGTCATGATTACGTCACACTTGATGCCATCATGATACTATACATGCTGGTGAAAGTCTGTCATAGGGCCTATGTCTGTATCTAATTTACTAACGATTCAGTTTGGTTTGATTGGCATTGTTACTGGTAAGTGTAAAAACTGAGATTTCCGTTTTCGTTGAACTTTGACCTCCAATTGACCCCAGAAGGAAGGGTCAGATGAAAATGCTCACACAAAGAAAATTGTAGAACAGAATGTCATCTATAAACCTGCCAAATACGAAGATCCTGGGTCACGTGGTTTTCGAGACGGAAGCATTTTAAAATATGCATATTTCGTTTTTTTGGGAGGTGTAATTTGATACTTGATGACGTCACGATGACGTCACGCTTGATGCCATCATAACATTAAACACGCTGGTGAAAGTCTGCCATAGGACCTATGCCTGTACTTAGTTTCTTAAAGATTCAGCTTGGTTTGATGGGCATTGTTGCTCAATAAGTGCAAAAATTGAGATTTTCGTTTTCGTTGAACTTTGACCTCAGATTGACCCCAGAAGGAAGGGTCAGATGAAAATGCCCACACGAAGAAAATTATAGGCCATGATCTGATATATAAGCCTGTCAAATACGAAGATCATGGGTCACGTGGTTTTCCAGACGGAAGCATTTTAAAACATGCATATTTTGGTCATTTTTGGTTTGTAATTTGATACCTAATGACGTCACAATGACGTCACACTTGTATGCACATCTTCACATTGGGGTTGATGTTCCTACCAAGTTTTAAGTTGATAGCTTGAACCGTTTTGAAGAAAAGCTCTGGAAACGTTTGAGTGGAAGAAGAAAAAGAAAAAAAAAAAAAAAAAAAAAAGAAATCGTACGAGAGTAATAGGTGATCGGGCTGTTGGCCCGATCACCTAATAATAAAGCAAATACATTGACAGACCACCTTTCTAAGCAGGATAAGCATAATTGTTTATTGGAACATAAAGATAATATTTTTAGTTTTTAATGATTGACAAATATAACTGAAATAAAAGTACTAAAAATTGTGCACAGTAAGTGAAAAAAACAACAAGATATAAAATTATTATTATAGAACATCAAGAACAAACCATTATAACCGTCACCAGTCATCCCTTCAATATGTATAACATCTAATTTACAAAATGATACTGTAATAATATAGTTGCTTGTGGATAACTTATAATATCATTTTTGGTGGCCGTAACAGCCATTATTTTGTTTGAAGCATGATAGAACAACAAAAAATACTGAAATGAATTTGTACAAATCACAACTATATTTAATCATCTGATTTATGCGTTCATCGTATTTTTGGCCGATATATATTGTTAATTTCCTCAGATTTTGCCACTTTTGGCAGCCATATTGGTCGCCATCTTGAAATTGAAGCAAGATAGCAGAAGGACGACACCAGAAATGGATTTGGGAGGGTGAAAAACATATAACTAACCTATTTAGTTATGGTTTTATCATATTATTTGGCTGATATACGATTTTTTCTATTTTTGGCCATTTTTGGCGGCCATATTGGCCGCCATCTTGGATATCCCGAGAGCATCGGGTTTTTTTCACTGTTAACATCCAAAATGTGTTTTAGTACCCTAAATAGCACCAGAAAAAGTTGGTTTGGGTTAGTTCTGGGGGGGGTGCACGGGGGGTCCCCCATAGATACTCGACTATTATGCGAGGGTATGCGAAGAATCTTCTCTGACCACTCGTGCTCATGTAGCTGGGGGTACATCCCAGACAGCAAGCATACGTCGCACTGACGTCGGCAAAGGTCGGCATAGGTCGGCGAACGTCGCCCGTCGGTGTACAACGTTGGTACGACGTCGGTACGACGTCAGATGTGGGCCGGCGATTTCCGTATTTGCTATACGTCGGCATTAAGTTAGACATTTGGTCAATATGATGTTACTTTAACGTCAATATTTGACGTCAATAAGGTGTCATATATAACGTCGGTAAGACGTCATTTAAAGGATATCACATTACGTCAGTACGTCGTCGACACACTGCGTCGAATTAACGTGGGTTTAGGGACAACGTCATGCTTGCGTCGCTATTCTGACGGCAACCGGACGGTAACGGCACGACGTGTTAAAGACGACGTGTTAAAGACGTATTTTTTTTAGTCGTTTTCGAGTCGTGCGTCATAAAGTGGTCGTGACCAGATTTACCGTGTAAAAAAGTTAATTTGCTTCAGTTTTGGCAGTTGTTTTGATTTTTGTAAATGATTTGTTGATAATAGGCAAATTGGCAATTGTCGGGGATGAACAAACTCAAAGTGGGGAGTAATTATAATTAAATTTGGTATTCGGTTAGTAGGTGTGTGCCAACCATGGGTTACAGGGTACAGGTTTTTGTGGAGCATAAATAGAAGTTGCGCATAATGGTAGTGTATGAGTAGTGTATGAGTAGTGTATGAATATCAATGAATATGTATAAGTAATGTATAAGTATCAATGAATATGTATAAGTAATGTATAGGGACGTCAGAAAAATACGTCTTTTTGCTTTGCATGCGACCCCACAAAGACGTTGATAAGACGTCAATAAGACGTTTGTCCAACGTTAACGCCAACTTATAAACAACGTTGTGCCAACGTTATTCGGAAGTGCAAGTTTACGTTGGAACAACGTCACAAGGCTAACGTTGGTCCAACGTTTCTTCGTCAATTACTGACGTTGATCCAACGTTGGGCTAACGTAAGTTTGCTGTCTGGGATCTCACACACTTGAAGAAGACGACTACTATTTTTCCCCGCAAAGCTAATCATTGAAGTATGAGGGCACACTTCTTCAGAGAGTACCATAATTTAAGTGAAAGTGAAGGAATGCCAATCTCATGATTATTTCCATCAGAACCTTCGTTTCGTTCACTCATCTTCATCACTGCAGTTACTATCAAAACGAAACATTCGGGATTTAAGTAGTCAGGCAGCGTGTCATCATCTGCCCCCATGGATTGTAAGACCACCAGAAGGCGCCCAAGTTGGGAAGACGTTAGGAGATGTAATGTGATTTCTGAGGACCCACTTTGTGCAGCAAGCTCTTTCCAAGACCCTTTATGAGCTTATCACTTTTCACTATCAGTGACACTGAGTCATGAGCCATTTTAGACAGAATATGCTTATTTAGAGAGGCATCCTCTTCAGCATCAGACTTTCTTGTTGGATCTTAATATAATGTGAGCTGTCATTAGGCAAATCCCCCGGTGCCTTTGGCTGCAGGCAGGATTTCTTGTAATATGACACTTTGACTTCCTGACCCCTTGGAGGCTTCCTCACAACAATCAATTTCCCTTTGTTTGTTGAGATGACTCTTATGTTATGGTAGAAATTACCCTGCAAACGCAGCTGCTCAAATGACTTACTTCTTCTGTTTTTCCTCTTAACCATGTCATGCCCAAACAGATAAGAAACGAATCAAAACAATCACAAATATGGAAATGGGACTTCATATGGACCATTTGACAAAAATATACTTTTATTTCAAAATTGTATGGAGCAGGCGGAAATTTGACACCGTAGCATATATGATACATTGGGCAGTAAATACATGATTTTGATGCACATGTTGTATCTATACACTTTTACAATTTACAAGACAGTACTGGTGTTTTGGAAGCAAACGAAATTGTAAATTGTATTACACTTGAATATGTTTGGTATGCAGATAATTCCACGTTCAAACTGACATGGAAAATGTTCGTTTATAATATTATGATGTTCACTTCTTAATTTCAAGGGGTGAGTGTGACCAGGCCAACTTGTCTGGTCACGGTAATATTTAAAAGCTCTGCCATCTGCATGTTGGGGGTGCCACTGTGTGCAATTTTATCACAAATGGACCTGTATTACAACGGACATGCGAGTACTATAGACGATAGCAACTGGCTATCGGTTGGAATTCACAAATACACCTCCTCGTCACGCACCACAAAGGAGAACACCAATTCCCACAGACATAGCCCGGCAGTCAGCACTGGAAAAGGAAATTACTTCTCTAATTAAAAAAAAACGGTTATCATCACAGTTCTCCATCGAGCTACTATACGGGCTTCACTTCCACATTCTTCCTTGCCCCCAAAAATCGGGGGAATGGCGACCCATCTTCAACCTCCGGCCTCTCAATGCCTTCATTCGCCCCAAACACTTCCGTATGGAAACTCTATCCTCTGTCCTCCAGAAAGTGGAATGCTCTCAGCGTCAACCGGACCAGGATCTTCGCATAACGCTCATCCCAACGGTCCTGAGAAAACTGGAAAGGGAATTATGCAGGCTCATCCTCATCGCCCTATTTTGGCCAAGACAGCCCTGGTTTCCTCGACACTTACCTCTT
The DNA here is from genome assembly GCA_037783545.1 of Henricia sp. BOLD:AAB3569. Taxonomy (NCBI): domain Eukaryota; kingdom Metazoa; phylum Echinodermata; class Asteroidea; order Spinulosida; family Echinasteridae; genus Henricia; species Henricia sp. BOLD:AAB3569. Next base: position 210,834 of record JBBELK010000886.1, read on the forward strand.
CTGTCGCATCCACCTCTACTGCTCCCCAACCGACCAGACCTTATGTTCCAACCCCGGTCTCAGATCTTACATCCGGACCCATCCAGCCTCCATCTCTGTGCTTGGATGCTGTCAAGCTTTCTCTCCGAACAGCAAGCTTTTAGGAAGAAGCTACATCAGTGGCAGCCAACAGCAGACGCAAGACTACCAGAGCCACTTACGATAACCGATTACGACACTTCACCAAATGGTGTGCAGAACGAGCTATCGGTCCCCATTCTGCATTCTATATCTCTAACTTTGGTCGGGGATTTCCTCATGTATCTATTCAAATTCAACTAGACTTGTTTAGCCCAACCACGAGCTCAGCATGCAATGACTTTGTATACAGCTGGGGCTACATTTGTTTAGCCCGACCACGAGCTCAGCAATGACTTTGTATACCGGGGATATATATGTTTAGCCCGGCCGCGATTTTGCATTAAAAGCTGGGATAGATTTGTTTATCCCGACCGCCTGCCCAGCAATGACTTTTTATAAAACCGTCTGAGGATATATTTGTTTAGCACGATTCCGACTACATGTATATTCTGAGAAGATTTAGGTCCGGCAGCCGTCAGTACGCCACATTGAAACAGGAGGAATTCATTCGAGCTTTCGATTCTGAATGTTTCCGGAGTTACCCGGACGTTAGATCCGCGTTGAATGGCATGGACGCCGCCAAATTAGCGGTTTTGAGTCCTCATGTTATTCATTCGTTGTAGGTGGAATATGTAGCTACAGACGCGCGGAGCATTGTTGGTTGCTTGCTGCCACACGAATAATTAACAAATAGTATTGTAATGCTTACATAATTCAGTGTAAAAATTCAGTATTTACGAATGAAATGGGTGCACTGCAGTGTGCAAAACCTATCTTGTCTAATTTACGTCGGTTTACAAGAAAAAGACTTGACCTCGTGGACACATTTCGTATAAAATATTGCCAATGAGGGCGCAAATAGATTAGCCCATCCCGGGTACGAGCGAGGAATATGTGGACCGTAACCAGTCTACCTTTTTCTGAGACGTCGCGCGCGCGCACGTATGTAGTGCGTGAACGCGTGTTCGTTCGCAGCGGCAAACTAGCATGCAGCTGCATGCTTGGGGTCTTTGGACTTGTTTGTTTTTGTACGAGAACTATATTTCTGGCTTTTTTCCGTATATTTGCTTTGAAATTCCAGCATCTCTATTGCCGAAGAAACCTATAAGTCTTTCTCCATTTATTGCAACGACCGATTATAAGGAACGGAGAAAAATTCCACTACGCGTGTGCCAGTTATATCAGCCGTGCGCAGCACGCTGATATATTGTGATCGTCCGATTTCTTTCTTTCTTTCTTTCTTTCTAAATTCTTTCTTTCTTTCTTTCTTCTGGCGGTAGGTCGTGTTTCTATCGAGCTCCGGAAACTCGTAAGAAACCTTAGCATTTTATGCTACTAAGGTCACAATGTTTACATCTTTGTGACCGTTATAACATACAGGTTCTGCTAGACCATCCTCCATTTGTCAGGTTTAGTAATTTTAGTGTATTTTTAGGTTTAATTTTGTTAGTTTTCTGTTTGTTTGTTTTTCCTGCTATGACTGACCACTGTGGTCAGTCAAGCAGAACCCACCATGCAGAGCCAGCCCGGCACTAGCGCGTCTGGCTCTGCTAGTTCCATTGTTCCCGGTGACGAGCCCTTTCAGGGCGTCACCAGGAACAATGGTGTGTTTTTCAAAGCGGCTGACAATGTCTCCGTTCAAGGGTACATGGACGCCATTGCAAATCTACTACCCCCACAATTAGTCCATGGGCCAAGACACTTGTCGGTACCATGTTGGGGGACAAAGGCTCATCATATTTTTTTGAAAGATGACCACCTTGGGCACATTTTTTGGTATGATGGACATTCTCAAGTGGTAGTTTTATACCATTTTGGTGAAAAAACATGGTTTTTGGGACAAAATCACGTTTTTAAATATTTTCTCTATAAAAAGAGTTGGCAGGCTTAAATAACAAATCTAAAATATGGATATTGTGAGCAGTGGAAGCGTTGATTTTTTTAAAAAAAATTTTCATCTTTTTCTCAATGGTTGCTATGGCAACAGCCGTTTTGGGGCAAAAAACACAATTTTTGGTAATAAAACATTAAAAATTCATATTGCATGATTCATATGGAATATTGGGCTACTTCCAACGGCAAACTCATCCTGAGATACCCAGGCAGTTTTTAGGTACCTTAGAGTACAGAACATGTAGGCATAATGGTACATTTTGGGCCAAAAACATAATTTTAGAATTGCCGTTTTGGGGTAAAATCACGTTTTTTGAGATTTTCCTTATAAAAAGAAATTTCGGGCTTAAATGAAAAATCTGAAAAATTGATATTGTGAGCAGTGCAAGTAGTGATTTTTAAAAATGGTTTGTTTCATCTTTTTCTCAATGGTTGCCATGGCAACAGCCGTTTTGGGGCAAAAACCACAATTTACGGTAATAAAACTTTAAAAATTCATATTACAGGATTCATATGGAATATTGGGCTACTTCCAATGGCAAACTCATTCTGAGATACCCAGGCAGGTTTTAGGTACATTGGAGTACAGTGCATGTAGGCATAATGGTACATTTTGGGCCAAAAACATCATTTGATAATTGTGTAAAATCACTTTTTTTGAGAATTTCCTTTTAAAAAGAGTTTGCGGGCTTAAATGAAAAATCTAAAAAATGGATATTGTGAGCAGTGCCAGCGATGATGTTTCATCTTTTTCTCAACACCATTTTTTGTATTAAAACAATTTGTTTACAATGTTCTTATAAAAAGGTATGCAGGCTTAAAGGCACAGGCTCGTCAGCAATGCGCGCCCGCCAAATTCGTGCTCGAAACACGCAGCTCCATGTCTTTGCTATGGAGCTGCGTATTGCGTGGCACACATTTGGCGGGCGCGCATTGCTGACGAGCCTGTGCCTTTAAATAAAATATATATATATATATATTTTGAGCAGTGGAAGCGTTTTTTAAAAAGTGGTTTGTACCGTTTGTTTAATTTTCTTCTTATACATGTAGGTTGCCATGGCAACAGCCATTAATTTTTTGGCAATAAAACTTTAAAACTCAATATCACCAGATTTATATGGAATACTGGTGTATACTCTAACGGCAAACCCATTCTGAGATATCATACCCAGGCAGTTTTCAGGTACCATATTAAGCGCTACCAGATTTGTCGTTTTGGGGTAAATTCAAGTGTTATTATATTATTATTTTCTGTTAAAAATGGTATATGTACACCAAGAAAAAAAAACTCGCGACAAGCAGAAGCGTTGTTTTTTTAAGGCTAAATTAATCTTTGTCTCAATGATTAACATCGCAACAGCCATTTTGAGGTAAAACCACAATTTTTGGTAATAAAACTTTAAAACTCCACAGTCCAAGAATTTGTATAGAATACTAGAGTCTTTCCAACGGCAACCCCACTCTGAGATACGCAGATAAGTCACACCCAAGTTCATGCACGTACCAGGTATCGGATTGTTTGACAACGAGAACTAGTGACTACTATAATATAGTTAAGGGCTGACCTTTTGATTCACTTGACTGATTTTTATGTGACAAAGATGCGATAAAGACTATTTTTTCATGTAAGAAGATTCCCTATCGGGATCCGGGAAAACAGAGATTCTGATGTTGCCAGGTTTGAACTGGACGCTTTCTTTGGGACACCTTATATATTTAGTGACAGTGAACAACTGATGACGGTTTATATTAGGAGTGGCAGGTCATCATAATGGCGAGGCATACCCCTATCAACCACTGGTGGTCTACTGGCGGAGTGTGAGTGGCAGGCAACGGGTGCTTTTATAGTGGTCCGCTGGTGGTTTTAGAACGGCAGGCCACTGATGTTTTGCTGTTGGCTACTGCTAATATTCTGCTGGTGGTTTTGGAGTGGCAGACCACTGGTGGTGTGCCACTGGATACTGGCAGTAATTTTGCTGGAAGTTTTGTGGCGGAAGACCTTGTGGTTCGCTGGCGGTTTTAGAGTGGCAGACCACCGGTGGTTTAACGCTGGCTACCGCTAGTGGTCTGCTGGCAGTTTTAGAACGGCAGACCACTGGTGGTTTGCTGCTGGCTACTGCTAGTGGTCCTCTGGCAGTTTTAAAACGGCAGACCACTGGTAGTTTGCCACTGGATACCGCCAGTGGTTTGCTGGCAGTTTTGTCGCGGAAGACCTCGTGGTTCGCTAGCGGTTTTAGAGTGGCAGACCACTGGTGGTTTAACACTGGCTACCGCTAGTGGTCCACTGGTAGTTTAGGAGCAGCAGACCACTCGTGGTTTTACGCTGCCGCTAGGTGTCCGCTGGCGGTTTAGGTGCGACAGACCACTGGTGGTTTGCTGCTGGCCACCGCTAGTTGTGCGCTGGTAGTTTAGAAGCGGCAGACCACTGGTGGCCGCTGAATACCGCTAGTGGTCTGTGGCTTGGCAGCGGTAAAACGCTGCCACTTGAGATACCGCCGGTGGTTTTGGGGTCAGCGTGTCGATGCCGGTGGCTTGCGCACTGGATTAGTACTACTGGTTATTTTAATCACTTTAAATCAATCCGTAAACCTCAGCTTCCTGAAAGTATGCATTACCGCCCGATTTACAGGCTTACATGTATTATTTTTTCACCTGAATAGAGATACAATTAACGGAAAAGTGCCTTGCTCAAGGGCACACAACATCATATGCGGGCAGGTCGCTTACTTAAACCGTTCAACAGTGGAAGCACAATATGTGCAAACATGCATGTCCGCAAGGAACAAAGAAACTGCCCCACGAAATGGCGGCTATTCGATACGGTCTATAGACCGATCCAGTAAGCCCCGCCCACGTAGAAACGCGTCTAGCAACATCGAAGTGCGCATAATCATTAGATTGTTTGGACACCAAATAACCACGTAGATCACATTGTCCTTCAGAATATTTGATGGGTGGAAATTTTTGGGGCGGGGCTTAAACGCTCCTGGATTGGTCTATTCCTCCACGGCCAGATTTTTTCCTCTACCTTTTTAGCAGAAATTTTTTTAAAAAGCGGAATTTTACCCCAAAACGGCAATTCTAACATGATGTTTTTGTCCCAAAATTTACAATTCCGCCGACATGTACATGTACTGTACCTAAAAACTGCATGGGTATCCCAGAATGGGTTTGCCGTTGGAAGTACTCCAATATTCCATATGAATCCTGTGATATGAATTCTTCGTTTTATTACCAAAAATTTCGTATGTGCCCCCAAAACGGCTGTTGCCATGGCAACCATCGAGAACAAGTTAAAACAAACCACCTAAAAAAATCAACGCCCCACTGCTTGCAATATCCATTTTTAAAAAGATTTTTCATTTAAGCCTGCAAACTCTTGTTATAAGGAAAATCTTTAAAAACATGATTTTACCCCAAAACGCCAATTCTAAAATGAAGTTTTAGGCCCAAAATTTACCTTTCCGCCTACATGTACTGTACTCTGAGGTACCTAAAAACTGTCTGGTTATCTCGGAATGAGTTTGCCGTTGAAAATAGCCTAATATTCCATATAAATCTTGTAATATGAATTTTTAAAGTTTTATTACCGAAAATGGTGTTTTTTGCCCCAAAACGGCTGTTGCCATGGCAACCATTGAACAAAAATGAAACAAACCATTTTAAAACATCAACGCTTCCACTGCTCACAATATCCACTTTTTAGATTTTTCATTTAAGCCTGCAAACTCTTTTTATAAGGAAAATCTCAAAAAACGTGATTTTACCCCAAAACGGCAAATCTAAAATGAGGTTTTTGGCCCAAAATGTACCATTATGCCTACATGTACTGTACTCCAAGGTACCTAAAAACTTCCTGGGTATCTCAGAATGAGTTTGCTGTTGGAAGTAGCCCAATATTCCATATGAATCCTGCAATATGAATTTTTAATGTTTTATTACTAAAAATGGTGTTTTTTGCCCCAAAACGGCTGTTGCCATGGCAACCATTGAGAAAAAGATGAAACAAACTATTTTTAAAAATCAACGCTTCCACTGCTCACAATATCCATATTTTAGATTTTTCATTTAAGCCTGCAAACTCTTTTTATATGGAAAATAATAAAAAACGTGATTTTGTCCCAAAAACCATGTTTTTTCACCAAAATGGTATAAAACTACCACTTGAGAATGTCCATCATACCAAAAAATGTGCCCAAGGTGGTCATCTTTCAAAAAAATATGATGAGCCATTGTCCCCCAACATGGTACCGACATCCATTTTTTGGGGTATTGGCCCATGTAGTAGTCCATGGGCCAAGACACTTGTCGGTACCATGTTGGGGGACAAAGGCTCATCATATTTTTTTGAAAGATGACCACCTTGGGCACATTTTTTGGTATGATGGACATTCTCAAGTGGTAGTTTTGTACCATTTTGGTGAAAAAAACATGGTTTTTGGGACAAAATCACGTTTTTTAATATTTTCCCTATAAAAAGAGTTTGCAGGCTTAAATAACAAATCTAAAATATGGATATTGTGAGCAGTGGAAGCGTTGATTTAAAAAAAAAAATTTCATCTTTTTCTCAATGGTTGCTATGGCAACAGCCGTTTTGGGGCAAAAAACACCATTTTTTGGTAATAAAACATTAAAAATTCATATTGCATGATTCATATGGAATATTGGGCTACTTCCAACGGCAAACTCATCCTGAGATACCCAGGCAGTTTTTAGGTACCTTAGAGTACAGAACATGTAGGCATAATGGTACATTTTGGGCCAAAAACATAATTTTAGAATTGCCGTTTTGGGGTAAAATCACGTTTTTTGAGATTTTCCTTATAAAACAATGTTTGCCCGCTCGAGAGCAAACACATTTGTGAAAGGACACATGGAGGTCGCGCGGGTCATGTCTGGGCGCGCGCCCCCGTTGGCCCCAAACATGTGTAAAAGCGAATGCGCTTGACTTGGAATGCGGCGCCTTTGATGTGTCAATTTGCATGTCTGAAAACAACGCGCATGCGTGCTTCGTGCGCGGTGCGACTGAATTACAGTGCAGTGCACTTGCAGACCGTGGGAACTGTTCATTTTCGGTTTAGCTTTCGCGTATAACAGACTGCGATCGGGTTGCTTGGGCCTAGCTCTATCCTGCCTTAATATTCGTTGCCGTTGACATGTAGCCAGCCATCAGGGGTGAACTGGCAATAGGTAAGAACGTTAAACAATTGAGTTCCAGCCTAATTTCGGAACTACGGACAGTCATAGGTAAACGAGGCAGAAAACTTAGCAACACGGGCAACCCGGTCACCAAACGAGCCAGGCGAGGACGGGTACAATAGACAGGCAACGCGTCGAAAGTACCAGCAGTAAACGCCGAGGATCTGCCAACACCAGTACCCGACCTTACTAGCTGTAATACCACTAGTAATAGTAGCCGTAGTACATGTAGTACAGCACGACATCTACACGAGGTGCCGCCCCTCCATCAGCCACCGGAACCGGGGGTCATGGGACAATCGGCGGAGAAGCTGCTTCCAGGGCCACGTTAACAACGGGAGTTTTTTCGTTCACGTATGCCCCATTTATACCGGGTGAGCAAATCCCAGTTTACACGGGATTCTCTAATTTGTTGGTAGGGCAGATCTCGGGGCCTGCAGACTTGTCCGGGGAAAATACTTGTGGGCGTTCTCGTTGTTGTTGTTGTATTTTTATGGCATCTTCGGCGACTATTAAAGGTCCTTTTTGCCATCAACTTTACGGTTTTAGCTTTAACTATACTTTTTTATCAACTTGAGATGACGAAGAAGGAGTTGCAGTTTTAGAAGTGGGAGGAAAACCCCCAGAGAAACGCCCCAGGGGAAAACCCACGCGGTCAAGTAAGGACTGCAAACACAATCCACATACACGCCCCGGATTCGAGCCCGGGACGCCAGAGGTGAAAGGCGAGGAAAGAACCCGTACGCCAACCCGACCGCCCTCGGGGCGTTCTCCTATGACAGTGGTTTAATTTATAGGCTCCCAAGCAACACCTACGAGAGAAGTTGTGCTTTTCTGTTTAACAAGAAGCTTGGGTCCGATTTCAAAGCCAGCAATAACTGAGCTTTGCGTTTGTGTTTTTACAAACGCAAGGTGATCGGGTGACATAGACATTGATAAGATGATGACGACACAGCTTTGAGATTGTTTGACAATTTGAGTTGTTTGAGGTTGAAAAAGTATTGCAATTCTCCAGACATGACGCTGACTATTCCACGCTAAAATTGTGTATCTGATGACGTCAATATTGAAAGTCAATCTCAACATGACGTCACTGTTGTGTGCACAGATTTTTCAAAGATACTGAAGAACAGCTTTGGACATGCATATGTGGTGAAATAATCTTTCCAATATCCATTACAGTTCTCAAGATGTTGTCATTTGAGATCATTTTACGTAACCACCGTGCACGTGATGACGTCATCAGTGCTATATTTGTAGTCATCAAGTCCACATGTGCGGGAACATTTCGTTCCTATTTGTATTTGTATTTATTAACCATATCCAACAGCAAAAAATGTGCCAGTTACAGGAATGGGAACTATGGTCAAATTCCCTACCACTTTGGCTCTTTTGCATTCAAAATGCTAAACATTGTACATTTTCGAACCTCTTCCGGTTTGGACCGGAGGTTTGGGTCACACAGGGGTCATGTCATTGTGTGATTTGTTCAGTTCATTGAGACCTATCATGCTGGAAAAGAATTGTTTAAGTATCTTTTACGATTCTTGAGATTTGAATTTTTGAAATAATGACCTTTGAATTGTGTAATTTGACCCCTGTGACGTCATCATGATGTCACAAGGTTGTGCACAAATTGTTCAACAATTTGATAAACATCAAGTTTTTCAATGTGGCGAAGGAATCATGCAAATATCTGCTGTAGTTCTCAAGATACAGCAGTTTTAAACAATTCAGCTCCAAACTTGCGTAATTTGACACCACATTACGTAACTACCGTCCATGTGATGACGTCACCAATGGTTTAGTCAAAGGTCCACATGTGTGGAAACATTTCGTTCCGTAGAAATATGGTAAAATTCACTGCCACTTTGGATCTTTTGCATTCAAAATGCTCAACAAATTCAATTTTCGAACGACTTCCGGTTTGGACCGGAAGTAGGCGTCACACAGGGGTCATGACATCGTTTGATTGTTCAGTTCATTTAAACTTTTCATGCTGTGAAAGAATTGTTCAAGTATCTATTACGGTTCTTGAGATTTGAATTTTGGAAATAATAACCTTTGAGTTTTTGTAATTTGACACCTGATGACGTCATGATTACGTCACACTTGATGCCATAATGATACTATACATGCTGGTGAAAGTCTGCCATAGGGCTCATGCCTGTATCTAATTTACTAAAGATCCAGCTTGGTTTGATGGGCATTGTTGCTCGGTAAGTGTAAACATTGAGATTTCCGTTTTCGTTGAACTTTGACCTCCAACTGATCCAAGAAGAAAGGGTCAGATGAAAATGCCCACACAAAGAAACTTGTGCTCACTATCTGATCCATGATAAGCCTTCCAAATTCGAAGATCTTGGGTCAAGTGGTTTTCGAAACGAAAGCATTTTAAAACATGCATTTTTGGTTATTTCTAGGATGTAATTTGATACTTGATGACGTCACGATGACGTCACACGTGATGGCATCATGATTTTACATGCTGCTGGTGAAAGTCTGCCATTGGACCTATGCCTGTACTTAGTTTCTTAAAGATTCAGCTTGGTTTTATGGCCATTGCTACTCAATAAGTGCAACAATTTAGATTTTCGTTTATGTTGAACTTTTACCTCAAATTCAACCCAGAAGGAAGGGTCAGATAAAAATGCCCACACGAAGCAAATTGTAGGCCATGATCGGGGGCCAATTTCATGGCGTTGCTTAGCGCGAGGGTTTGCTTGGCGCGGGATTTGTTTGCTTTATTTTGCAAAAGGGGATTGCCAGCCAAAATCGTAAGTGATGTGTATTGAAAGGTATTATCCTACTCTTGCGAAGAACACAAGTTGGTGTAAAATGTTGGCTTGTAATCCGTTTTATAAGGCGGGCAGGTCCTGTGCTGGGCGGAATTTCGTGCTGAGCGGCGCCATGGGGTTGGCCCCTGATAAGCCTTGCAAAATGCGAAGATCCTGGGTCACGTGGTTTTCCAGACGGAAGCATTTTAAAATATGCATTTTGGGTCATTTGGTTTGTAATTTGATGCCCGATGACGTCACAGTGACGTCACACCTGTGTGCACACCTTCACATGGGGGTTGAGGTTCCTACCAAGTGTCAAGTTGATAGCTTGATCCGTTTTGAAGAAAAGCTCGGGAAACGTTGGCGTGGAAAAAGAAAAGAAAAACGACTAAATCGTACAACACATGTAGTAATACATTGTAGGTGATCGGAATCAGTTGCGATCTCCTAATTAAATACCCACAAAGGAACGTTTTTTATGCCTACAGGTGAGACACGCATCGTGTGAATGATGGGCGCCAGCTTCATACGCAGGGTTATTAAAGGACCGCGCATTGGCTACACAGGCGACATCCCTTGGCACCCACGGTACAGATCTGGTTCACTGGTTCGGTAGAGGCGGGGCGCTGAGACTTCCCTCAGGAGCTCAAGCGACTGTTACGGAGTCGAGTTCCGCGCTACCGTCAATATTAATTTTGCACCTAGGTTTCAATGACGTGGGTCGATTTTCAGCCAAGGATTGTCGCAGTGCGGTACGGTGTCAGCCGCAATAACCACATTACGCATTTTCCTGCCGTGCAGCCACATATTTTGGTCCTCGATTTTAACCCGGCTTAATTATCAAGGTTGGCCTAAAGGACATGTGAAATAGGGTTTTATGAAATATAATAATAGTAGAGGGTGTGTTTTACACATTTCGGTCAACTTCAGAAAATTTGATTGTTCCGTTTTGTTGTAATTGCACGTTTTCTAATGTTATGCTAATGAATTTCCATATTCGTGAGCAAATCCGTGATATCATCTCGGGACAACAGAGGAAATTTCCAATGACTTGTGTACAAAAGTTTTTTGTCAATTTCAGTGACTTCTTGGTGTTATGATCTGTAACAGTTTACTGAGTTTGTTTAGTATGTCATTTGCACCAATCCCAACAAGTTTGGGGCAAAAATGGATCGGTGGACTACTGTTACTGTTTGAAGTGTAATGTTCTTTCTTTGTTTTTCAACTGTGGGTTCCCTCCATGACTAGCAATAAACCGCGACCTCGTCTGTCAAGAAAATTTTGAAGTAGAGAAAAGGTAACTTCTTTCTGAAATGAAAACAGATTTGAGTTTTCCCCTTTTTCTGCAACACTTTGATTTCTGATTCGTGTGTAAAAACAAATTGCTGTAATTGCAAGTTTTCTAATTTTATGTTAATGCAATTTACATATTCATGAGCAAATTCGTGATATCATCTCAGGACAACAGAGGAAATCTCCAATGACTAGTGTACAAAAGTTTTTGTCATTTTCAGTGACTTCTTGGTGTTATGATCTGTAACAGTTTACTGAGTTTGTTTAGTATGTCAATTGCACCAATCCCAACAAGTTGGTTTGGGTCAAAAATGGATCAGTGGAATACTGTACAGTTACTGTTTAAAATGTAATGTTCTTTCTTTGTTTTTAATTGTGGGTTTCCTCCATGACTTGCAACAAACCGCGCCCTCGTCTGTCAAGACAATTTTTAAGTAGAGAAAAGGTAACTTCTTTCTGAAATGAAAACAGATTTGAGTTTGCCCCTTTTTCTGCAACACTTTGATCTTCTGATTCGTGTTTTTAAAACAAATTGGTAATAAATTTCGGTTATCTTTCATCCTGAAATTTTAGCTGCATGAAGGCATTTATACTGCAGAGATGGAGTTCTCGTTAACAATGCGGATTTATACATCTTCAGGACTTGCAGTTGCACTTGTGCAGTAGGATGCACTAGTGCCAAGGCCTCAGTTGCAATTACATGGTTTTGTGTGACAATGAGGGGGTTAATTCTTTGTCCAGGCATCTATACGACCACATTTTGTTTTGATGGGTTTGGTTGTTCCTGTTAATAGCAGAAACAGTTATATATCTACATGTATCTGTGTTCATTAAATTAAGGAGGGCAGAATTTGCATAATGTAAGTTTCAAGTGCTCGGGGAAGGAAGACGGTGCAGATATTTGCATTTTATTTTTGTTACTGTTTGCAAGAGTCGGTACTTGGGTGCCAGAACATCCGATGCCAGGGGAGGATTTTCCCTGCCATTGCAAATTTGTCGGTTTCTTGCTGCCCTTAACAGTCTTCTTCCCACGTTCACCATCAAAACATTACAGTTTGCATGTTCGAGTGCCGTTTTTTCAAGCGTTTTCCCAAACTCTTGTTATGTGAGCTCATGCCACAAAAAAAAAAACCAATGTTGGCTGTTTGGATGGTTTGAGCCCCGGAGGAGAGGTGGGATCGTACATTTTCAGCGGTGGGGTCCGCACAAACGGTCGAGTGAACTATCCCCGGGAGTGCGGGCTCCAATGCTCTTTGCCTTCCTGGGATCTCAGCCATTCTCCCCTCAAGCTTTATTGCTATTTGAGTCGGCCGATTGGCCATCTTTTTGACATGCGTCAACAAAGCTTTTATCTGGGTTATCGATATGGTGGTATCGATTGTATTTATCGTACTTTTGGGTACGTTGTTAGCGAATTCGTGTTATACCGTTGGGTATACTTGTTTATGTGCCGTTGGGCACATGTGTATCATTATCGTACCGTTGGGTACATGTTATTCTTGTCTCATGTTAAAGGCAATTGTTGACCATTATATTGTTGGGTCACGCAGTCTGTTTGAAGCGAATAAATGCTTGCTGAATCGTTACCACAATACTTGGTCACTGTGTATCTTTTCACAAAGAAATTTCGGGCTTAAATGAAAAATCTGAAAAATGGATATTGTGAGCAGTGCAAGTAGTGATTTTTAAAAATGGTTTGTTTCATCTTTTTCTCAATGGTTGCCATGGCAACAGCCGTTTTGGGGCAAAAACCACAATTTACGGTAATAAAACTTTAAAAATTCATATTACAGGATTCATATGGAATATTGGGCTACTTCCAATGGCAAACTCATTCTGAGATACCCAGGCAGGTTTTAGGTACATTGGAGTACAGTGCATGTAGGCATAATGGTACATTTTGGGCCAAAAACATCATTTGATAATTGTGTAAAATCACTTTTTTTGAGAATTTCCTTTTAAAAAGAGTTTGCGGGCTTAAATGAAAAATCTAAAAAATGGATATTGTGAGCAGTGCCAGCGATGATGTTTCATCTTTTTCTCAACACCATTTTTTGTATTAAAACAATTTGTTTACAATGTTCCTTATAAAAAGGTATGCAGGCTTAAAGGCACAGGCTCGTCAGCAATGCGCGCCCGCCAAATTCGTGCTCGAAACACGCAGCTCCATGCCTTTGCTATGGAGCTGCGTATTGCGTGGCACACATTTGGCGGGCGCGCATTGCTGACGAGCCTGTGCCTTTAAATAAAATATATATATATATATATATTTTGAGCAGTGGAAGCGTTTTTTAAAAAGTGGTTTGTACCGTTTGTTTAATTTTCTTCTTATACATGTAGGTTGCCATGGCAACAGCCATTAATTTTTTGGCAATAAAACTTTAAAACTCAATATCACCAGATTTATATGGAATACTGGTGTATACTCTAACGGCAAACCCATTCTGAGATATCATACCCAGGCAGTTTTCAGGTACCATATTAAGCGCTACCAGATTTGTCGTTTTGGGGTAAATTCAAGTGTTATTATATTATTATTTTCTGTTAAAAATGGTATATGTACACCAAGAAAAAAAAAATCGCGACAAGCAGAAGCGTTGTTTTTTTAAGGCTAAATTAATATTTGTCTCAATGATTAACATCGCAACAGCCATTTTGAGGCAAAACCACAATTTTTGGTAATAAAACTTTAAAACTCCACAGTCCAAGAATTTGTATAGAATACTAGAGTCTTTCCAACTGCAACCCCACTCTAAGATACGCAGATAAGTCACACCCAAGTTCATGCACGTACCAGGTATCGGATTGTTTGACAACGAGAACTAGTGACTACTATAATATAGTTAAGGGCTGACCTTTTGATTCACTTGACTGATTTTTATGTGACAAAGATGCGATAAAGACTATTTTTTCATGTAAGAAGATTCCCTATCGGGATCCGGGAAAACGGAGATTCTGATGTTGCCAGATTTGAACTGGACGCTTTCTTTGGGACACCTTATATATTTAGTGACAGTGAACAACTGATGACGGTTTATATTAGGAGTGGCAGGTCATCATAATGGCGAGGCATACCCCTATCAACCACTGGTGGTCTACTGGCGGAGTGTGAGTGGCAGGCAACGGGTGCTTTTATAGTGGTCCGCTGGTGGTTTTAGAACGGCAGGCCACTGATGTTTTGCTGTTGGCTACTGCTAATATTCTGCTGGTGGTTTTGGAGTGGCAGACCACTGGTGGTGTGCCACTGGATACTGGCAGTAATTTTGCTGGAAGTTTTGTGGCGGAAGACCTTGTGGTTCGCTGGCGGTTTTAGAGTGGCAGACCATTGTCCTTCAGAATATTTGATGGGTGGAAATTTTTGGGGCGGGGCTTAAACGCTCCTGGATTGGTCTATTCCTCCACGGCCAGATTTTTTCCTCTACCTTTTTAGCAGAAAATTTTTAAAAAAGCGGAATTTTACCCCAAAACGGCAATTCTAACATGATGTTTTTGTCCCAAAATTTACAATTCCGCCGACATGTACATGTACTGTACCTAAAAACTGCATGGGTATCCCAGAATGGGTTTGCCGTTGGAAGTACTCCAATATTCCATATGAATCCTGTGATATGAATTCTTCGTTTTATTACCAAAAATTTCGTATGTGCCCCCAAAACGGCTGTTGCCATGGCAACCATCGAGAACAAGTTAAAACAAACCACCTAAAAAAATCAACGCCCCACTGCTTGCAATATCCATTTTTAAAAAGATTTTTCATTTAAGCCTGCAAACTCTTGTTATAAGGAAAATCTTTAAAAACATGATTTTACCCCAAAACGCCAATTCTAAAATGAAGTTTTAGGCCCAAAATATACCTTTCCGCCTACATGTACTGTACTCTGAGGTACCTAAAAACTGTCTGGTTATCTCGGAATGAGTTTGCCGTTGAAAGTAGCCTAATATTCCATATAAATCTTGTAATATGAATTTTTAAAGTTTTATTACCGAAAATGGTGTTTTTTGCCCCAAAACGGCTGTTGCCATGGCAACCATTGAACAAAAATGAAACAAACCATTTTAAAACATCAACGCTTCCACTGCTCACAATATCCACTTTTTAGATTTTTCATTTAAGCCTGCAAACTCTTTTTATAAGGAAAATCTCAAAAAACGTGATTTTACCCCAAAACGGCAAATCTAAAATGAGGTTTTTGGCCCAAAATGTACCATTATGCCTACATGTACTGTACTCCAAGGTACCTAAAAACTTCCTGGGTATCTCAGAATGAGTTTGCTGTTGGAAGTAGCCCAATATTCCATATGAATCCTGCAATATGAATTTTTAATGTTTTATTACTAAAAATGGTGTTTTTTGCCCCAAAACGGCTGTTGCCATGGCAACCATTGAGAAAAAGATGAAACAAACTATTTTTAAAAATCAACGCTTCCACTGCTCACAATATCCATATTTTAGATTTTTCATTTAAGCCTGCAAACTCTTTTTATAAGGAAAATATTAAAAAACGTGATTTTGTCCCAAAAACCATGTTTTTTCACCAAAATGGTATAAAACTACCACTGGGTCATTCCATGTCAGACCAACGCACTTTTTTACCTTATGTCTTCCGATTTTGATAAAAATTGCAGTGCTTATAGGTCCTGATGAGCAATGAATGCACACCAATTTTTAGCCCGATCCGACCTACCATGTGGTCAGGGCAGACACCACAAAAAATTGACATTTTTAGAGTAAAATACCACCCTTTTGGTACAAATATGTCAAAACCATGTCAATTTTCATCGAGTATATGCAAATTTTGTATTAAAATAATGAGAATTGCATGCTCAAATCAATTATGTTGTCAAAAATAAATTTTGTAAAAAGTAAGTCACCGTACCTTTAATATGTTATCGTAACCTTTGACGCAATTTTTGTAATAATGTATCATTCCGAAAATCAACGAAATGAAAATGACTTGATAGAGCATGTCTTCCTCTATCATAATCCACTTAGAACAAATTGGGATCTTTAAAATTTGCAACTTTATGACTATTTTTGTACAGTTGGTAGGTTACAAATTAGTCAATTTATATACTTTACATTACAAATCCACTAACACAACTCAATCTTCTGTTTCTAAAGTTACTAAAATTAAACTAGATTTGTAAATGTATAAAGAACAAGCCAGAAAAAGCAAAATTCTACCTTCTGATTTTAAGGAAACTGTATCACCAGAATATCTGGCCTCTGAGTTGTGCTAACACTAAAGCCCTGCACTATATATTTGTTATTGACTGGACAAAACATGACACTTGAGGGCGCTATAATTCATGCATCTGTCAACACACAAGGCTTGCAATTTAGCATCTGTAATTCAAGTTCTTAAACAGCTAGAATCCCCCGTCCACATTTTTTAAGTTTTTCTGTTTATCATGGAGGTGTATGTGTCTACAACACCTTCACAACCTGTTTTTCAAAAAAAAACGTAAAGCAGTTCCGACCCTCTTCACCCGAAATTCTGAAACGCTCGAGGTCACTTGGTTCGTTTATCAACAGGGTTTTGACGTCATCCTGAGAAACATACAAAACGGCCTGTGCAGTATTGAATGGAAAATACACGAAGTGAATGTTTATCATGCCTGTTTTGTCCTTGTAATTCAAAATACAAACGTGAAAAACACTTCATGTAATATGACAACAATTTACTATTACCTGTTATGTGAAAAAAACGGTGAAATTGTCGCTCACAATTAAGCTCTTTTGAAGTAAATACTGGTGCATTGAGACGGGTGGTTTTGTCACGGAACCAACGGCATTCACAGCGGTCTGTGTACAGCATGGAACGGTTTTCCGCGGGCCGTATTTCCCACGTGTTCGAACATCGGCCGGTACAAGTTAGAACGAGCGACTCATTTTTATCTCTCTTGGTAATAGAAAAGAAAATCTTTCTGCTCTTTTTCTTTCATAGTGTCTGGTAAAACATACAACCACGCATCTACTGGGCATATCTCTGGCTTTTTGGACCAACAAAAATTCTTCAAAAAACATCATCTAACAGAGACGGTTGTCCAAGTTTTTTGCGTGTAAACGTATGGAGCTAACAATCGTGTTGACTTCTCTTTCTCAGGATTGCGTCACGGGGTCACGCGCATATCATGATTGAATACATAATGAGCGTTTCAGAAATCGCGAAAATCTCATTTCCAAAAGCGCACTTTTGCTTGCAATTGATCCACTTAAAACCGACAATTAAAAAATAATAAAAATAGCACCCCCCCTCCGCCCCCCAAAAAAAGCCCAAATCCTTGGTACGCCACTGCTGATAATTTAAAGTATGATTCTGGTTAGACCACATTAGCCCTCAAAATGAGAAATTCACCAACCAAGAATAATTTTAGTAACAATTGAAACAGAACAGTAAGTTGTGTTAGTGGATTTATAATGTAAAGTCTATAAATTGACTAATTTGTAACCTACCAACTGTACAAAAATAGTCATAAAGTTGCAAATTTTAAAGATCCCAATTTGTTCTAAGTAGATTATGATAGAGGAAGACATGCTCTATCAAGTCATTTTCATTTCGTTGATTTTCGGAATGATACATTATTACAAAAATTGGGTCAAAGGTCACGATGACATATTAAAGGTACGGTGACCTACTTTTCAAAAAAAATATTTTTGACAAAATAATTGATTTGAGCATGCAATTCTCATTATTTTAATACCAAAATTGCATATACTCGATGAAAATTGACATGGTTTTGACATATTTGTACCAAAAGGGTGGTATTTCACTCTAAAAATGTCAGATTTTTGTGGTGTCTGCACTGAGCACATGGTAGGTCGGATCGGGCTAAAAATTGGTGTGCATTCATTGCTCATTAGGACCTACAAGCACAGCAATTTTTATCAAAATCGGAAGACATAAGGTAAAAAAGTGCGTTGGTCTGACATGGAATGACCCCACTTGAGAATGTCCATCATACCAAAAAATGTGCCCAAGGTGGTCATCTTTCAAAAAAATATGATGAGCCTTTGTCCCCCAACATGGTACCGACATCCATTTTTTGGGGTATTGGCCCATGGACTATAGGTGGAATAGTACATTTTGGGGCGAAACATTTTAGAAAATTGCCGTTTTGGGGTAAAATCACGTTTTAAAAAAATCCTTATAAAAAGGGTATGCAGTCTTTAAAAAAATCTAAAAATAGATATTGTGAGCAGTGTAATACTTTTTTTTGATCCTTTTTCTAAATGGTTTGTTTCATTTTTTGTTTTAATGGTTGCCATTTTTGGTAATAAAACTTTAATAAAACTTTAAGAATTTATATCACAGGATTCATGTGGAAAACTGGGGTACTTCCAATGGCAAACTAATTCTGTGATACCCAGGCAGTTGTTAGGTACAGTACATGTAGTAAAATCACGGTTTTTTTGAAAATTTTCCGCTAAAAAAGGGTAAGACAAAAATGGCCACGGAGGAATAGACCAATCCAGGAGCGTTTAAGCCCCGCCCCAAAAATATCAACCAACCAATCATTCTGAAGGACAATGGTGATCTACATGGTTATTTGGTGTCCAAACAATCTAATGATTATGCATGCGCTCTTCGATGTTGCTATAGACGTGTTTCTATTCTACGTGGGCGGGGCTTACTGGATCGGTCTAGTGGACGAGAGGTAAGGTTGCTTAAACTGAAGACATCACCCTTTCAAAGGATCTTGGTTAGCGATGTGTGTAAGCCTGTGAAGGAGATGTTTGATAATAACGGTTGGGTGCACAACATGCAACCGGGCAGTGCATACTTTCAGGGAGCTGAGGTTTACGGATGGATTTAAAGTGATCGAAATGAACAGTAGTAATAATCGGGTGATACTATATACCGGAAAACACCGGAAAACATACTAAATACCGGAAAACAATCTTGCACGTTTGGGGGGGGGGGGGGGGGGGGGTGTTTGCTAAAATACGGGCCCATTTTTTCAACAATATTATTTGTTTGCCACGGTGCATTTCTTTTAAGTGGAAAAAACGTTCTAAAAAGTCCAAAACAAACTTAATGGCAATTACATATTATTTTGCATATACACTAAAAAGGGCAGTTACATCCGTTTTCAAGTTGCGGACACCCCTTTTCTTGTCAAGTGTAAATGCTCAAAAGTATTTTATTAAACTTTACGTGACACAGAATGAGATCACAAACTGTCAAATACATTAAACAGGACATCTGCAACAGCCTTGTTTTGGCATACCTCCAAAAATCACCTAACCGCGGGCAGAATGTACATTTAACTTTGGATTGAAAAAAAAGCAGCAGGACAGCGCAAGCACATCCTAGGATGGTTGCTTAAACCATGGTCGCGATTTCCTGAGTGAATTCTTTATTTTTCTTGACTAAATCCCGCTGAATGACATTAAGCAACTTCTATTATATGGTTGCAGTCACGGAATTTCTGCCAACTGAGAGGGTTATAGTTCCCTTTTAATTATCAATCGAATGACAAACGCACGTTAAAGCTTTTGAAAATCATCGGCACCATATACCATGTTCAAGAAGGAAACGGACCACCACAAAAAACACATGTATAACTAATCAGTTTGAAACCCGTGACTTTTATTATTATACTACACGATTATAAATCGTGAGTATTAATTTTCATGACACATACACCTTTAAAGCTTTTGTCAGTTATCGGTATAGGCCAGTAAATCTGGCACTTTTTGGGGGTAACTAAGGAACTAATTGCAACAGAATTTTTTTTACCACAATGCATTTCCTTGAGGTCCCCCAAACACCATACTAAAAGTCCCAAAATATCCGAGCATGGGAAAGGTGCCTAATTTGCATAAATCCAAAATGGCCGCCAAAACTTCAAAAAAATCTAGATTTTGATATATCTTCACTTCTAAATAGCTTATTACAATGATTTAACTTTCTAGGAAGGGGTTTTTGGACACAACAAGTCTAATAGGATAGGTAAGACATTGTTTACATATATGGATCATTAGCATATTTTCAAAATGGCCGCCAAAAATGTAAATTATGTCTATTTTACACACGTAAGACGTCATTTCGTATTATAAAATAGCTTGGAACAAATTGCACCATTGTTTTTTGCACCACAATATATTTATTTGAGGTCCCTTGAATACTATACTAAAAGTAACAAAGTATCCAAGTATGGGAAAGATGCCTAGTATGCATAAATCAAAGATGGCCGCCTGCCCAAATTCAGAAAATGTAGATTTTGACGTATCTTAACTTCTAAATGGAGGACCCTAATGGAAATAAGCTTTTCTGGATTATCATTGGATGTGAGCTAAACAAATATTTATTATTATATAGTAACTAGAAACACTACAATGCCACTCACCAGACCAGAGTGAACAATTAAGATTCCTTAGAAGAACTGAAATATTTCAAGTGAGTACCATTCTCATTATTTATGATTTGTGGGTTTGTTTTGAGAACTTTTGCTACTAATATGACTTAATGAACAATCCTGATCAATTTGTTTCGAGTGGAAATATTTCCTTCTTTTGTTTCTGTCAGTTTTCAGTCACTAGTCGTCAGCAAAATCTGGACGTTCCGAGTTGATGCAGCTCACTCCCGTACATTCCGCGCAGACGTCGCTGCAGGGTAAACCATGGCGTCGGCAGGTGCATCTGGCTGTACTGCATTGACTCTTGCAGCCACAGTATATCATTTCCAGTAGTTCAGGTGGTGCTGGTGGCTTGTCTGTCTGCTGTGGGAGGTATTTTCCATCTACAAGCTGCCATCCCCATTCTTCTGGCTTCATCTCCGTGCCCATTACTTTCCACTGCATTACTTGGTAGTAAACACGAAGGCTATGGAACAAAGCTGCTGCAGACGTTGGTGGCCGGCAATGTTTAGGGCTCCATTCGAGATGCGCCTTTGATCTTGTCACAAAACCTCTTGTAGCGTAAGGTATTAGGTCCTTCACTCTTACTACTCCCATAGAGTAAGACCATTGCCTCTTCGCCTGCCTTGATGATGTCCTCTCTTGATGCGTTGGTTTGGCCGAAGACCTCTGCTTGTTGGCGGAACTTTACGGAACTCTTGATCTTTCTAACACCTACACCTTTCCCCAAACCGTATGGCCGAGATGTTACATCACATCCAAGGATTGCGTGGACAAAGAGTTTGTTGTTGTTACATACATCAGGAACGAGAGACTCCTTTGTGTGCTTTATGCACCACACTTTTACTTTGGTTTGCTGTGATGGTTTCTTGGTCTTTCTTGGTTCAGATCTGAGAAACAGCTCATGTGCATTCGTTTCAGCATGATACAGTAGCAGGACTAACAAGTCTGTGTCATCCCTAATCACAATGGTATCCTTATTCCTGGCAGATGCAACAGCTGTCTGGACAATAAGGACATCAGCATCATCCTTTGCATGGTCAATGCTGCAGCCAACCCGTTCTAATTTGTCACTAAGGTAGTAACGACAATTAAAGATGCCACCCACATACGGAGGACAGGATATTGTACAGGTGTTACAGTGCACTTAACTGGTGGAATGATCATCCAGTCCAATAAGGATGAATTTCTGAGCAACAAGATCAACAAACAGCGCTTCATATACTACCTTAGTGACAAATTAGAACGGGTTGGTTGAAGCATTGACCATGCAAAGGATGATGCTGATGTCCTTATTGTCCAGACAGCTGTTGCATCTGCCAGGAATAAGGATACCATTGTGATTGGGGATGACACAGACTTGTTAGTCCTGTCACTGTATCATGCTGAAACGAATGCACATGAGCCGTTTCTCAGATCTAAACCAAGAAAGACCAAGAAACCATCACAGCAAACCAAAGTGAAAGTGTGGTGCATAAAGCACACAAAGGAGTCTCTAGGTCCTGATGTATGTAACAACAACATACCCTTTGTCCACGCAATCCTTGGATGTGATGTAATATCAAGGCCATACGGTTTGGAGAAAGGTGTTAATGCTACGTTTACACCATGTCCCCGGCAGTCCCGGCGCCCCGGTAGAGGAGCACCGTGGAGGCACCGGGATGGACGTCGGGGAGCGTAGGGGAGCGGGGTGGCAAAACGTGAATGACCGTAGCTCACCCTTGCCACCGGCCGGTGACCGGCCAGTGAGCAGCTCTGTCAAAAATGTTGGCCCGGCAGTCCCGACACTAATGAGAATCGTCCTGGGCCGCAGTGGAACGGGGCTTCCGTCACAGGGCGTGACGGACCGCAGTGTGCCTTGACTCACCGGGGTGTGGCACCGTGGGGTGCCGAGGACCTCTGATCGCGGCCGGTGCCTCACGATGATGACGATGTTGCTGCGGCAACGCTCCAGGACGAAGTGAAAATGAAGGTGTGCTGCGCACTATTTATACCCACCGGGGCTCACCGGAAGACTACCGGGGCGTGAAACGTGACAGCTGCCACGTTCAGTCGCAGGGCGCCGCAGCAGACCCTCGCACACCGTCGGGAACGTATTGGGCCGGGACAACAAACGTGACACGAACGGGACAGACGTGAGGCACCGCATCAGAACTTAGCAGGCCGGACTGGGACGTGGACCCATCCGTAGTGGAACGGAACGTCCAGATTTTGCTGACGACTAGTGACTGAAAACTGACAGAAACAAAAGAAGGAATATTTCTACTCGAAACAAATTGATCAGGATTGTTCATTAAGTCATATTAGTAGCAAAAGTTCTCAAAGCAAACCCACAAATCATAAATAATGAGAATGGTACTCACTTGAAATATTTCAGTTCTTCTAAGGAATCTTGTTCACTCTGGTCTGGTGAGTAGTATTGTAGTGTTTCTAGTTACTATATAATAAGAAATATTTGTTTAGCTCACATCCAATGATAATCCAGAAAAGCTTATTCCCATTAGGGTCCTCCATTTAGAAGTGAAGATACGTCAAAATCTACATTTTCTGAATTTTGCCAGGCGGCCATCTTAGATTTATGCATACTAGGCATCTTTCCCATACTTGGATACTTTGTTACTTTTAGTATAGTATTCAAGGGACCTCAAATAAATATATTGTGGTGCAAAAAACAATGGTGCAATTTGTTCCAAGCTATTTTATAATACGAAATGACGTGTTACGTGTGTAAAATAGACATAATTTACATTTTTGGCGGCCATTTTGAAAATATGCTAATGATCCATATATGTAAACAATGTCTTACCTATCCTATTAGACTTGTTGTGTCCAAAAAACCCTTCCTAGAAAGTTAAATCATTGTAATAAGCTATTTAGAAGTGAAGATATATCAAAATCTAGATTTTTTTGAAGTTTTGGCGGCCATTTTGGATTTATGCAAATTAGGCACCTTTCCCATCCTTGGATATTTTGGGACTTTTAGTATGGTGTTTGGGGTACCTCAAGGAAATGCATTGTGGTAAAAAAAATTCTGTTGCAATTTGTTCCTTAGAAAATGCCAGATTTACTGGCCTGGTCCATTTCATATTTAACTGTGCTGTATAAAGTTGAATAGAATGTTCACGGAAGAAACGGACCACCAAAAAAAAACAATACGTGCAATTTAATACACTGCTCTATTTATATGTTTAAAGCAGTAGTAATTTCCATGTCACATACGCCTTTAAAGCTTTTGCGGGTTATCAGTTCATCTCATATGTATCTGTGCCACATGTAGAGCTTAGTAGCAGGCCTTTTTTTATGGAGGAAACAAACTTAAAAGAAAGCATGTATATTTGTACAAGTTATTGCTGATGAGTCCGACTTTTTTTTATATACACTGTATAGGGGGCCTACATATATATTATAATCCAAAATTAATACATGAGGGAGATTTCACCTGAAATGTAAGCTCAATGAGTCCTCAACCTTTCACCCATTACATCTACAGATCAAATACAGCCGACAAAAAACAAGACACATGCAGTTTACTGCAGATTAGAAAGTTTAATATTTGGACAAAAATCACACAATTTGGGGAAAACATAAAAATAGCGCCCCTTAGCGGCGACATGGAGTGAAAAATAGTGACTCGTATTATGCTAATATGACTGACAACTAGCTGTGGCAAGTTTGAAAGCATTTGGATGTATAACAAAGCCACTATGATAAAAATCCTTTTTTTTAAACCAAAAACTGCAAAACTTTAAGAAAATTTTTCACCCTACTGGGTTAATGTGCAAATTTGGACTATGTGAACAACCAGATTCGGATTCAGCACTATCGAATTAGTACAGATTAGTAAAGATGCCCCTAAAAAGTTAAAGCGAAACTCAATTTCTGGGCCTCCTACAGACTTTGGCCCATGGCCTATATCTGCCCTTCTACCCAATTTCCTCAAATGTTCATGGACAATTGCGTCGAACTTAAGTTCCTGTGCTAGTACTAGAATGTAGGTTCGATTCCGGGCCGCGGCGGGTTGTGGCACCTGTGCCCTTGAGCAAGGCACTCAACCACACTTGCTCCCATTCCTGTAATTGGCGGTCTCTCCGCTGTTGGATGTGGTAAAAAAAAATAAAAAAATAAAATAAATAAATAAAATAAAAATAAATAACCACTGCACACTTCACAGCAGACTGCTCCCCAAGCACATGGCTTCGCCACGTAGATGACCCCTTCATCATCCGGCTTCGTTATGTACCGAAAGACCTCAAGTTATTCATAGACCATCTGAACGCCGTGTACCTCAGCATCAAGCTCATGACGGAACACAAACAAGGACATCGCAATTCCCTCCTGGACGTCCATTTTGCCGACGTCCAAAAGGTACACTCAAGCACGACGTCTACAAGCCAACCCACACAGACCGGTATCTCCACAACTCATTTTATCATCCCAGAATCAACTTCTCGGTCAACTATAAACCCCTAGTACAACGGGCCTACAACATCTACGACCATGGTGATGGTGTACATGAACCCCTGCAAACGTGGAAAGGTATGTATCGGCAAGACTGGTCGAGACCTACCTACCAGACTCGAAGAAATCATAGCTGAGGGACACGGAGGGGACTATGGAAAATCAGCGGTATCCAAACACTTTACACAAAGAGGTCCACATATCAACCGGAAAGAAGTACAACTCATTGGTCCTGTCGACAGGTGGCACCCAAGACGCATGGGAGCATCAGAGATGGCACATCAAGAAAGCCATCAAAATCAACAAACACAACACAGTATCCCAAGACGTCGGCTTCAACATCACCAACATTCGGCACTCCCTATACTCAGCCAGACCGATGGGCCCTATACCCAAGTTCCTTGTCCCACAACAGCCACTGCAACAGTAAATATGCATAACTGAGCAAACCAACAACCAACCACATGATTGTGATTCAATTCCTAACCACGCACCAGCATATAAGCCCAAGTCACTCCTCATCAGTGCACTCTTTCTTCCAGCAATCCTCTCATCTGGTACTTGAGCCCTATATCATCTCGAGTCCAGCACTTCCTCTGAAGACGAACATAGCAAACCGCTAACACTCACCGGTTCTTTTGAGAACTACACATACAAAATATATAGTTCTCATGGTGCAACTGCAAACCGTTTACACACTGATTTCCACCATGCATACTCTTAAGTCTTCCTCAGCCTCCTATATCTGAAGTAACACACGAGAAATCATTATTAAAAATATTATTTCCTTGTAACATTCAAACCCTTAAAAATAAAAGCAGATATTGTATGTCTAGGTACTAGGTTTATTATTACTATACGTCAAGTATGACGTCTAACCATGGCGTCACTGTAGATGGTTGGTCTCTTTAACGGAGGTTTGATAGCCACTTCCCGTCACTTTGAAAGTGTTACAAATTAACTTGGCATCCTAAAAATAAACATCTTAAAACGAACATAATGTTGTGTAAATCGGTCCATTATTGCCGAAAATAAGGGGAGGGGGAACTGAAGACATGTAAGACTTGCTACGATTGGTTGTAACCGGACCCACATTAACCGCCTCCGTGTAGACCTCCGTCAGTTTAGGTTTTCGCCTGGTGGCAGGCTGGCAGCACTACATTGGGGGTATCGTCGGATACCGTATCGGCTGACCGATCCCAGGGAATCGGTCTCCCCTCTTATTTTTGCCACATTAGTAGCAGCGGTGGGATTTCTCTTGGTCTTAGTTTCCACGTCTTCCCGATTTCGCCACAATATCACAAAGTTTAAATTAATGACTATCACGTCATGACAGCGTCCATCTTAAAGCTTGACATGTGAACTTGACATGTGTCTTATAGGTTTCAGCAATATGGCACCATGGTAGCAAAATGTTCAGAGGGTGGTGTGAAAATGACATTGAATCTGATGTGGATGAAAATGGTAATGGTATACGATCACCGGAAGTCAGTGATAGCCACTTCCAGTCACTTTGAAAGTATCATAAATAGACTTGGCGTCCTCGAAAACAGGGGGAAACTGAAGACCCCGCTCCAGGGGGTCATCCAGGAGTCGGACAATTTGAACCCCACCATTTTCCCACTATTTTCATTTTCGCAATAACTAGCATTTGATTTCATTTTGCGTCATTCAAATAAACGAATCTGCAGAACGTTTCATTTAAAGGATTACAAATACGTTATTCGGCTTTTGGTTTCACTTTACGTTGCCAATTATTACGGGCTGAATTGAATATTCCTGTTCATTTGTTATGAATTAAATTCGCATATTTTGCATTCAATTTAAATAAAGTATACAGGCCTATACATATCAGAATACAACTTCGATTGACTAATTAATCAATGTATTGTAGACATAATTGAGCATCATTGTGTTTGTTCTTTTATTCATAAGATGAATCAAAATGATCTTTTATAAGGAAAACATGCTAAAACGTGTTGTGTTAAAACGTATTTTTGATGGTATCTTAACCCTTTCAGTACCATCCATCCACCCACAGTTTTGCCTTTCACAACCACAGTGTTGAATTTGGCATTGGCTGCTCTGTACCAAAGACCTTTTTGGAAATATACCTGTATGGCGCCCTCACAGGGCAGTGCCTGGAAAGGGTGTTTATCTGCAGGCAAATGAATTGAGATAAATTTGTGCAAGCAGTCTGCGGCTTTCAAACTGTACCTATCACTATGAGCAACTAACAATAGAAATTGGGCGCGCGCACACACCATTGTTGTTAACAATGGTGTGTGTGCGCGCGCCCAATTTCCATTGTTAGTTGTTCATAGTGTGCATATGTTCATAGAATGACAAAGTAACAGATGAGGTGTTTTTTATTTATTTATTTATTTGTTTGTTGGTTGACATTACTTTATTATATTCCCCCACCCTTCGAATATAACAAGGTCTGGTTTGAAGTCATTTAATTTCCAATTAGAACTGTCAGAAGGGTGAAAAACTTGACAACATTCTTCAGAAACCGCAGTAATTAAGATTTCTCTTTGGCCTACATGACAAAAGACTTATTCGAAAAGTGTATAAATGTACCAGAATTATTTATGTTTGTTTTCATATTGCAGGAAAGTGGTACTCTAAACGCAACACAACAGCCCCCCCCCTCCCCCCCCCACGCTCAATGTTGGAATGGATGCTGGGCACGCTGCCGGGGTCCATGCCCAACATTGAACGGGGGGGGGGGGGGGTAGAGACTGACATCTTAAAAAGAACCCAGTCACATTACATAGCGACAACATTTTAGTCTGGTCATCTGGATACCAAATGTGCATGTGAAAGGAAGTATGCCGGTAAATCAGATGCTGTTCATGCGAAACTGAAGCACGCAAAACATACTAATTCACTTATTCACCTTTAGTAGGCGTCCATCCAATACATATTTTGTGTCAGTCGCTTGTTGTGCGTTGCGGGCAGCCTGTGACGATTAATACTTGACAAACGCATAACAGCCAGATCCGCCATTGGTCCGGGCAATGGCGCTACCCTGCTGTATTGATGAGTTGGAACCCTCTGAAGTTAAAGACTTCAGAGAGGGAGGGGGGGGGGGGGGGGGGGGTAGAGAGAGAGAGAGAGACTGACATCTTAAAAAGAAATGTAGTTTAGAGCGGTTTCTGAAGAACTTCTCAAATAATCCTTAACAGATACGGTCTGGTCAGCTAGGTAGTGTGGTATTTCTCAAAGCAGTCAACTACACACATAAATTTATTGCATTGCTTGCACATAAAACGTGTTTGCCGTCTCCTAACTCTGGTACTACACACAGCACAGTCGCGTTTGTTACCATTTTGGTTGCGGCAAGGGTAGTGCTGACCTTGAGCTGTTCGTACTTGATTGTTCACTGGGCTGGCAGGAAGAGATTGGTGTTGCTTCCAAGTGGACAGCAAAGCCTCTATGATTCTCATTTGGAACTGGAGAGTGGACGGTTGAGGATTTGAAGGCACGCTACTGTACGCTACTCTGGCATTTAGCAGACATATGTCGAGAATGGTGAAAAAAACTTTTTTCCACCATTTAACGGAGCGATGCGAATGAGTGTAATATGAGCACAGTTGACCAGCAAGATCGGTTCCGCCCATTCCTTTGATGTACTCGGTGATGATGGCAGGTTTGTTGATATCGCGATATCCTGTTTCACTCTCTTTGCAGCGGACCTGTGTTTCTGTGATTCTGCAGTCACCGTAGTTTGTGAGAAGTGTGACACGTTTCTTGTCATGCCACGCGACACACATTTGACCCGCTTTCTCATAAAATTTTGGGTCGTCGCCTCTCTTCATCGGAAACTTCTTTGGGTCAGCATCGAGTGGTAGTCCTTGTGAATTGTGGCGGACAGTCCCACAGCATCCAAAGCCCAGCTGGGTCAACCTGGCGAAGAGAGCTGGACTAGAATACCAATTGTCCATGAATAATGTATGCCCCCTGTGTATTACATTATCCACCAGTTTCAGGACGGCTTGGCCTGGTAGCGAAATGTGGGTTGGATGGCTGGTTGCACTATTTACTCCAGTAGGTTGACTGGTATCAGCCTGGCTTTGACTGCGTCCTGTGTATATGTTCCAGGCACACATGTATCTAGTCCAGATTCTGGACTATATTATTGCGATATTGGATAGTAGCGCGGCCGACTATAGAAGGCGCAATATTGACATGATTTGGATAGCGCATAATATAGTCCAGAACTTAACCTCAAATTCCCCGCTGGGGTCAAAGGTCAATCGAGCTCATAAATATTCATTCACGTCGCGGTGTTCGATACCGCCATATCGATATCTGCAGCGCAGCATGTGTGTACGTGTGCGCAAACTGCATACGAGTAATGTACTGTACACATAGCGCGTATTGTATGCAGTGTACGTGTGTATGTGACTCAGCTCATGCAGCGAGAATAGAGATAGCTACTAGCACCATGGAGGTAGTTGCTAGCACGAACGTTTTAATGGCTAGGTCACTTTGGGGGTGGGGCGTAGGGGAACTGGTGTACCTGAGAGGTTTACTGTGAGGGGGGTGCGAGTGATTGGGTGGGGTCCTACATGGGAAAACAACATTTGGATATAGCTCATTCCTTGCTGTACCATTTATTTCAGTTTCATGCTAAAAGTGCAAAAAAACGAAAATATTATAAAAACCAACTGTTCTTGTTTATCCTTTTCTTGAAGTTCAACATGTACATGTACAATGTAGTAGCAGATCTAATATTTTTGTGGCCCGCCGGGTGGGAGCTTCAGATAAGACATGTTTTGCAATGCACAAAATAATTAAGCAGGCACACAACTCAGCAAAATAAGTTCTCGGTAGTCTTATTTAAATTAATATTTAACACAAGAGTCACCTAGTAATGGGATTATGACCTGAACATTCATTTAACAACGACATGGGGTGTGAAACAAAACTGCAATTAAGTGAGCAGTCCATTGAATCCATTCCTTCAATGTATCTGTCTGATTAACTTGTGAAGCACAAAACTAATCAAATTATCATGAGGATGCTTGATTTGAGGGTTTTCATTAACATGATGCACTCTTTCAACCAGGGATTGGACATTTAACCGGTTAACCGGGGAAAAAAATGAAAACCATTTTGCCGAACGTTTAAACGAAACCCAATTTTAAAGAATTTACAATAGTTTTCAAAGGTTTTTTTGTATTTACTTCATGAAATTGAAATAAATGTATATGGAGTTGTAGTAAAATTTTCACCCGATAAAGATTCATTGATTATTTTGGGGGCCTAGGGGTATTGTGTGCATTGCAAATGCACCAGGTAAAACAACACCAACAACTTTGGTGTCGGCTGAACGGTTATAGGTTAACCGACACTGGAAATAATTGCGAACCGGTTTCTGAATTAACCGTAAATGCCCATCCCTACTTTTAACAGATGGGAATGTTAATCTACAAAAAATAGAAATTATTCATCTTTCAGTTGCAATTTTTAATAAAACTGAATTCGGTATGACAGTACTTCAAGATTTTAAAAATGCATTCTGAATTAAGACTGAGTTACACACTTGAGTTTATTAGTGTTAAATCCTTCAATTCCATTTGCATGATCCAGTATTTTTGAAGGGACCTTTCAGATAACATACATTTTTTTGCAATGTGCAAATAAGCAGGCACACAATTTACAGGAAATGTTTCCCTCCTGTAGAAAAAAAGGCCAGGCCGGGGGACTTCATGACTATGCCACCTCAATACAAACTCAACAAAATAAGTTCCCAGACATAAGTTCAAACATTTCAAATTACCTAGGCAATTTTACTGGCTGAGGATTGTTGTATCAACTATTAGGCCTAATTTGAAATGTTTGAACTTATGTCTGGGAACTTATTTTGTTGAGTTTGTATTGAGGTGGCATAGTCATGAAGATGTTTGGGCATTACAGGCACAAACGCTTTTGTACAAGCCACGACCCGTCTCCTAAATGTCGCGCTAAGTCCTCGAGCGTTGCGGTTCGCTTTGATGTTCCGCGCAAGGTCGACTAAGGTCACGCGCTAGCTCGAAATGTATCAATCGTGGAATTTCCCTGGCGCCCCATGACCCCGCGCGTACGCGGGAATGATTTTGATTGGGGCGCACTCCTGACACCCGGTCACATGACTGGTGTCGTGTAAGTTCAGTCAACAAATGTTTAGCGAGCGCGCTGTCTGGCACTTGCCCGAAATATTTTGACTCTGTCGGACGCTCATGTGATTACTGCTGAATTACAGCAAAACGGGAGGCGGAGATTAACCGAGGAACCAGGCAGCGTCCCCAAAGAACAAATATTATGGGGAAGAAAAGGACATCAGCTCCTCCGAAAGATGCTCCAGCTGGGAAAAAGAAACGGGGACGTAAACCAAAAAATCAAAGCACAGTAATCACACCGGCGACTACACAAGAGAGCAGGCAACCGGATACAGCAGGGACAAGGACACGTTCAACTCACCAGCTCTCGACCGCCGCCGGCGGGCAGCAAACTCCGCCTCCGGGGCCAACACACGACGCTTCGCCCCTGGTACAGCCAAGAGGTTTGACCGCACCGGTAGCAACTGGCCCGGCACAACAACCGGGACATCTCGGACCGTCACCGGTTCAACAGCACAGTGGTTTTACAGCACTGGGTGCAGTATATTCCGCACAACCGACTCCGGAACCTGTGGTACAGCTCGATGCACAACCCATGCAGACAGCCGGAGTGGGTACTACACACAGACCGGGTGAGCCCCAGCCAAATCTTTTAACCCCCTCCGTACCCACCCCACAGTTCATTCGCTCTCCGGCCACATCTTTCCCCTCACTCGTCCCGAGCCCAACCACGCTACTAAGCGAGTTTCCCATGGCAAGGCAAGGCCCGTTTGTTCATGGGGCACCCGCGCTGTGCCCCTCCCCACTGTCGCCCCAAGGCGAATTGCTGGGGGCATCGGTTTCACAAAGCATCAAAGAAAAAGTCGGAAAAGGGGAATTCATCGACCTTGGTTTGCTAGTGAAAGCACCAGGGATAACTGCATCCCAGTCAGTTTCTGATGAATTTTTGCTGGTTCAAGTCGGCGAACACATTGCTCTTAAATCTTCACCCCCGACAAAAAACAAGATTGTCTCGATCGAGGTTTGGACCAACGCGTTTCTCGTTTACGCAGCCATTTTTCTTCAAACTCGACCAGAGTCTGCTCAGCAAATGTTGAAATACTGCCACACCATTCGCTCCGCGGCGGCACGATACTCGGGATTTGGATGGCGAGATTACGATCTCGAATTCCGGTCAAAACATTTGGGTCTAAACAAACCGTGGGCAACTATCGACGGGGAACTTTGGCTAATCTACGTAGTTGGGGGTGGGCCATTGCGAACTGCGGGCGGTAGCAGTGCGCAGCCGTCGTTTCAGGGCAGACAACGCCCCGACACAAATCTTCAAGTCGGCAAGTCGCGCACCGGCCCCTTTCGGACCTACGGTAATCGACGTCCAGGCGGAAACCAGCCCGGAGGTCCCGGTATCTGCTACGAAATCAACTTCGGATCCGGGAAATGCGCCAGGGCCAATTGTAGGTTTTTCCACAAATGCATTGCATGCGGCTCAACCGACCATGGCAAGGTGTCCTGCCCCAAACTCAACCCCAATTTGACGAGTCTCGTCCCCACAACACGAAAGTAAGAAAGGTTTCCTGAGCCACCCCGCAAATTTGTCCCTGTCAACATTGGCCCCGAGTCCTATTCATGTTCATAATCTGCAAAGCGAACTCGCTAGTTACCCATTTAAAGAGGCTGCACGCTTCTTAGAAAGAGGATTCACATTCGGGTTCAGTCTCGAATACTCAGGGCCCCGCCTGCCAGTCGATCTCCCAAACTTGCGGTCGGTCGAAACAAATCCAAAATTTGCCTTGGAAAAAATTAACAAAGAGGTCCGGCTAGGTCGCTACGCGGGTCCGTTTCTGGAGCGCCCCCTCCGAAACCTGAGATCAAACCCATTGGGTCTTGTTCCAAAGAAAGCTCCCGGGGAATTTCGGTTAATAAACCGTCTGTCGTTTCCACAAGGCTCTTCGGTAAACGAATTTATTCCCGACTCGGTATGCAAAGTCAAATTCACCAGCTTCGACGAAGCAGTAGATTTAGTGGCTAGGTCGGGGACCGGGGCTGAACTTGCAAAGGCAGACATACGATCGGCTTTCAGATTACTTCCGATCTGTGTTCGCGACTTTGAGCTGCTAGGGATTACATTCCAAGGTAAATATTCCATCGACAAATGTTTGCCCATGGGAGTTCGATGCGCACCCGCATATTTCGAGTCGTTTTCATCATTTCTTGAGTTCTGTGTGCAATCAAACCTGGGAACAGATGGGATAATCCATTACCTGGATTATTTCCTTTGTGTGGGCGCACCACAAGCGGTGGTTTCAGAGAAATTGTCATGTCTATCCATCATGTGGGAGTTCAAAGCGATGTGTCTATTTCTAGGGGTCCCCTTAGGGGAAGAGAAAAACGAAGGGCCCACGACAAGGCTAACATTCCTGGGTTTAGAAATTGACACAGAGCTGATGCAAATACGAGTTCCAGAGGATTAACTGTCCAAAACTCGGCAAAAAATCAACGACACACTGGCAAAGCGGTCGCTAACGCTGAAGGAGACACAGTCATTGATCGGTTTGCTGAATTTTCTGTGCCGCGCAGTTCGGCCAGGTAGGGCGTTTCTTCGCCGCCTTATTGATTTGGTGAAACCTCCCGGGTGATTGCGATCGGGGACATTCAGATGAAACAAAATAACCCACAGTCAATGGTGTTGCGTATTAGATTCTCTAAAAATGACCAACATGGCACCACTGTTTTACTCCGCATCGACAGCAACGGTATTCCCTATTTGTGCCCAGTTCAAGCAATGACAAAATCCCTGCGGATAAGGCCAATGATCAATGGCCCGCTGTTGTGCCACGCGAATGGGTCGCCCGTTACCCGATACCAATTTGGAGCGGTCTTGCGAAAAACCCTTCACCTTGCTGGCGCCCCCTCCCGCTGGAATTCGGCACGCATTCCTTTAGAATTGGCGCGGCGACAACCGCGGCGATAAATGGTCTTTCCCAGAGGGAAATTCAGAAGATGGGCAGGTGGCGCAGTGATGCGTTCAGATCTTACAGTCGCAAATAAGTTTAGCAGGAATACTGGCGGCGCGGACTTACCAGAAAAACAATACTTGCTCAGATATTGTGGTTTATTTCAGGTGTACGCAGAGGTAACATTTGGGTTGTCGGCGACAGCCTAGTCCGGAGGGCGAAAGAGAGAGCCTGCTCCACAGGCAGCGAAAATCTGGGAGCAGCTCACTCAGTGGTTTCGTGGATTGGGCAAGGCGGGGCAACACTACAGGACTTCCCACAAATAATGAGCCGAGCGAGTCGAGCATACTCACCACCTGATTTAATGATTATCCATTTGGGATCGAACGACTTGGGCAGATGGCCCGCCAAACAATGCCGCAAGGCAATCGAAGAATCATACAAGCTTGCTAGAGAGCTTTTCCCATTTGCGCATCTTGTCTGGTCAGCAATTCTGCCCAGGTTGTTTTACTTTGGGGGCGAACGATATACCTCCCAAACTTGCATCGATTTAATCCGCACGTCACTGAACAAGTTTGCCAAAAGGAGAGTTCTCCAGCTTGCCGATGCATCCTTTCTTGGTCACAATTTTGACATTCATGAGCACAAATTCTTCTCGCGGGATGGCATCCACCTCTCGGCAGCTGGTTCGGACATCCTTGTTGGAGATTTCTCCTTGGCAGTGCGCACCGCAAGATTCTTCTGAGAAGACGGGCTGACTTGTTCGGGGGACAAAAAAAAAACAAAAAAAAAAACAAAAAAAAAAGTGGGATTTTTCGTTGGGGTTTTTGTTGGAGTTTTTGTGGGATTCTCTTTTCGGCACGAAACAATCGGATTCCGCGACCAGCCGTGTCGCGAGGACATGCCGGGGACCGAGGAGGCATCTAGCCCCGGGACACCACGGGGGCCCTCGGCGGAGGAACCACCCGCCGAATCAACCTCTCTCGGTCTCTGGCATGGCGTTGGGCGAGTGGATGGTTGCATTTTAAGGACCTGTTTTTTGGCTTTTCATAATGCCAAAATATCGTACTTCAGTGGTTCATCCTTTAGGGCCTACGCTTTAACATGTACTGCTGGACTTCAATGCCGGAAGCCAAGCCGTTTACGCCAGTAATGTAACTTATTAAGTAAGCATATTGTTCCGGGTTATTGCCGTTGTTTTTTACCAGATTACTTGTTCAATTGTTCTTGACCCGTTGTTTGGAGATAAAATAAGTTAATTGGCGAAGAAGAATTCGAAAGCACTTTTGCTTGAACTACTGATTATAACAACCGGCTTAGTGCCAGTGGTAATCTTAACCAAATCTGTTTAATTAGTTCATGACCTGTTGGTTTGATGTAAACGAAGTTAATTGTCGAATAAGAACTCGAAAGAGCCACAGTGAGGGTGCTTAATATAGATGGCTAATAATAGATACAATGAGCATGTAAACTGAGCGCCCGTCCGAGAAAAGAAATAAATGTGGGCAATGGCTATTTTCTCCCATCGTGTGTCTTTGTACAAGTCCCCCGGCCTGGCCTTTTTTTCTACAGGAGGGAAACATTTCCTGTAAA
The DNA here is from genome assembly GCA_037783545.1 of Henricia sp. BOLD:AAB3569. NCBI lineage: Eukaryota > Metazoa > Echinodermata > Asteroidea > Spinulosida > Echinasteridae > Henricia > Henricia sp. BOLD:AAB3569. Next base: position 246,597 of record JBBELK010000886.1, read on the forward strand.
TTGTGTGCCTGCTTATTTGCACATTGCAAAAAAATGTATGTTATCTGAAAGGTCCCTTCAAAAATACTGGATCATGCAAATGGAATTGAAGGATTTAACACTAATAAACTCAAGTGTGTAACTCAGTCTTAATTCAGAATGCATTTTTAAAATCTTGAAGTACTGTCATACCGAATTCAGTTTTATTAAAAATTGCAACTGAAAAATGAATAATTTCTATTTTTTGTAGATTAACATTCCCATCTGTTAAAAGTAGGGATGGGCATTTACGGTTAATTCAGAAACCGGTTCGCAATTATTTCCAGTGTCGGTTAACCTATAACCGTTCAGCCGACACTAAAGTTGTTGGTGTTGTTTTACTTTATAGGTGCATTTGCAATGCACACAATACCCCTAGGCCCCCAAAATAATCAATGAATCTTTATCGGGTGAAAATTTTACTACAACTCCATATACATTTATTTCAATTTCATGAAGTAAATACAAAAAACCTTTGAAAACTATTGTAAATTCTTTAAAATTGGGTTTCGTTTAAACGTTCGGCAAAATGGTTTTCATTTTTTTCCCCGGTTAACCGGTTAAATGTCCAATCCCTGGTTGAAAGAGTGCATCATGTTAATGAAAACCCTCAAATCAAGCATCCTCATGATAATTTGATTAGTTTTGTGCTTCACAAGTTAATCAGACAGATACATTGAAGGAATGGATTCTATGGACTGCTCACTTAATTGCAGTTTTGTTTCACACCCCATGTCGTTGTTAAATGAATGTTCAGGTCATAATCCCATTACTAGGTGACTCTTGTGTTAAATATTAATTTAAATAAGACTACCGAGAACTTATTTTGCTGAGTTGTGTGCCTGCTTAATTATTTTGTGCATTGCAAAACATGTCTTATCTGAAGCTCCCACCCGGCGGGCCACAAAAATATTAGATCTGCTACTACATTGTACATGTACATGTTGAACTTCAAGAAAAGGATAAACAAGAACAGTTGGTTTTTATAATATTTTCGTTTTTTTGCACTTTTAGCATGAAACTGAAATAAATGGTACAGCAAGGAATGAGCTATATCCAAATGTTGTTTTCCCATGTAGGACCCCACCCAATCACTCGCACCCCCCTCACAGTAAACCTCTCAGGTACACCAGTTCCCCTACGCCCCACCCCCAAAGTGACCTAGCCATTAAAACGTTCGTGCTAGCAACTACCTCCATGGTGCTAGTAGCTATCTCTATTCTCGCTGCATGAGCTGAGTCACATACACACGTACACTGCATACAATACGCGCTATGTGTACAGTACATTACTCGTATGCAGTTTGCGCACACGTACACACATGCTGCGCTGCAGATATCGATATGGCGGTATCGAACACCGCGACGTGAATGAATATTTATGAGCTCGATTGACCTTTGACCCCAGCGGGGAATTTGAGGTTAAGTTCTGGACTATATTATGCGCTATCCAAATCATGTCAATATTGCGCCTTCTATAGTCGGCCGCGCTACTATCCAATATCGCAATAATATAGTCCAGAATCTGGACTAGATACATGTGTGCCTGGAACATATACACAGGACGCAGTCAAAGCCAGGCTGATACCAGTCAACCTACTGGAGTAAATAGTGCAACCAGCCATCCAACCCACATTTCGCTACCAGGCCAAGCCGTCCTGAAACTGGTGGATAATGTAATACACAGGGGGCATACATTATTCATGGACAATTGGTATTCTAGTCCAGCTCTCTTCGCCAGGTTGACCCAGCTGGGCTTTGGATGCTGTGGGACTGTCCGCCACAATTCACAAGGACTACCACTCGATGCTGACCCAAAGAAGTTTCCGATGAAGAGAGGCGACGACCCAAAATTTTATGAGAAAGCGGGTCAAATGTGTGTCGCGTGGCATGACAAGAAACGTGTCACACTTCTCACAAACTACGGTGACTGCAGAATCACAGAAACACAGGTCCGCTGCAAAGAGAGTGAAACAGGATATCGCGATATCAACAAACCTGCCATCATCACCGAGTACATCAAAGGAATGGGCGGAACCGATCTTGCTGGTCAACTGTGCTCATATTACACTCATTCGCATCGCTCCGTTAAATGGTGGAAAAAAGTTTTTTTCACCATTCTCGACATATGTCTGCTAAATGCCAGAGTAGCGTACAGTAGCGTGCCTTCAAATCCTCAACCGTCCACTCTCCAGTTCCAAATGAGAATCATAGAGGCTTTGCTGTCCACTTGGAAGCAACACCAATCTCTTCCTGCCAGCCCAGTGAACAATCAAGTACGAACAGCTCAAGGTCAGCACTATCCTTGCCGCAACCAAAATGGTAACAAACGCGACTGTGCTGTGTGTAGTACCAGAGTTAGGAGACGGCAAACACGTTTTATGTGCAAGCAATGCAATAAATTTATGTGTGTAGTTGACTGCTTTGAGAAATACCACACTACCTAGCTGACCAGACCGTATCTGTTAAGGATTATTTGAGAAGTTCTTCAGAAACCGCTCTAAACTACATTTCTTTTTAAGATGTTAGTCTCTCTCTCTCTCTCTCTACCCCCCCCCCCCCCCCCCCCCCCCCCCCTCCCTCCCTCTCTGAAGTCTTTAACTTCAGAGGGTTCCAACTCATCAATACAGCAGGGTAGCGCCATTGCCCGGACCAATGGCGGATCTGGCTGTTATGCGTTTGTCAAGTATTAATCGTCACAGGCTGCCCGCAACGCACAACAAGCGACTGACACAAAATATGTATTGGATGGACGCCTACTAAAGGTGAATAAGTGAATTAGTATGTTTTGCGTGCTTCAGTTTCGCATGAACAGCATCTGATGTACCGGCATACTTCCTTTCACATGCACATTTGGTATCCAGATGACCAGACTAAAATGTTGTCGCTATGTAATGTGACTGGGTTCTTTTTAAGATGTCAGTCTCTACCCAACCCCCCCCCCCCCCCCCCGTTCAATGTTGGGCATGGACCCCGGCAGCGTGCCCAGCATCCATTCCAACATTGAGCGGGGGGGGGGGGGGCTGTTGTGTTGCGTTTAGAGTACCACTTTCCTGCAATATGAAAACAAACATCAATAATTCTGGTACATTTATACACTTTTCGAATAAGTCTTTTGTCATGTAGGCCAAAGAGAAATCTTAATTACTGCGGTTTCTGAAGAATGTTGTCAAGTTTTTCACCCTTCTGACAGTTCTAATTGGAAATGAAATGACTTCAAACCAGACCTTGTTATATTCGAAGGGTGGGGGAATATAATAAAGTAATGTCAACCAACAAACAAATACATAAATAAATAAAAAACACCTCATCTGTTACTTTGTCATTCTATGAACATATGCACACTATGAACAACTAACAATGGAAATTGGGCGCGCGCACACACACCATTGTTAACAACAATGGTGTGTGCGCGCGCCCAATTTCTATTGTTAGTTGCTCATAGTGATAGGTACAGTTTGAAAGCCGCAGACTGCTTGCACAAATTTATCTCAATTCATTTGCCTGCAGATAAACACCCTTTCCAGGCACTGCCCTGTGAGGGCGCCATACAGGTATATTTCCAAAAAGGTCTTTGGTACAGAGCAGCCAATGCCAAATTCAACACTGTGGTTGTGAAAGGCAAAACTGTGGGTGGATGGATGGTACTGAAAGGGTTAAGATACCATCAAAAATACGTTTTAACACAACACGTTTTAGCATGTTTTCCTTATAAAAGATCATTTTGATTCATCTTATGAATAAAAGAACAAACACAATGATGCTCAATTATGTCTACAATACATTGATTAATTAGTCAATCGAAGTTGTATTCTGATATTTATAGGCCTGTATACTTTATTTAAATTGAATGCAAAATATGCGAATTTAATTCATAACAAATGAACAGGAATATTCAATTCAGCCCGTAATAATTGGCAACGTAAAGTGAAACTAAAAGCCGAATAACGTATTTGTAATCCTTTAAATGAAACGTTCTGCAGATTCGTTTATTTGAATGACGCAAAATGAAATCAAATGCTAGTTATTGCGAAAATGAAAATAGTGGGAAAATGGTGGGGTTCAAATTGTCCGACTCCTGGATGACCCCCTGGAGCGGGGTCTTCAGTTTCCCCCTGTTTTCGAGGACGCCAAGTCTATTTATGATACTTTCAAAGTGACCGGAAGTGGCTATCACTGACTTCCGGTGATCGTATACCATTACCATTTTCATCCACATCAGATTCAATGTCATTTTCACACCACCCTCTGAACATTTTGCTACCATGGAGCCATATTGCTGAAACCTATAAGACACAAGTTCACATGTCAAGCTTTAAGATGGACGCTGTCATGACGTGATAGTCATTAATTTAAACTTTGTGATATTGTGGCGAAATCGGGAAGACGTGGAAACTAAGACCAAGAGAAATCCCACCGCTGCTACTAATGTGGCAAAAATAAGAGGGGAGACCGAATCCCTGGGATCGGTCAGCCGATACGGTATCCGACGATACCCCCAATGTAGTGCTGCCAGCCTGCCACCAGGCGAAAACCTAAACTGACGGAGGTCTACACGGAGGCGGTTAATGTGGGTCCGGTTACAACCAATCGTAGCAAGTCTTACATGTCTTCAGTTCCCCCTCCCCTTATTTTCGGCAATAATGGACCGATTTACACAACATTATGTTCGTTTTAAGATGTTTATTTTTAGGATGCCAAGTTAATTTGTAACACTTTCAAAGTGACGGGAAGTGGCTATCAAAACTCCGTTAAAGAGACCAACCATCTCCAGTGACGCCATGGTTAGACGTCATACTTGACGTATAGTAATAATAAACCTAGTACCTAGACATACAATATCTGCTTTTATTTTTAAGGGTTTGAATGTTACAAGGAAATAATATTTTTAATAATGATTTATCGTGTGTTACTTCAGATATAGGAGGCTGAGGAAGACTTAAGAGTATGCATGGTGAAAATCAGTGTGTAAACGGTTTGCAGTTGCACCATGAGAACTATATATTTTGTATGTGTGGTTCTCAAAAGAACCGGTGAGTGTTAGCGGTTTGCTATGTTCGTCTTCAGAGGAAGTGCTGGACTCGAGATGATATAGGGCCCAAGTACCAGATGAGAGGATTGCTGGAAGAAAGAGTGCACTGATGAGGAGTGACTTGGGCTTATATGCTGGTGCGTGGTTAGGAATTGAATCACAATCATGTGGTTGGTTGTTGGTTTGCTCAGTTATGCATATTTACTGTTGCAGTGGCTGTTGTGGGACAAGGAACTTGGGTATAGGGCCCATCGGTCTGGCTGAGTATAGGGAGTGCCGAATGTTGGTGATGTTGAAGCCGACGTCTTGGGATACTGTGTTGTGTTTGTTGATTTTGATGGCTTTCTTGATGTGCCATCTTTGATGCTCCCATGCGTCTTGGGTGCCACCTGTCGACAGGACCAATGAGTTGTACTTCTTTCCGGTTGATATGTGGACCTCTTTGTGTAAAGTGTTTGGATACCGCTGATTTTCCATAGTCCCCTCCGTGTCCCTCAGCTATGATTTCTTCGAGTCTGGTAGGTAGGTCTCGACCAGTCTTGCCGATACATACCTTTCCACGTTTGCAGGGGTTCATGTACACCATCACCATGGTCGTAGATGTTGTAGGCCCGTTGTACTAGGGGTTTATAGTTGACCGAGAAGTTGATTCTGGGATGATAAAATGAGTTGTGGAGATACCGGTCTGTGTGGGTTGGCTTGTAGACGTCGTGCTTGAGTGTACCTTTTGGACGTCGGCAAAATGGACGTCCAGGAGGGAATTGCGATGTCCTTGTTTGTGTTCCGTCATGAGCTTGATGCTGAGGTACACGGCGTTCAGATGGTCTATGAATAACTTGAGGTCTTGCGGTACATAACGAAGCCGGATGATGAAGGGGTCATCTACGTGGCGAAGCCATGTGCTTGGGGAGCAGTCTGCTGTGAAGTGTGCAGTGGTTATAAAATTGTCCATGAACATTTGAGGAAATTGGGTAGAAGGGCAGATATAGGCCATGGGCCAAAGTCTGTAGGAGGCCCAGAAATTGAGTTTCGCTTTAACTTTTTAGGGGCATCTTTACTAATCTGTACTAATTCGATAGTGCTGAATCCGAATCTGGTTGTTCACATAGTCCAAATTTGCACATTAACCCAGTAGGGTGAAAAATTTTCTTAAAGTTTTGCAGTTTTTGGTTTAAAAAAAAGGATTTTTATCATAGTGGCTTTGTTATACATCCAAATGCTTTCAAACTTGCCACAGCTAGTTGTCAGTCATATTAGCATAATACGAGTCACTATTTTTCACTCCATGTCGCCGCTAAGGGGCGCTATTTTTATGTTTTCCCCAAATTGTGTGATTTTTGTCCAAATATTTAACTTTCTAATCTGCAGTAAACTGCATGTGTCTTGTTTTTTGTCGGCTGTATTTGATCTGTAGATGTAATGGGTGAAAGGTTGAGGACTCATTGAGCTTACATTTCAGGTGAAATCTCCCTCATGTATTAATTTTGGATTATAATATATATGTAGGCCCCCTATACAGTGTATATAAAAAATATCGGACTCATCAGCAATAACTTGTACAAATATACATGCTTTCTTTTAAGTTTGTTTCCTCCATAAAAAAAGGCCTGCTACTAAGCTCTACATGTGGCACAGATACATATGAGATGAACTGATAACCCGCAAAAGCTTTAAAGGCGTATGTGACATGGAAATTACTACTGCTTTAAACATATAAATAGAGCAGTGTATTAAATTGCACGTATTGTTTTTTTTTGGTGGTCCGTTTCTTCCGTGAACATTCTATTCAACTTTATACAGCACAGTTAAAGATGAAATGGACCAGGCCAGTAAATCTGGCATTTTCTAAGGAACAAATTGCAACAGAATTTTTTTTACCACAATGCATTTCCTTGAGGTACCCCAAACACCATACTAAAAGTCCCAAAATATCCAAGGATGGGAAAGGTGCCTAATTTGCATAAATCCAAAATGGCCGCCAAAACTTCAAAAAAATCTAGATTTTGATATATCTTCACTTCTAAATAGCTTATTACAATTATTTAACTTTCTAGGAAGGGTTTTTTGGACACAACAAGTCTAATAGGATAGGTAAGACATTGTTTACATATATGGATCATTAGCATATTTTCAAAATGGCCGCCAAAAATGTAAATTATGTCTATTTTACACACGTAACACGTCATTTCGTATTATAAAATAGCTTGGAACAAATTGCACCATTGTTTTTTGCACCACAATATATTTATTTGAGGTCCCTTGAATACTATACTAAAAGTAACAAAGTATCCAAGTATGGGAAAGATGCCTAGTATGCATAAATCTAAGATGGCCCCTAATGGGAATAAGCTTTTCTGGATTATCATTGGATGTGAGCTAAACAAATATTTCTTATTATATAGTAACTAGAAACACTACAATACCACGTCTGGAAGTGAAGGTCAAGTCTGGTAACCAATGCGCATTGGTATTCCTTTGTACACAGACTAGACACTTGGTTGTTTTTGAACAAGACAAAAACGGCTAGGCTGTGAGCATACCGGTTTGTTTCGCTAGAATTGTTTGCAAAATAATCATCGTGGCTGGTTATTTCCCTCAAGGACCTGCGTAGTGGTTATGCCTGGCAAGGTTTGGGTGAGTTTTAGGGGGAATTAGTGTGTCACGGTGAGGAAATGACACATTTGATTTTTTATTTTTTTGCGATGGCGGGTTCATGTTGATAACTTCTCTCAGCTCTACTGCTAAAAGACCACATCCCAATGAAAAATGATAAAAAAAGAGCTGAGATTATCTTAGCTATTCTCAGGCCAAGTGTCACACCTATGACGAAGCTAGTAAGTATTAAACGCAAACGGTAAATGACACTTGATCGCCGGTCAACTCGACCGTTTGCCAACTCGACCGTCGTACCAACTCGACCGTCGTACCAGCTCGACCGTCGTACCAGCTCGACCGTCGTACCAGCTCGACCGTCGTACCAACTCGACCGTCATACCAACTCGACCGTCGTCTTGATAGTCGCCATCCTATCCATCAGCATTCATGAAGGATTTTTTTTCATATAGGTCTACATTGAACACTGATTGGGTGAATTTATATTTTGGAATCAATAGCTTATTCATACTTTTAGATTAAGGCTAAAAGTGTTGTTTTTGACGTTTATTTGGACGTTATCATTTTCTAGTAACACTTTTAGCCCCTTAATAAACATTTTAACCCCATTCGCCGTGTAGAACATTCCAGCACGCCCTCAATAATCCAAATACCCGTGTGAAAATTCTTACCGTAAATTCCAAATCAGACATTGAAAAGCACACCATGGAGGTCCTTGGAGGTAATCTCAAGACTTCTGTACCCTTGTCGTTCTTTTTCCATGATGACTCAAACATCAAAAAGGATAAAAGGGAGCAAAATTTGGAGTAAAATCGAAAAATCTGGAACAGACGGGGGACTTGACTTCGCTACTATCGCGTCAAAAGGAAAGTAATCCCACCAACGCGGATGGATTTTGTTTACACTATGTTTACACATAGACTGGTCCCCTGTCTATGTGCGCTACGCTGCTCTCGCTCATATACGATGCGTGGGGAAGTAAATATGTGGACAGGGGGCCAGTCTAGGCTTAACATAGTGTAAACAAAATCCATCCGCTTTGGTGGGATTACTTTCCTTTTGACGCGATAGTAGCGAAGTCAAGTCCCCCGTCTGTTCCAGATTTGTCGATTTTACTCAAAATTTTGCTCCCTTTTATCCTTTTTTGATGTTTGAGTCATGGAAAAAGAACGACAAGGGTACAGAAGTCTTGAGATTACAAGGACCTCCATGGTGTGCTTTTAAATGTCTGATTTGGAATTTACGGTAAGAATTTTCACACGGGTATTTGGACTATTGAGGGCGTGCTGGAATGTTCTACACGGCGAATGGGGTTAAAATGTTAAGGGGCTAAAAGTGTTACTAGAAAATGATAACGTCCCAATATAAACGTCAAAAACAACACTTTTATCCTTCTAAAAGTAGCTTATTCAATTCTAAGATATACTTCCCACTGACAATTTTTTTTTTTTTTTTCACACGATTAGGCATGCATGTACTCCAATAAAAACACAATTATTTTGGCAGTGTCATCTACGGAGGTAAATTTGAGTCTTAGCCAATTATTTATGTCAATTCCATAGGAGATGAATTGTACTACACAGGCACCAAGTCCGATGTCAGGAGGAAGGTGATTACAGATAAAGAAGAGGTACTTGGCATCCTTCGATTTCATCATTCTGATGCAGGAGCCCACACTGGCATCAACAACACACTGACCAAAATCTCTGCATCGTACACATGGAGTAAAATGAAAGAAGATGTCGTCGATTTTGTAAGTACATGTAGCATGATCCTTTTGATAACGGTGATGAAGAATCCTGTATTTAAATTTTGTAAAGTTTAGAAATCCTTAACATCTTGCACAATGTCATGTTTAAGTGTGGATTCACACTGGGCCTTTTCGTGTGTAAATGGGACGTGTTTGCTTTCATGGAAGCGGCGTGGAGGAATTTTTTTTGTAATTAATGGGGTATTCTGTTTTGTAATTCTGTTATTTTCAGTGCGTTTGTTCACTCCACAGTGCTTCTTTCTGAAAGTAACGCGCATCAACTTTACATGCAAAATGGTTTAGTTTAAATCTGCCCTTATAATGATAACAATAAATAATATCAAAAAATTTAATATTTAATAATATTGATAATAAGGTAATGTTATAGTGTACGTTGAACATATAACAAAGATTTGAATGAATTTTTTTTTACTGGAATCAACAGATAAGGCCAAACAAAATAAATGGTGTGTTTACGGTAACCCGACCTACCTGGAATTTTTTAGGCCAAATTACAACCTCAAACCTTTTATTGCCAATTTTCAAGTTTATAATTTTAAATGAGCACTATTTGCAATAATTTCCAACGAACATAACAATTTCTACACTTGTACATGAACATGGTTAATAGTGAGTTTCAAACATTGCAAAACAACACGCAAATGCATGAACTGAAATGTAAAAAAAAATGACAAAATAAAATTATTTTCCTACCTACATGTACCTACCTGGATTTTATTTAGGCTGTTACCGTAAACGCACCATTTATTTTGTTTGGCCTAATCCAATTCTAAGATATACATGTACATGTACTTCCCACTCGCACTTTTATCAGAAATGTTGCATTTCTGAGATGATAAAACTACTGCAGTTACTAAGGCACAAATTGTTGGCATGATTGGTTTGCGTACACGTATTAAGTGCGACAAAGGAGGGTGCTGTGTGCATGTGTGAATGGTTTTGTTGTGCACCAAGTGGGTGAAATTTTTAAAAGAAAAATGAGATTTTTCTATAGAAAGTTATATTTGAGACAAAAGTACACATGGAAGTACATACCGGTACATCTTAAGTTCGCGTGTCTGTTTAATCCAGAAGGTAATTTCCCTAAAATATTTGTTCAATGTGCATGTACAGTATGTATACAAATAATAATTGCTAACATACATACATGTAGAATATACATGTATGGTTTTAATACAGCAGAATGAACAAGTTATATATGCACTGACTCTGTGAGGTATATGTGTTCAGAAAGCATTACTCTTCCTTAATTTTTAGGTCAAGTCATGTGATCGCTGCCAGCGGTATGACAAAATAAAAACTCAAGCTCCAGAATTAAAAACAATAAAGACAACAACACCACTGCAACTTGTCGGAATGGATTTAATTGGTAAGCTTATGTACATGTAGTTATATATTGTTTTAAAAAAAAATAGGCCTGTCAGGACTACTCAAAGCCCGTTCCTTCCTCCATGGTACATTCAAGTATCAAGTACCTCGGTCATGAATAACGTGGGGTATTATTATCTGTATTTTTGGCATATTAATACTCTTTAGATTAAAATCATATCTAAATGAAGGACATTCGTGTTGTTTACTGGATTGTCTCATTTTGTCTATTTTCCCCCAGGACCTTTACCAACTACACGGGAAGGCTACAAGTATGTCCTTACTTTCACTGATTACTACACTAAGTTTGTAGAGTTCTTTCCACTGAAAAGTAAAGAAGCCTCCGGTGTAGCATCCTGTATCCAGACATTCGTTTACCGATGGGGTGCCCCGAAGAGACTTCTCTCAGATCAAGGGCGAGAATTTGTTGCAAAGGTAATATTTTGTGCTTTTGTAAAACATTTTGCTATAGTGCAAAAAAACGTTATTCTGCCTAACGTTCCATCTAATCAACAAAACGAAGAAATGCGTATTTTGTAACTGCCACCATAGAGCAGCAAAATTTCACACCAATAACGTGAAACATTGAAAATCTCATCTGTACCAATTGCCTGGGCTTGTGACCTCGTTGGGTCTGCACGACATCTGTTATGCAACTTTTTAACTTTGATGAATATCTTGTAACATGTCAGATGACGGCAGAGAATTTTAACTGTTAAATGTGTGTGGAATTATTTACTTCTTAATTTATTTGTTGCAGGATTTGTTTCTTTTTATTTTACTAAAAACATCTACTTTATGAGATGACCAGCAATTAGCCTAACTAACCTCTCCAGTGACAATAAAATCTTATGTTTTAAAAATATTTTGTTGCTGTATTTGAGCAAGAAACGTACAAAGGCCGTACGATACACCTAACCTAACCTTACCGAATGCAGGTAAATGATGACCTTTGCAAGAAACTTGGGATTGCTCGTTCTGTGTCGAGTGCATATCACCCTCAGACAAATGGAATTGATGAACGCACCAACCAGACTTTACGAGTGCGTCTAGGAAAACTCGTAAATGACAATCAAGATGATTGGGCCGACTACTTAGATGCAGTGGCCTTTTCCATACGAACACAGAAGCAGGCATCAACGAAATACACTCCGTTTTTCCTGATGTTTGGACGTCATCCCAGAACAGTACTTGAAGTAAGTTTGTTGTTCTTTTTTTTGCATATTTTTAAGCAAAGAGTAACTATTTTTTTCCAAATATACTTCACCATTAAAAATAGTATAATCGATCGCTAATTTGAGCTCATTTTCATTCTTTAATTGTGTTAAGATGGACCCAGCAGATGATGATGTGACACTACCACCGAGTGATACAGAGGATAGTGAAGCCATTGATGAAGAAGTCACTAAACGAGAACAAACGATGGCAGCAACCCACACCAAGGTAGTATACTTATTTAAGGAATGGACAATAAACTGATTAGCTGTTTAACCGAAGAAAAAAATGAACAAAAACCCAGTTTTGCCAAAGGTTTGAACAAAACCCAATAGTAAATAATTTACAATGCATGTTGTTTTCAGAGGCTTATTTTTAATTTACATGAGGTCGTAAACCAGATAAAGCTGAATTATTGTGTACAATGCACGTACATCTATAGATACCAGCAACAATCTTTAATGTCGGCCGAACGGTTGCAAACCGGCTTTTGAATTAACCATAAATCCTCATCCCTATTTTATTTCTTGCTTTTGTAAATGTACGTCTGTGCAAGGGTTGTAGTTAAAATGCTTTGACTTAATTTACGGACCATTATTTTAAGCCACTTTATGTAGTTTGTCTACCTCTTCACCCTATTTCTGTTTGCAGGTAATGGAGAATGTTGCTGCTTCTCAAAAGAAGCAGAAGCTTGCCTTTAAGCAGCGGAAATCAAAGGGAGTTAAAACATTCCAGTTTAGTGTTGGGGACTTTGTTCTTCGGCGCAACTGCAGGAAGATTGGCCGCAAAGGTGGCAAGATGGAACCGCTGTGGACTGGACCATACAAGTACGTATACGTACAGTAGGTTTGTTTTTTAGATGTTCACGCTGGTTTTATTTTTAGCAAAAAAAAAGTACATGTACCCATTTTTGAAAAAGTTAATTCACAAAAATACTGACTCTTTATTCATTTCTATATTAATTGTATAAACATTCTCGCCAAAGATCTCACTTTGCAACACTCCGAGGTGGCGACCACAGAGTGAGTTTTGCTACACCATCCACGGCAATTGGGTTGAAGTTCAAAACATGTTGTGTACAAATGAATGGTGGACAATGGACGTGTTTACACGTCAATCAGGGATAGTGGCAACCCTGACGTTTTAACTGAACCGTCCCTTTGACTATTGCTAAAAAAGTTTTTTTTTTTCATATTTCCTAGTTCTGCAGTGTAGCAAGTTATAGTTTTTAATATTACAAAATTATTAACACCCTGATTAAAGGCACAGGCTCGTCAGCAATGCGCGCCCGCCAAATTCGTGCTCGAAACACGCAGCTCCATGCCTTTGCTATGGAGCTGCGTATTACGTGTGTTTTTAAGTGTTTGTTTTACTGGTTCCTTTAAAAAAGAAATCACGCTGCTTTTAACCTACATGTACCTTATACCTAATTGCCGTGATATGCTCATTTTCATATTTTAGTGCCTTTACATGTAGTTTGCTCCAACATTACATAAAATATTTGTTTCAGGATTCTTGATAAAGACTTGAATCAACGGGTGACTCTACAGAAAAGCGCCGGCCATGAATTGCACGAAAAAATCCCCTATGATCAACTGCGTCCCTACAGATATAGTATAAGAAAAGCTTCTTTTACTTGGCATTTGCATGTGTTCTAATGACATATGCAGCACTAACTTCCATTGCTCATATACCTCAACCCAAGCGATATATGGGGAGCTGTTAGGGGAAATGCCACAATCTAACTGCTGATAGGGTTGTGCGCCTTGGCCAGGTTGCCACCTAGTTGAAGCGAAATGGTTCTGGTGATTTCCTGATGGCAGCGGTAATAATGGCAACAGCGCCACAAGCACCCCCGTGGGGCGGACATGTGCGCTATAAAAGTATCCATTATTATTATTTTTATTACACCATCCCTTTTGCTTCTACATCCAAATTGAGGATTGCTAATTTCAAGTTTTCATGACATGATGATTGAGAAATTTATATCGCGCGCATATCCATCACGAGGATGTTCAAGGCGCTGTCACACGATCATCATGGCAATTACCATGGCAACCCACATCACACTTTGGCACTCTATTCTGACAATCATCAATTAACTGAACTGCCAGATTCTCCCAGAAACAGGATATATCACATTTCATTGTGCTGTGAATCACTTTGCTCAAACAGCACAGTCTTGGAACTGATTCCAAAGTGATTAGTCGATAATGTTCCAATCATTCAAAGGACGAAGAGTGACCCTTTCTGAGATGCGTCGTAGCACTTTATGAAATCGACTCCTGTATTGAAGTTCACCCACTTTCGCGTTAAACATTTTGGTTCATGCAGTGTACTATAATAAATTGCGGTACGAGAACTGAAATTGTGATATTGCAGACAACATTGTGTTGTGAATGTTTTTGTTAAAACGTTAGTTGTGACATCATTTGTAACTGTAAACAATATACAATGTAACAAAAAAGAATGCAAGCAAAGACGATTAATTTTTACATGGATACATGCAGTATTACAAAACATCATTTTATCTTCGTTATCGGTTATTAAAATGTAAATGGTACCAATCTTTGTTAATGTACATGTACTAGTGAGATGTGAATGCACGTGCCATTATCTAACGACAATTACATGTTATTAATCTTGGTGGAACAACCGATTTCCCTCATGAGAATGTTCTTTGTTAAGCAGACTGTTGTGTTTGCAGTGTTTGTACTTGTGATTTCTGATTAGATTTGAAATAAGAAAAAAGGTCAGTTCAGTGTTTTATTCAGACTAAATACACTACTCACATAAAGTTAGGCGTATTGATATTATTTTTATATTTTTCAAAATCGCTGCTTTAACCTGTTCTTGTGACAAGGTGTCTGTCATGTTCGGTATATATAACATGTATAATGTATTACTGTAATTGTTTTCATGCATGATGTGGATGGTATGCAGCGTTGTAAAATTACCGTAAGTGACGACACTACATTCCCATTTTGATAAATCTGCACAAATAATTTTTGATTTAGTCGCAAAAAAACACTTGTTAAGACTATTTATTTGTCTTAATTATATTGTCTTCAACATTAGGTTCCGCTGGATAGCACGCACTTTGTTACTGTTTGTGTACAATGTATTTAAAATTAGATAGACGATAACATGACATTAACAGTCTCATAAGGCCAGGTCCAAGACCGTGCAAATGTTTCGGGAGACATATTGGTGCAACACGTTCAATGACAAAAGGTGCCCTACAAGTTGGCAGCTGATCGATATGTCATTAGACCCTATGTACCGTTTACAAGACCAAACTGTTTACAGATTCGTGAAATAAGAGTGTAACGTACCCGAAGAAGAAATTTTAGCTACACAGCCTAGATGCATGCGTGGCCTTGTACAAGTGAAATTAAGTGAATGGTAAAAAGTCCCGTGCACTGGACGTATTTGTATTTTTTATATTTTTAAATTATATTTTTTAAATAAAACTACCCTCGTTTCTCAATTTCCTGTATAAAATATAATTTTGGAAGGCAATAAATTCATCTGGTGTTCGTTACCATTACTATCATCACTGAGTATTCTTGTAAACCGTGAATACAAAACTTGGGTCACTGCACATGATAATGCACCTATCAATTTCCCCCCCCCCCCCCCCCCCCCACTCCCCCCGCCGCTGCCGCACTGCCTAGGTCAGGATTTTGACCCATTGAAATACAATTTTCTGTGCATTTGTATACAAGATGTCCATGTTTTGCACCCGAGGGTGGGGATTTTTGTCACCTAAATGTTGCCCCAGGGGTAGGGATTTTGTCACGCAAAAAGTGACAATCCCCACCTCTTAGAAAACGCAATTTTTTTGATAGATCTTGTGGAAAAAAAACAAATTAATTGAAGCGTGAAGTGGGTTTAGTTGTCAACAAGTTCTTGATACACTATTACTGTCTTGGGTGAAGAACTGAAAATTAATTTTGTGAAATGGCGACCACATACTAAATTATAATGGGCACTAAACAAAATTGACAGAATCTAAAATTAACTGCCAATCACTGCATAATAATTGTATCTGATTTCATGTGAAAACGAATAAATGAAATCTTTGGTGTGATATGTACTGTAGTTTCTCCCATACACTCGCCGCGTTTTTTCTTCTTTGTACTATACAGGGTGTATCAGAAAAAAGTATACATTTAGAAAAATCTCCAAAAAAATAACATCTTATAAGTTTCTGAATATCTTTCTATACATATTGATAGGCAAACCTCTTAAGCTTTTAACGACACCCTCATCATTTGGTACGCTTCACGCATGACTGATTATTATTATTATTATTATTCCTTTCTTTACCCAGGGTATGCCGAAACAGCATAAATGCTGGTTTCCATTCAGGCCCTGCATCCTAAAAATAAGTTTAAAACGGATACAATAGATAAACAATTTAAGTATAAATGTGGTTAAGATAAAACTATGATAAAACACCGGTTATAAGTATAAAAATAAAAACAATTAGAAACCAACTTAAGCACAATAATGAAATAAAATACACAAATTAAATTAAATTGAAATAAAAATTACAAATTACAAATTAAAATAACTATATACGATTACTATATACACAATTAAAAATTATCCCCAAATACCTTGGCATGGCGAGACGAAGTGCATTAAATCTTGATTAACATTAATTTTAGGAGTTGTGATTTAAATTTGGCAAGAGAATCAGTATTTCTTAGGTTTGTTGGCAAGTTGTTCCACTCTCTCGCCCCGAGTACTGGAAAACTATGACGGTAATTTTCTTTACGTGAAAAGGGAATTCTTAAAATCAAATTGTGGCTTTGCCTCGTCGAACGGCCATGAACAAAGAATGAGAATAAATTCGCCATGTAACCTGGAGTCAGTTGATGTAAACATTTATAGACAAGGGTGAGTTTCTTTAAACGCACTCTGTCAGCAAACGGCAGCCAGTTAAGTGTTTGATACATCTCAGCAGACGAAGTGAGATAAGGACATCCAAGTATCGTTCTGGCTGCGCGCTTGAGGAGTTTATTAAGGGTGTCATTGTGGTGCTGATAGCGGCCTCCCCAAATTGTAGAACAATAATCCAGAGTTGGCATGAAAAATGTTTGAATAAGAGTGCGCATGCTATTTTTCGGAACGCAATGGCGTATTCTCCGTAACATGCCCAATTTGGAGGAGGCGTTAGCTTTCATATAGTCCACGTGGGGGGGACCACGTGAGCAGTTCATCCACAATAACCCCCAGGCATTTATAAGATTGTACTCTGTCAACCGACTCATTATTGATAATGATATTAAGGTTAGCTGAAACTGCCTTACGGCCGGAGCTAATTACCATACATTTAGTTTTTCCGGCATTAATGGTCAGCTTGTTTTTTGATGCCCAATTGAAAATTTTGCACATGGCTGTGTTCAGGCTGTTCTCAATCTCAGTAGGATTCGTTGAGCTACACGTTATAGTGGAATCATCAGCATACATATACAAATTACAGTTAGGTGGAATACAGTTTACCATGTCACTCGTATATATAAGAAACAAAAGGGGCCCGAGAATGGAACCCTGCGGCACACCGACTTTTACTGGGAGAACATTAGACCGACAGCTTTTAATGCGAACTGATTGTTCACGCCCACTTAAGTAAGATTTAAACCAGTTTAACGCGGGTGTCGACAGGCTGTGGTAATTTAACTTATCCAATAAAATGGCGTGATCAACTGAATCAAATGCCTTACTAAGATCGATAAAAACAACGCCAGTAACCTCTCCTTTATCTTTCGCACATTGACAATTATTGATAAGGTCATGGAGCATTGTCTCAGTTGAGTGAAATGGCCTAAAGCCTGATTGGCATGCCGGTATCATTTCATGTTCTTCAAGAAAAGAATACAGGTCATTATGCAACGCTCTCTCTAGGATTTTTGAGACAAGTGGCAAAATAGATATTGGTCTGTAGTTGGCAATGCTGCTTTTGTCACCGCCTTTGTGTATCGGTGTTACCGAAGCCTGTTTCCATGAGGTTGGATAATGCCCGGATCTAACCGACAAGTTCATGATATACGCCAAGGTCTCAGATACATATGGGCTAGCGAGTTTTAAAATTCGGACACTGAGACCATCTGGACCTGTGGACTTTGTATTAGACATCTTGTCTATTTGCTTCCGTACAAAGGCTACAGTTATTTCCGAAAGAGTTAATTTTTCGAGACTGCGGTGCTCTATAGCGGTTTTGTTGTTAAAGTCTGCTTTGTTAGAAACATTATTTTGTGCATTACTGGCCGCGCGCTCGCCAATTGTCTTAAAATGTTGATTGAACGCATCCACAATATCTTGGGGATTATCAAGATGATCGCCATTGGAATTGACAATGCAGTTGGGAATCGCGTTTGTCTTGCCAGGGAGAAGTCCCTTACATGTTCTCCAAAAGCCAGAAGAATTCCCCTTAGTGGACTCAATAGCGGAAATATAATAGTTACTTTTATCCGACCGAGTTTTGGAAGTAACCATATTACGCAAATGCCTATACCTTGTCCAGTCATTTTGTGATCCTGACCGCTTAGCTGTTTTGTGTGCTCGGTCACGGTCGCGCATTAAACGAATAGTATCGCTATTGAGCCAAGGGAGCGAGATATTGCGGATGCGTTTTGTTTTCTCGGGGGCATGAAGATTAACAATACTCATTAAAGTAGAATACCATAAAGACCATGCTTCATTAACGTCGCTACACTCAATAATTCGCTCCCATGGTGCATTGCGAAGATCATTGGAAAAAGCCTCGGAATCTAGTTTCTCGAATGATCTGTACTGGATAAAGTTACCTGCCCGCCTCGGAGTTTTCCACACATGCACACCATAAATAAGGTAATGGTCACTGATTAAAGTAGGTATAACCCCACTAGTAGCAATGTTATTTGGGTTATTTGGCACTTGGACTCTGGTGAAAATCCTCACTTCGATTGTTGGGCTTATTGGCAGCAGTAGCAGGACCGGTCGTAAGAACCTCGGCGTAGCTTCGGTGTGGTTCGCTGCTAGTCACGTGATCTGGTTCATCGCAGAGACGTAAGTGATGAATGATGTTTCGGGCTAATCGAACAATTCCACTTTGTCTCAGATGAACGCCGTCAGGCGCGAGGTGTGCGGTTGTGATGTTATCGTTATTGATGAAGCCCCAGCCGAACTGATATGCAGTGTTTTCTAGGCTCGTGTTTATAAACTTGACTCTCGCTCGCTGATCCAATGTTTGTTGTCTTCGTTGAATTATCGAAGACATAGTAACATGTGCCTTAAAACTTTTCTCGATATGGCTCCCGGCTTGTATTATTTTGGAGATTAGCGCTTTAGGCTCGTCACTCGTATTTATTTGTCCCAACATGAAGTATGACGTCAGATGGTGAACATTTTGTTTTCTCGGCAAGGCTGTCTACTTTGCTGGGGATATTCTCTGCCTTGGCGCCTGGGTATGGGCAACACGTCACTTTTTTTCTGTTGCTTAAGCGATGGCCTTTGATGTTCTTTACCATCGAGTCCCCGAGTAATATGACGTCTGTGCGTGCATTGTACTTTTGTTGTTGTTTTTCCCTGTATTGTTGTATTTGGTCTGTTGTGTTTACCACTTGGTTCCGTTCGATAAGTTCATTGTAATATTGATCAATGACTTCCTCTGGTGTTTGGTCGGGGAATTCATCTTCGTCCATGAGCGCACTGAAGCAGTTTGACGTTTGGACAATAGCCGCAGGGCTTGCGGTCGGACTCATGCTTGAAGTGGACCTGCTTGACCGAGCGCTTTGTGGTTTCTTTTTGCTGTTTACTGTACACCATTCATCTCGACAAGGCGTTTTGTTTGCGGTTTGGGGGGAGCTTTGTGACACTGTTGCTAGGCGATGTTCTTCGTGTCTACCCTTATTCAGAAGTTCAATGGCGGCCATTAGGTTTTCTCTCTCGTTCTCTGATCAGGGGTTATTTTTTGGAACTCCTAATATAAGTGGTTTGCGCACAAACAAAATGAAGGTTTTTTTACACGAAGGTTTTCAGAAATAAATGCGCACAGGCTTATCTTACGTTATGCCAAAAATTGTAAATTTACGTTGATATTAAACCTCTCTTTTTAGCCAAAGCATACATGTAAAGTGCGTGCAGCATACAAGTGTACCGACACTTGGACTTCCCTTACGTGAAGTCAACGGCTAATGGAGGCTTGTGGACACTTACAACAGAGTTCTCAGTGGCAGGTACTTTTTACCTGGGCTTCAAAGAATGCATGGAATGTACATTGTACTTGGGTGAACTTTCCCTTCTTTTGTTAGTGTTCATCCATTTGCCTAAAAATTACAGACTGCTGTTGCATAATGCAGTGTCTGCATTTAGATAAATCTGAGGGCTTTCTGTCCTTTTACTAAATTGTTGCAGTTGATCTGATTAAAACATGGTTCGTCCTCAGTACACACCACAACAGAGATCATTCATGGTAACAGAATACCACCGCACTAACAGTGTATCGACAGTGCTTGAAAGGTTCCGTCAAGAGCACCCAAATGTACGCTGTCCGTCAAGAGCAACAGTTTACAAAAATGTACAGAAGTACCAGGCCACAGGGACCAGTCACAATTTGAATAAAGCACGATCTGGCCGCCCCAGAACTGGGAGATCTGCTAATAACATCCAGGCAGTCCATGACATCTTGGAAGCACAGCATCAAGCTGATGATGCTGGAGGAAGGCACAGAAGGGTTAGCTGTCGTCGCAATAGGGTTGGGTTGTCCTCAGCAACCTTTAACAGGATAACCCGCCTTGATCTGCGCTATCATCCTTACCAAATAATTAAACGGCATCAACTCCTGCCAAGGGACCACCAAAGGAGACTCCAGTTTTGTAGGTGGCTTCGGGCTCAACGTCCACGGTTCGTTGACGATTTAATCATTAGTGACGAGGCGGGCTTCGCGTTAAACGCCATGGTGAATTCCCACAACGTAAGGGATTATCGGCCACGTGGACAACATCATCTTGATTTTGACTATACCAGCGTCGTATTGACAGGCACAAATTGACTGTTTGGGTTGGTTTGATGGGAAATGGGTCAATAATTGGACCAACCTTCTTCAGGAATAACATCAATGGTGACGTATACCTCAACATGCTCAATCAAGATGTCGTTCCCTCCATCAACCGCATTCCTCGTTATCGTCCCCACAGAAATGGGCAGTTTTGGCGTGCCTGGTGGGCACAAGATGGAGCTCCACCACACCGAAGAAGGACCGTTACCGAACGCCTTACAGAATTGTTTGGCGATCGTGTGATCGCATTAAACCGACCCGTGGAGTCGAAGGTTTACACGACGCCACCAGAGGACCTCGGTGATCTGCAGGAACGCATAACTGCCGAGATTGATGTCTTGAGACAGGACCAAGCAATGATAAGGCGCGCAGTGCATGACATGCTGAGAAGGGCAGACGTCTGTATCCAAAGAGATGGTGGCCACGTTGAAGATTAAAAAAACACACCGGCTTTGTTGGGCTATTTTAGGCTCGAAAAAGACCCAAACATGATTCGGAAGGTCTTTCCGAAATAGACTGAAGAGATCCTGAAAAGAAACCACAACATTTGGCCGTTTTTGAGCATTTTTCATAAATTACATGTTCTTGCGAGTTAGTTGTGTTTCCAGCCGTACGAAAGTTTATTACTGAAGTAATGCACCAAATTCAGCTCTGATTTTTTTCAAAATATTTATAAGTAGGCCTATTTGACAAACGAGACTATTTATTCAGAAGATGAAACAAAGTTAAACATAACTATGAAAAATCGGTGGACGTTGTACGGGCCAACGAAACGTAAGCCCCGTGGCAGTACACACACAGCTAGCGTCGCATGCATTGAACATGTGATATGGGCAGGGAGCCAGACCGTGTGTGTTTCGTCATTACGTGTTTTAGTCTGTACACCAATCTGTTAGCCCTACGCGGAACTTCCACAACAGCCGGTTGCTCCAGTTGTGCGTTCGTGAAGAAAAACAATAAATGTCAACTGTACTACTCCAAAGAAAATTAAACAAATACCTATTCGGTGGTTCGGTCCATCCAGTCAAATCCTCAGCAGAAAATGAGATACATGTATACCCAAAGCAAAAACTGCCAATTAGAGAAGAGCGGATCGTTTGCGACAAAGTTGTGAGGCTCGCGCGATAATTGCAACGGCTTGTAAAGCGTATAACAAAAAATTACTGGTGACCGTTTTTGTTAATTTTAAGCTTTTTTAGTTAATTACGGGACATTTTGATTATCTTTTTTTCACAACGACCATCAAAAACTTATTGTTAATGATGCTACATCACTAAATTATGTAAACAGTGAGCTGGTGTGTTGCTTTAAACTTTGTACATGTACATGTCCATGTACATGTAATCCACGAAGCACGAGCTCCATTTGTCTCTGTCTTCCCAATTGACCCTTTTGAAAACGTGCCCAGGGGCCAATTTCATTAAGCTGTTTGGGAGAAAAATTTGCTTAGTTAATCAAAAATTCGTTTTCTTAAAAAAATTGGTTAATGGTCAAAATTGTATGTGAGCTTTTGTTAGCAAGAATGGCAGAAGAACAGTCAAATACAATACACATCACATACGATTTTGACTTGCTAACCCATTTTTATAAAGCATACAAATTTTTGATTAAGCAGAATCTTTCGCTCAACGGCTTTATGAAATTGGCCACTGTACTCGTTGGTACATGACGCTGCACGCACTTTACATGTATGCTTTGGCTAAAGTTTTGGAAAAGAGAGGTTTTATATCAACGTAAATTTACAATTTTTGGCATAACGTAAGAGAAGCTTATGCGCATTTATTTCTGATAACCTTTGTGTAAAAAACCTTCATTTTGTTTGTGCGCAAACCACTTATATTAGGAGTTCCAAAAAATAACCCCTGATCAGTCATGCGTGAAGCGTACCAAATGATGAGGGTGTCGTTAAAAGCTTAAGAGGTTTGCCTATCAATATGTATATAAAGATATTCAGAAACTTATAAGATGTTCTTTTTTTGGAGATTTTTCTAAATGTATACTTTTTTCTGATACACCCTGTATGTACATGTACTATATTTTCTTAATATACAAAACCCCAATATGTCGAATGTTTAACGCATGGTGGAAAAAATATGGACTCCCCCTGTCAATTTTCCCCCGCGCTGCCATGCCATGGAAAATTTGCCACTTTTCAAAGAAAGGTTGCACGCATGCACACGAAAGTGGGAATTAATGTTCACACAGCCCACTACTGCGGACACACGTGAACTGTTTTTGCATGGCCTATGCCGTTCGTGTTGAGTATCCGGAAGTATTTGCACGCACGGAATGAAATACATTCACCGCA
Organism: Henricia sp. BOLD:AAB3569; assembly: GCA_037783545.1. Lineage (NCBI taxonomy): Eukaryota > Metazoa > Echinodermata > Asteroidea > Spinulosida > Echinasteridae > Henricia > Henricia sp. BOLD:AAB3569. Next base: position 269,970 of record JBBELK010000886.1, read on the forward strand.
ACGTGCTGGAAATTCCTATTGCGTCACCCGGAAGAATTTACATGGCGGTTAAATTTACCCGCGACACCTGTCGCGATCAGAGGTCCTCGGCACCCCACGGTGCCACACCCCGGTGAGTCAAGGCACACTGCGGTCCGTCACGCCCTGTGACGGAAGCCCCGTTCCACTGCGGCCCAGGACGATTCTCATTAGTGTCGGGACTGCCGGGCCAACATTTTTGACAGAGCTGCTCACTGGCCGGTCACCGGCCGGTGGCAAGGGTGAGCTACGGTCATTCACGTTTTGCCACCCCGCTCCCCTACGCTCCCCGACGTCCATCCCGGTGCCTCCACGGTGCTCCTCTACCGGGGCGCCGGGACTGCCGGGGACATGGTGTAAACGTAGCATTAACACCTTTCTCCAAACCGTATGGCCTTGATATTACATCACATCCAAGGATTGCGTGGACAAAGGGTATGTTGTTGTTACATACATCAGGACCTAGAGACTCCTTTGTGTGCTTTATGCACCACACTTTCACTTTGGTTTGCTGTGATGGTTTCTTGGTCTTTCTTGGTTTAGATCTGAGAAACGGCTCATGTGCATTCGTTTCAGCATGATACAGTGACAGGACTAACAAGTCTGTGTCATCCCCAATCACAATGGTATCCTTATTCCTGGCAGATGCAACAGCTGTCTGGACAATAAGGACATCAGCATCATCCTTTGCATGGTCAATGCTTCAACCAACCCGTTCTAATTTGTCACTAAGGTAGTATATGAAGCGCTGTTTGTTGATCTTGTTGCTCAGAAATTCATCCTTATTGGACTGGATGATCATTCCACCAGTTAAGTGCACTGTAACACCTGTACAATATCCTGTCCTCCGTATGTGGGTGGCATCTTTAATTGTCGTTACTACCTTAGTGACAAATTAGAACGGGTTGGCTGCAGCATTGACCATGCAAAGGATGATGCTGATGTCCTTATTGTCCAGACAGCTGTTGCATCTGCCAGGAATAAGGATACCATTGTGATTAGGGATGACACAGACTTGTTAGTCCTGCTACTGTATCATGCTGAAACGAATGCACATGAGCTGTTTCTCAGATCTGAACCAAGAAAGACCAAGAAACCATCACAGCAAACCAAAGTAAAAGTGTGGTGCAAAAAGCACACAAAGGAGTCTCTCGTTCCTGATGTATGTAACAACAACAAACTCTTTGTCCACGCAATCCTTGGATGTGATGTAACATCTCGGCCATACGGTTTGGGGAAAGGTGTAGGTGTTAGAAAGATCAAGAGTTCCGTAAAGTTCCGCCAACAAGCAGAGGTCTTCGGCCAAACCAACGCATCAAGAGAGGACATCATCAAGGCAGGCGAAGAGGCAATGGTCTTACTCTATGGGAGTAGTAAGAGTGAAGGACCTAATACCTTACGCTACAAGAGGTTTTGTGACAAGATCAAAGGCGCATCTCGAATGGAGCCCTAAACATTGCCGGCCACCAACGTCTGCAGCAGCTTTGTTCCATAGCCTTCGTGTTTACTACCAAGTAATGCAGTGGAAAGTAATGGGCACGGAGATGAAGCCAGAAGAATGGGGATGGCAGCTTGTAGATGGAAAATACCTCCCACAGCAGACAGACAAGCCACCAGCACCACCTGAACTACTGGAAATGATATACTGTGGCTGCAAGAGTCAATGCAGTACAGCCAGATGCACCTGCCGACGCCATGGTTTACCCTGCAGCGACGTCTGCGCGGAATGTACGGGAGTGAGCTGCATCAACTCGGAACGTCCAGATTTTGCTGACGACTAGTGACTGAAAACTGACAGAAACAAAAGAAGGAAATATTTCCACTCGAAACAAATTGATCAGGATTGTTCATTAAGTCATATTAGTAGCAAAAGTTCTCAAAACAAACCCACAAATCATAAATAATGAGAATGGTACTCACTTGAAATATTTCAGTTCTTCTAAGGAATCTTAATTGTTCACTCTGGTCTGGTGAGTGGCATTGTAGTGTTTCTAGTTACTATATAATAAGAAATATTTGTTTAGCTCACATCCAATGATAATCCAGAAAAGCTTATTTCCATTAGGGTCCTCCATTTAGAAGTTAAGATACGTCAAAATCTACATTTTCTGAATTTTGGCAGGCGGCCATCTTTGATTTATGCATACTAGGCATCTTTCCCATACTTGGATACTTTGTTACTTTTAGTATAGTATTCAAGGGACCTCAAATAAATATATTGTGGTGCAAAAAACAATGGTGCAATTTGTTCCAAGCTATTTTATAATACGAAATGACGTCTTACGTGTGTAAAATAGACATAATTTACATTTTTGGCGGCCATTTTGAAAATATGCTAATGATCCATATATGTAAACAATGTCTTACCTATCCTATTAGACTTGTTGTGTCCAAAAACCCCTTCCTAGAAAGTTAAATCATTGTAATAAGCTATTTAGAAGTGAAGATATATCAAAATCTAGATTTTTTTGAAGTTTTGGCGGCCATTTTGGATTTATGCAAATTAGGCACCTTTCCCATGCTCGGATATTTTGGGACTTTTAGTATGGTGTTTATGGGACCTCAAGGAAATGCATTGTGGTAAAAAAAATTCTGTTGCAATTAGTTCCTTAGTTAACTGACAAAAGCTTTAAAGGTGTATGTGTCATGAAAATTAATACTCACGATTTATAATCGTGTAGTATAATAATGTTGTGTTGTAAAACACCACCGGGATAACGACGACAACCATATAAGAATATGAAGACGGAGACCAGAAATCAGGTCCAAATTATTTTATTAAACACAACTCAACATATAGTTTACATGACTACTGAAATGTAAGTGTATCGGGCGTTGTCGACTGGCGCCTTAAGACCAACTGCACTGAGTACAGCGCCGAGTTCAGTATAAATAAGAACTATTACGTAATATTTAACAATTGCCAAACCTGGCGCACAAGAATAATGCGTGAACCGAATTCCACTGAACAGCTGCTATATTATATAATGAGAGAATGCTTTTTACTCTCGACTAACGGCTGGACTAAACAATATAGAAGAATGCTTCACAACATACGCCCCCTTTTTAACAGAATTGACACCTGGCAATTCAATTTAAAATTTTCGAAAATAAAGTTTACAAAATCTACATGTTTACTTGAAATTTGTATTCACTTGGCTTCTGGCTCGTCATCCGTCTTCGGTAGTTGGCAAAAAGCTCAGCAGGATCCCGCGGTGATCGCTTCTCTGGAGATAGAGTCTGGCCAAACTCCGAGGCGGTTTTCACACTCACTGTCACGTCACCATCTCTCATCCTCATTCTCACGCAACCGTCCCCGTGCCTCCAGGTGCTGGCTTGTCATCGAAGCTGGACTAATGAGCCAAACTAAAACTTAATTATTAACTTGTTTGGACCTTTAAATAATTACAATCACATCAATACATTTAAAATGGTGACGTCGAGAACAATGCTGTATAAATATTTTAATTAAATTATGCAACACTTTAGATTTGTCCTTCACAACATACGTTTACAAAGTAACAGTGGCAAAAATGTTCCGTTTGAAACCATCGTCTTGGTAACTACGAAGTATAACAAAATACTTATTTCTTATGGCCAGTAATGCGTACGGGATTTGTTTTCAAGTACTCAAGACATGCAGCATTCAAATTTTCTACTGGCTCCCAAGAATTATGGCTATTAGGAAAATTTTGCCACTTTACCAGATACTGCAAATTATTACTTTTGTATCTGCCTCTGAGGATATACTCAACCTCAAACTCGACATTGTTTGTAGGGAGATTTTGCGCCACACCAGGAACAATCTGAACGGAATTCTTGGTTTTCTGTTTTGCTTTAAGTGGCACAAAGGAGTCATCAGGACAATCTTCCTGTACCAAATCATCAACCGAAATTCTTTGCTCGGGATCTGTAGGGACAATGTCGTTATTTGGGCGAACGTATCGATCATAGACAAATTTCATACGATTTACATGTATTGGCGATAAAAGCAACTTATGATTTTCAAGATTTCTTACTCGAAAATTTACTGGACCCGTTTGCTGTACAATAAGATATGGCCCTGTCCAAAATTTCATTAGTTTCTTTGATAGCCCTTTCTGAGATACTGGAAAATAAATCCATACCAGATCACCAACTTGATAATTTACTGGTTTAGCAGTTTCATCATACCGTTTTTTCATCTTTGCTTGATTTTCTTCGGTATGATGTTTTGAAACATCTCTAAACACTTGTAACTTTGAAACCAAATCGTGCATGTGTTCTCTCAGTGTCTTGTCTCGATACTCAAGTCTAGGAATGAGTGTCACGTCCAATGGCAATCTTGCCTCTCTTCCATACAGAAGGAAAAATGGACTAAACCCCACCGAGTTATCTGCAGGAGTAGAACGGTAAGCAAACTGTATAGCCGTAATGTATTTATCCCAATCTGTCTGAAACTCGTTCACATAATGTGACACGGTATCAAGAATGACAGAATTAAAACGTTCTTGTACAGCATTACATTGTGGATGATAACTGGAGGTATTAAGTTTCCGAGTTTGCATAATGAGACAAACCTCACGAACAATGCTACTCAGAAAATTTGCACCTCTATCACTTAAAGTGGGATGGCAAGCTTGGAGCTATTTGGCGAGGAAGAAAGTTATTTTATAAAACAGATGTTATTTAATAATGTTGCGTTTTTCTTATCTTCATTGCTGACTTTATGTTAGAGAGAGAAATGAAAAACTAGACCGTGTTCGTCAACCGGCAACAGGCCAAAATGAAAACGGGGTGATGACGTCATAATGATATGCATTGACCCCGCCACGTCATACGTATGAGACAGTCACTAGTTGCAAAGCAAGTTGCATGCTTTCTGCATGCACAAACACACTCATAGTCGTTTTCTTTTCACAAGTTTTCGGTGTATTTTCTCAGTGGTTGTTGCACTGAATTTATTTTGGATATCAATAAAATGCTAGCTTCGTGCCTTGTTGGTGGGAGCACTGCCAAAATCTGCGATCTCCAAAGAAAGAATGTGCGATATGTCTTTTCGGTCAACAACACCCGAGCGGAATTTTTGCTCAGCAAAACTTACCAAATTTCTTCGGCACACTTCACCCAGGACTTCACCCAAGACTCCATCAACGATAGAGAGAAACTGAAGAGGGATCCCACGTTTACAGAAAGGTTTAGGGGGAAAGCAAGGTCCGTGACCGCACCTAGCGAGTGCACGAAAACGGGATTCCAAAAAGTCCGGGAATTGCCCACATGCAGCCGTCATCATGTCCGCTTCGCGGGCTGTGCGTGCTGTCCATGCGGCCTACACTGAACCGTGCTTCCGCTACTACCAACCGCTACCAGCGACGTTTTGGAGATTCATTATTTTCTTAAAAGCGAACGTGTTAGAGTAAGAAAAACACTAAATTTTAGAGGTTAATCTATTTCATATATTTTGGTGGAGATAGAGTAGCAAGTAGTTCAAATGGTGTTTGGGCAGAACGTGAGATTTCATTTCTTTTTCACAGTTTGGAAAGCCAAACAGAACTCGTACCCGCTACGGACAACTCGTCCTCCTAGTCATTGGACAACTCGTCCTCCGAGTCATTTGACTTCCCCTCTTGGGAAAAACACACGAGGAAGGGTTAAAAAGTTGATCATATTTGTTTTCTTTCAAATGACTCATCAAGCATCGGTTAGTGCATTATTTGACGAGAAAACCTAAAATTAGGAGAGAGACCAAGTAAGGAATATGTGAAAACAAAATTCAGTCTGTCTGTATATTTTGTACACAAGGAAAGAAGCCATGACCAATAAGTGTTTTCTAATATTTTTGAAGGAACTATGATTATTACAATTATATTCCATTGGCAAAAAGTCTGTTCGTGTACAGTAAGTCTGGGTTTTGAGTCGAGCCGAACCCTGGCTGACTTGGACCAAGTCAGGTTGTTGCCACTTTTTAAAATTTATGATTTTTTATAATGTAAATTATTAAAGTTACTGTAAAAAATAAAATTCATTTGTAAAATTCATTTATTCGGATAACAAAATAACTCGGTCATGCATAGGTCCTACTCGGTCTTGGTCCGACTTATAGTCTGGTTCTGAGTCAGTCCGAATCAAGAACAGCGGCGACCATGAAGACTTGAGGAAACAAACTTGAATCGAACCCTGGACCCCAAACTAACTGCAGCAGTGATACCGGCCAAACTGTAAGACCATGTAGGGGCAATCCATAAAGTGTGTATGCACGAAGGGGGAAGGGGGGTTAAATATGGCCAGTGCGTACACCAAACATTAAAGTATATATGGGTGACGTTACTAATTTTGCGTACGGGAGGGCGGGGGAGGGGGAGGGGGCGCGGGGGGTGTCTACAAAGTTGGGATTTCATGCGTATGTACTTTATGGACGACCCCTTACCAGCGACAAGGAAAATAAACATGTTTCGGTGTTATGGCCGAGCGGTCTAGTGCGTCGAACTTAAGTTCCTGTGCTAGTACTAGAATGTAGGTTCGATTCCTGGCCGTGACGGGTTGTGGCACCTGTGTGTGCCCTTGAGCAAGGCACTCAACCACACTTGCTCCCATTCCTGTAATTGGCGGTCCCTCCGCTGTTGGATGTGGTGAATAAATAAATAAAAATAAATAAAGTATTTCAAAATCACCAGTCTCGTTGTAACAAAACTCAAGTTAGGACTCGGACTTTATCAAACGATGCAAATATGATACTTGAAAGGAGCTTACTGCAAGAAATCAAGTAAATTGTATAGCTTTACAGTCAATTCGCCCTATTACTAGTACCACTTCGCCCCACCGCCACTTCAATGAGGGTGATTTTGGCCACTTCGAATCTGGCCAATCGTAGCAAGTGTCATCCAGGCTAGGTGTTGAGTGATGTCACACAGGCGCTTCGCAGGAAAGGTCGCAATCTTTAGCAGTGGTTGAGCCGAGCAATTAAGCTAAAGCGGTTGCGTAAAGCACTGCTAAATGAGTGTAAGTACATGTACGCATGTAATTTCCTACAATTTTTAATTTAAAAAATGCTTGCTTTATTGCATTATTTAATTCGTCCAAATCAGGAACTTAAAACCAGAATATAGTTCTCATCAGTGTCCAGATTGATGTTTCCCTCACTTTCCCGATGACGGTTGTGCATGCTTTCCCAAGAAGTCCCAAGATCTCATGACTTGTCGTTACGAAACTTGGTGTTATTTCCTGCATGTGAGAAAAAAACATGATCAGATCATCAGAGCTTAAACTTGTGCACAATCTTGCAAAACTAAACACAATTGCCTGGTTAGGACTTGGCACAGCTGGGGACGAGTGGGCAGGGGACGAGTGGGCAGGCGCTGCTGGCAAATCCGCCTGGTTCTCAGACATGCATGTGAAACAACAAAGTGCATGGACTTTAGGCTCGAGGCTTTTCAAAAAATACTCTTAACACATTGCAACAACCACCGAAAACACGGAAACTTTTGAGAGTTTCTTACCAGTCGATAATTCCAAACGGCTTCGGTGAACTGTACGTGTTCATTGGGTTGAAGCTACACGTATAAATGGACCCGGTGGAAAGTCATTTTTATCGGCATGATCGATCTCATCGCATCGCCCACGCCCCACGGCTAGGCTGCGACCAGCAGCATGGAAAGCGGCTCCAAAGGTGACAGTTTGGCACCGCGGAAAATTTGTTCCCCTCAACAGGACGTTCACTTGGGTTCTCTGCATCTTCCAAATACAAATTTGAGTCGCTAAGCCGGCTGATTCTACGCTAAAAAATCGTCCCAAAACCCGATCAGATCGGCCACGTCAACACGGAAGTTCTGTGCATGTACTGTAAAGCGCATACAACGTGTACGTGTTTGTTGCGAGAAGCAAGGTACACGATCATAGTCAGTTAAAGCAGCTCTGTGTGTCTCCTACGTAATACGTCACACACACGGCTCGAGTTGACTGACGTGACCTTTCGTTTTCAGATTCTCGTAAAAAGGGCTTCAGAAAAAACATGAAAATTTCGGACTTTTTCAGAGAGAAATTTTAATTTTGATGTTCTTACCACATAAAGGACTATACAAAGAAGGGAATTCTGTTGAAAACTATGAAAGTGAAGCGAGCTTGCCATCCCACTTTAATAAGGTTACTGGGCAACCATGTTCACAAATGACATAATCAAAGAATGCTCTGGCTATTGTTGCTGCATCAGTCGTAGCTAATGCTACCAAAATGGGCCACCTAGTGCAGTGATCAGTAAAACAAAGCACGTAACGATTGCCAGAAGTAGTAACCGGCAAGGGGCCCAATATATCGACACTGACTCTCTCGAATGCGTCAGGCACGTTCATGGTAACAAGTGGGGCTATGACTTTATGTCTATGCGTCTTTCTTTGGGAACACGAGTAACAAGAGCGTACCCAGTTGTCTATATCACGGTACATGCCTTTCCAAAAGTAACGTTGGCGAATTCTATGATACGTTTTCTGCAGCCCAAAATGTGCAGCCAAAACATGATCATGACAATTACTCAATACAGTATCGATAAAACATACCGGGATATAGAGCTGGGTAACCACTTGTTCAGGAGTAGTCTTCTTCCCATAGACTTGCCACTGTCTGTACAAAAGATCTTTGTCAACAAAATATTGGTCAGCTTGCAACAATACATTTTTGGCTTTCTTGGAATCAGAAGGTAATTGGTCATTCTTTAAATAATCCAACATAGGTCCAGCAAAGTCATCAACCAATAATGCATCTTTAAACTGATTAAGTTTAAGTTCCTTTGGGAAAGTAGGCACATTTGGTTTGACTGGATCACTATCATTTACATGTCGTCTGTTTCTTTGATAACGAAAGTTTCTGACCACATTAACAGCAGGTTCATTTGCCGAACTTTTTGGGTCTTGGAACACATCAGATTCAATCTCATCTAAATCAGAGTATTGCCACACTGGATCTATCTTTATCTCATTAAAGTTACACGATGATGTATCATGACAGTGATCACAATCAGTACAAGCTTTTGTCGAACTTATTATACTCAGTGCATCTGCATTAGAGTTCTGACGTCCCGAAACATGAATTACATCAAACCGATAACCTTGTAATTTAAGTGCCCACCGCGCCAGTCTGCCATTTTCTTGCTTTTTGTTAAATAGCCATTTCAACGCACAATGATCAGTAACCACTTTAAATTTGACAGTATGTTGTAAATACGGGGTGTATTTCTTAATACCTTCAACTACTGCTAGTGCTTCTAACTCAGTGGTACTGTACTTCCTTTCGGCTTTGCTCAAGGTCCTGCCGCCGTAGGAAATCACCTTTTCTTCGCCATCTTGCCGTTGGGCTAAAATGAAACCTAGACCAACATTACTGGCGTCAGTTTGTAAAATGAACTCAGTTCCATCAAATCTGGGATAAACCAGAATAGGAGGTTCTTGCAACTTTTGTTTCAACTTTTCAAACGCATCTTGACATGTTTTACTCCAAACAAAGGAAACGTTTTTGCGTGTTAGATTCACCAAGGGCTCGGCAATTTTACAGTAATCTTTTATGTACTTCCGATAATAGCCTACTAATCCCAGAAAAGAGCGTACTTCCGACAGTTTAGTTGGACGTGGATAGTCTTTGATAATTTGAACTTTAACTGGGTCAGTGGCAATTCCATCTTTACTCACTATATGCCCCAAGTATTTCACTTGTTCTTGGCCAAACATACACTTGTTGGGTTTAAGTTTTAACCCAGCTGTCTTAATACGATCAAAAACTTGTCTCAAGTGGATCAAATGTTCATCGAATGTTCGACTAAAAATAATCAAATCATCCAGATAAACGAGGACAAATTTCCAATTCAGTCCTCTGAAAATTTCTTGCATTGCTCTCTGAAAAGTAGACGGAGCATTATGAAGGCCAAAAGGCATTCTCTGGAATTCATAAAGTCCATCTTGAGTTATAAATGCAGTCTTTGCCTTAGCATCTTCCGACATGCCAATTTGCCAATATCCTGAAGCAAGGTCAAGTGTAGTGAAATACTGAGGGTTTGCCGAGCCCAGATTGTCTAAAGTGTCGTTAATGTTCGGTAACGGAAAATTGTCTCTTGCAGTAAATTCATTGAGTTTTCGAAAATCAATTGCAAATCGATACTCGTTTTTACCGGCCTTAGGCACGATACACACAGGAAAACTCCAACTACTTGTAGACTCGGTAATGATGTCATTATCAAGCATGTTTCTCACCTGCTTTCGTATCTCTTCTTGAATATGAGGAGAAGTTCTGTACGGTCGAGATCGAATAGGAGCATGGTCACCGGTGTGTATCTCGTGCCTAACACCCTGGGGCGTCTCCTTCTAACTGAAAAATATCTGAATATTCATACAGTAAATCAGTTATTTGATCAATTTCTTTTTCTGAAAGATTCGTGTTCAAATTAATTTGAGATAGCAGTTCTTGTTGTCTCTCACTCTTAATGGAATCTTTTACAACGGGCACTTCAATGGGATCATCAAAATTTACACTACATGTATTAACATGATCAGTGGTTGTTTCGTCAACATCAAACTGACAAACAAAGTGCGAATCAACTGGCGAGAACGTACCTAATTTAGTACGAGGGTACAGTACAACAGGTTCATCGGTTACGTTCATCACCAACAAATTCACACAATTGTTAATAGTTGACAAAGACAAAGTATTAGCAACCAATACTCCCAAGGCAGAGATGCGTCTTCCACCATGACAAAGACCTGGGGAATCGACTGCATATCGATCAGAAAGTTTTGCACAAATTAAAGACTGCGAGTGTGGAGGGATTTCTTGTTTAACTTTCACTCTTATCTGGCATTTATTTTGTAAGTGTAACTTGCCAACACCACAGTCAATAATTGCTTTGTGCAAACTTAGGAACTGTGTACCCAGTATAATATTGGTACTAAGGTTCCGAGCCACTTTAAATGCAACTGTGAAAGACTCATCTTCTATCATTATTGGTAGAGATACCAATCCTGTGATTTGTAATTTTCCACTATTGGCAACTGTTGCATCAAATACTGGCGTTCGTTCTACCAATTCAGAAAGAGACGAAAAGTTGGTGTAAAACCAATCATGATCAATGACATTTATGTCTGCACCCGTGTCAATTAAACACTGAACCGTTTTGTTACATATTTTTGCAGTTATGGCATTGGACTGGTTTAAAGTCGTCTGAAATTGTTCATTGCAAATGCTACTAACTTTGTTACGTCTAAATGGTAGATATTTGTCACATTCTATAGACCCGTTTTTGTTTACCCCACCTTTAGGTGTCTGGATGAATTTTCGCTTCCAAAAAGATGGGGGAGCTAGTTTAAAGTTTGTCCATTTACGTCATATTTTGCATAGCACTTTCGCCATTTGTGACTCAGTCTACCACAACGGTAACAATGCAATGATCTAGTTTCGTATGCATTTCTGGGTTGATTAGCGTGTACAAACTGATTTTCGCTTTCTTGTTTTAAGCTACTACTGGCGATATTTATAATTCTAATTCTTAATGGGTTTCCTCACGCTTGCGAGTATGAATACCAGAAAGAAATAATAATAATAATAATAATATTAGGCCTTGGCATTGTTCCTACCATGCTGGAATTTACATTACGTTCCAAGTTCTCGATTTTACTTGTCAAATCCTTGACAATGCCAGCCAATGAGTCCAATTTAGATTCGAGCACCTGTCCAGAATTTAAAGTATGCACATTGTTGGACGCAGACTCGCTGGCTGTAAGTTGAACAGATACAGCTAAACGAGCCGCATTCAGTGCTTCATGGAACGTTTTAGGTTCCTTGGAAAATACAAAAGCCCGAACAGATGGAATTAAACCACGAACAAACAATGACAATTGTTCGGACTCGGACTTTTTGATCTGTTTACAGAAGTGCATTATGTCACATGCATAGTCATCTAGAGATTCTGTAGGGATTTGTTTACGGGAAAGCAATTTTGTTTCCACGCCCCAACGCCACGAATCTCCCTCAAAGTGACTTTTCAAAATACAATATATATTTTCAATTGTATCTTTTTCAGAAGGCGATATCGATTCCAATAAGACTCTAGCATGGCCGTCAATCAATGTTTGAAAAGCCAACACTTTCTTTGCTTCTGTATAATCTCGCAACACTGCAACTTCTTCGAACTTTTGAACAAAAGTATCTAGATCGTCATCTGGAGATCCAGTATATTTTATTTTAACCGAGGACAAGTCATATTTAAACGCCATTCCGACTTTCTGATCGGCATGAACTTCAGTCATTTCAATAAATCAAAACGATCGCAAAATTGTTTAAACATTTTACTAAATTCAACCCAAACAAAATAAATATATACGCATTGTTATCTCGGTCACCATAAATTAAGCATAATTGTCGACGTCACCTATATACAGTTTTACTTACCTAAATGTTAGGCAAGGGCAGCCGGTCCTTGGCGTAGCCTGCCGACAACGCCACGGGTTCCCATGGTAGACGTCGTCGCTCCGGATTTTCCACCATATGTTGTGTTGTAAAACACCACCGGGATAACGACGACAACCATATAAGAATATGAAGACGGAGACCAGAAATCAGGTCCAAATTATTTTATTAAACACAACTCAACATATAGTTTACATGACTACTGAAATGTAAGTGTATCGGGCGTTGTCGACTGGCGCCTTAAGACCAACTGCACTGAGTACAGCGCCGAGTTCAGTATAAATAAGAACTATTACGTAATATTTAACAATTGCCAAACCTGGCGCACAAGAATAATGCGTGAACCGAATTCCACTGAACAGCTGCTATATTATATAATGAGAGAATGCTTTTTACTCTCGACTAGCGGCTGGACTAAACAATATAGAAGAATGCTTCACAACAATAATAAAAGTCACGGGTTTCAAACTGATTAGTTATGTAAATACGTTCGGTTGAGCGACCAGGTGCGAATTAGAATGTATTTATTTTCTTCACGGTGCGTGGTTTTCAATGGCCTTTGTTCAGGTTGCGTAATGGGGCAGGGGTATAGGGTGTGCTCAGGTCTATTCGGTTCATTCAGGTCAGTTTCGCGCCGGCTGTTAAACTTCCATTTTCCCCCGTCAATCTTAACACTAGTCTCAACGATAGTCATCTATCATATACGTGCAATGTTTGCCGAAGACATCGATCCGTCTTCCGCGCCAGCTACCAAAGCTGATATTCAAGAAATTTTATCAGCTTTTGCGTCGACGTTCGACGAAAAGTTGAGACAGACGAGATCAGAAGTGGTAGAGCTTCAGACTAAAACAACGAAATCACTGACCGAGAAGATAAAGGGCACCACCAAAACAAAATGGCGTAGAGAGGGGAACCAACGACAATTCGAATTTAACCAGCTAAGTGTTTCTTATGTATTTTTTCCTTCCTCTCCGGGGATTTTTTTCTCTGTTATGGCCTTATAGCCGGTTTTTTTTAATTTTAAAAAGCCAGATCAGGTCGGGGTTTTTCACTCTCCTTCTTTAACCTTCAGTATGGACACACTGTGGAGTTGCCATTGCATTCGGTGTCCGAATACACTGACATATCCCAAATTGTGTTCAATTGTGAGTTATTTTGTGTTAGTTGGGCTATTGTCTGGGGCATAGGGAAGAAATGTAAATACGTTCGGTTGAGCGACCAGGTGCGAATTAGAATGTATTTATTTTCTTCACGGTGCGTGGTTTTCAATGGCCTTTGTTCAGGTTGCGTAATGGGGCAGGGGTATAGGGTGTGCTCAGGTCTATTCGGTTCATTCAGGTCAGTTTCGCGCCGGCTGTTAAACTTTAAAAATTGTATAAATAACCAAATCAATGCTGTTCTTCTGTTACAGAGAAGTGAAAGATTTGGTCAGCCGCGCCATCGAAGAAGCAGAAGAGATCAGTTCCGTCAAAACGACGCTAAACGAAGCAGTGAAACTACTTGACGGTAGGCAGAAGCTAATTCGACTAGCAGACACGAGCCAGTACGGGTGGGCCACAGTGTCGGAGTATGAGGCTCACGAGGTGGCAGATGACGAGAATGACGACACCAAGATCACAAAAGCGGAAAACCGGGCCGGACGCAAAATCAAGCAGAAGAAGTCAACTACTGCGAGCCAAGCAAAGCGGTTCAAGCGGGATCAGCCTGCGCCCAGCATTGCTACTGACATTAACTCTGCTCTTTTTCGTCGACCAGTCCACAGCATGTCATTTGGCCAAGCCCACGGTGGAGGCTACACCGGCACCGCCGGAGCTTGTTTCCTTTGCGGAAGCTTCAACCATTGGAAAGCAACTTGCCCCAAGCGTAAAGGAGCATCGTCCAGTTACACCGGCAGCCAATAAAGATAAGTCGAAATCAGTATGTATCCCAGACAGTTCCTCTTTGTCAGGAATAAGCGGTACTTATCATGAGATTGATTCTTTCGATTATGAAAGTGTACAGGTGTCTGGTATCAAAGTGGCTGGAAGACTGCGTGATCGTGTCCAGTTTTGGCACAACATTTTTGCTCCTTCCTTTATTGTTGATACCATAACATTTGGGTACGTTTTGCCTTTCATTATTGAACCACCAAAGATGTATTCGGAAAATAATAAATCTGCCTTGAATCATTGTTCCTTTGTAAACCAAGCTATTACCGAGCTTATTCAACTAGGAACCATTCAAAAGTGTTCCAACCCTCCTAGAGTTGTCAATCCTCTAACTGTCTCGGTACAGAGTAATGGCAAAAAACGCCTTATTCTGGACCTCAGGTTGGTCAATGAGTATCTTGACAAGGTTTCAGTTAAGTATGAAGACATGAGAACGGCGATCTTGTTCTTAAAGAAAGGCGGATACATGTTCAAATTCGACTTAAAATCCGGATACCACCATGTGGACATATGCAAATTGCACAGAGAATTTTTGGGTTTCGCATGGAAAGTTGACGGTAAAAAATTATTTTACAAATTCAACCAACTTCCATTTGGCCTTTCTACGGCCCCATTCATATTCACGAAGTTAGTCAGACCACTTGTTAAAAAGTGGAGAAGTGAGGGAAAACTCATAGTCGTCTATCTTGACGACGGCTTGGGTTTTGCTGCAAGCTACGAGCAAGCATTGCAGTGCAGTTTGCAGGTCAAGACGGATATTACTGCCTCGGGGTTCGTAATAAATGAGGAAAAAAGTGTGTGGGATCCTGTTACTAAGATCGAATGGCTGGGATACGATATTGACTTAAATGAGGGTTTTATCTCGGTACCAGATAGACGAATATTGAATATTCATAAGGAAATTCATTTTATGATTTCTAATAATGCAGCCTTGAACACGGTTTCTGCTAGAACCTTGGCTAGTATTACAGGCAAGATCATGTCTACCAGTCTAGTGACTGGAAATGTGTCCAGAGTGATGACTAAGGCATTACACACATGCATAGAAACGAGAACTTCGTGGGGAAGTTCAGTCGTTCTTTTGCCCGGAGCATTGGACGAATTGAAGTTTTGGGAAACTAATATCACACAGATGAACAAGTGCCCTGTAGGCCCTCGTGCTGATTGTTCTAGAATTGTCTTTTCTGACGCCAGCAGCACAGGTTATGCTGGTTACCTAGTCGATCTAGGAGATACAATCGCACATGGCCAGTGGGATAATAGTGAATCACAGAAAAGTAGTACTTGGAGGGAGCTTAAAGCAGTTGATTTGGTACTCAAATCTTTGGCTCCAAAGTTGTCCTGCCGAAGGACAAAATGGTTTACAGATAACCAGGCAGTGGAAAAGATTGCTGTAAACGGGAGTATGAAACAAGACTTGCAATCATTAGCCCTGAGTATATGTAAGACATGTTTGTCGCATAATATCCGGCTGGATATGGAATGGATTCCAAGGGCAGAAAACGAAAAAGCAGACAAACTCAGTCGTATTATCGATAATGACGACTGGAGTGTTGCTGGTGAAGTATTCCAAATTTTTGATAACCTCTGGGGTCCCCACACTGTAGACAGATTTGCTTCGTTTTACAACCGCAAGATCGTAAGATTTAACTCCAGATTTTGGAACCCCGGATGTGAAGCCATTGATGCATTCACTCAGAATTGGGGTAGTGATAACAACTGGATTGTCCCTCCAGTCTCGATCATTGCAAGAGTCCTTGCCCATATGGCAGATACGAAAGCTGTTGGCACACTAATTTGCCCCTGCTGGTACTCGGCACCCTTTTGGCCCATGCTTTTTCCAGACGGTTGTAATCCAATAAAAGCAGTGGTGGACGTATATGAAATTCCCAGATACCCGCAAATCTTCGTGCAAGGTAGAGGGGGTAACAAAGAATTTATAGAGAATGTAATCAGAAGCAAAATTTTGGCAATAAGACTCAATTTCAAAATTATCAAGGATTAAGGTCATCGGGAGTTCCTTCATTGTGATTTGGTCCTAATAAATGTTTCAATCCCATTTCAGGCCATTTTTACCAAAGGCATGTGGAGTCGACGTAAGAAACAAGATGACCCCGAACTGGAGACGCTCGCTTCGCAAATCCCAGGATTGATGCTCGCGGCTAGGGCCGAGTCTACTGTAAATGCTTATTCGAATGCTTTTAAGAAGTGGTCCGAATGGGCGGGAAAATTTAGTAAGCCAAATTTACCTGCAGATTCGTTTGATATTGCACTTTATTTAGTGCATTTAGGGAATTCCTCAAAATCCGCATCATGCATTACTAAAGCCCTTGCAGCCATTTCGTGGGCTCATAAATTAGCTGGATCAGGTGATCCAACCTCTTGCACAGTCGTTTCCATGACTGCCGAGGGACTTAAAAGATCCCTTGCAAAACCAATCACTAAGAAGGAACCCGTCTGGCCGGAAATACTCAAAAACATGGTTGACAAGTATATTGGTGATAAAGGTTACAATGCTTCTAATTTTATGAACATAAGGACTGTGACGATGTGCTTGTTAGCGTATGTCGGGTTTCTTCGATTTAATGAAGTATCCAACATAAAACTGGGTCATGTAACTTTCACTACGGAGGGCATGGATCTATTTTTACCTTCGAGCAAAACGGACGTTTATAGAAATGGAAAGTCTGTCGCAATATCTGCTACCAAAACCACGTACTGTCCAGTAACCTTGCTTAAGGAGTATATTAACTTAGCAGAGATTGCTGATCCCAACGAGTTCATTTTTAGAAGTTTATCCAAGTACAAAGAAGGGTATAAACTTCGACAAACAAATCAGCCGTTGTCATATTCACGGGTTCGAGAACTCGTTCTAGAGGCCCTACGTCCCTTGGTGGGAAATGTCTCGAGTTACGGTTTTCACAGCTTTAGGGCTGGAGGTGCTACTACGGCAGCAAATGCTGGGGTGGGTGAACGGTTGTTCAAGAGGCATGGCAGATGGAAGTCTGACAGTGCCAAAGACGGCTATGTTCAAGATAATAAAGAAAGGTTGTATTCTGTGTCCATGGCTTTGGACTTATAAGTCAACAAAGTGTGGTTGAAATAAGTTGACGCATTAATTCGTATTAATGAGCACAGATTTGCTCACTTAAGTCGTGTAGCGTATAAAAATAGTAGTACTTATACGTAATGAAAATTGGCATAATTCCAATTGAAAATTTACTTATGATTTTAAATGGCGTTAATTTCAGATTACCAGAGACAAGTTGTCATGGTTATTTAGTTTATTTAGTAACTTGTTAAGTGAAGTAGAAATATAGGCATAGTGGTGTCTGCCATGAAGCTATTTTGCATTAGTTCAGACCTACGTTTCTCACCCAGAATTAAAAGAAAAGACAGGGGTGAGTTTTTCGCAGCTGGCTCAATAGCGTTTGCCTATATAGGTCATTATGATGATATGAGCATACTAATTGTTGGTTTTTCACTCTAATTGTATACGTATACAACCACAGTACTCTGTAAGTACAGACTGCTCAGCCGGTGGCCGAATACACTGACATATCCCAA
Source organism: Henricia sp. BOLD:AAB3569 (assembly GCA_037783545.1). Lineage (NCBI taxonomy): Eukaryota > Metazoa > Echinodermata > Asteroidea > Spinulosida > Echinasteridae > Henricia > Henricia sp. BOLD:AAB3569. Next base: position 287,903 of record JBBELK010000886.1, read on the forward strand.
ATTGTGTTCAATTGTGAGTTATTTTGTGTTAGTTGGGCTATTGTCTGGGGCATAGGGAAGAAATACATGTGTTTTTTGTGGTGGTCCGTTTCCTTCTTGAACATGGTATATGGTGCCGATGATTTTCAAAAGCTTTAACGTGCGTTTGTCATTCGATTGATAATTAAAAGGGAACTATAACCCTCTCAGTTGGCAGAAATTCCGTGACTGCAACCATATAATAGAAGTTGCTTAATGTCATTCAGCGGGATTTAGTCAAGAAAAATAAAGAATTCACTCAGGAAATCGCGACCATGGTTTAAGCAACCATCCTAGGATGTGCTTGCGCTGTCCTGCTGCTTTTTTTTTCAATCCAAAGTTAAATGTACATTCTGCCCGCGGTTAGGTGATTTTTGGAGGTATGCCAAAACAAGGCTGTTGCAGATGTCCTGTTTAATGTATTTGACAGTTTGTGATCTCATTCTGTGTCACGTAAAGTTTAATAAAATACTTTTGAGCATTTACACTTGACAAGAAAAGGGGTGTCCGCAACTTGAAAACGGATGTAACTGCCCTTTTTAGTGTATATGCAAAATAATATGTAATGTGCCATTAAGTTTGTTTTGGACTTTTTAGAACGTTTTTTCCACTTAAAAGAAATGCACCGTGGCAAACAAATAATATTGTTGAAAAAATGGGCCCGTATTTTAGCAAACACCCCCCCCCCCCCCCAAACGTGCAAGATTGTTTTCCGGTATTTAGTATGTTTTCCGGTATATAGTATCACCCGATTATTACTACTGTTCATTTCGATCACTTTAAATCCATCCGTAAACCTCAGCTCCCTGAAAGTATGCACTGCCCGGTTGCATGTTGTGCACCCAACCGTTATTATCAAACATCTCCTTCACAGGCTTACACACATCGCTAACCAAGATCCTTTGAAAGGGTGATGTCTTCAGTTTAAGCAACCTTACCTCTCGTCCACTAGACCGATCCAGTAAGCCCCGCCCACGTAGAATAGAAACACGTCTATAGCAACATCGAAGAGCGCATGCATAATCATTAGATTGTTTGGACACCAAATAACCATGTAGATCACCATTGTCCTTCAGAATGATTGGTTGGTTGATATTTTTGGGGCGGGGCTTAAACGCTCCTGGATTGGTCTATTCCTCCGTGGCCATTTTTGTCTTACCCTTTTTTAGCGGAAAATTTTCAAACAAACCGTGATTTTACTACATGTACTGTACCTAACAACTGCCTGGGTATCACAGAATTAGTTTGCCATTGGAAGTACCCCAGTTTTCCACATGAATCCTGTGATATAAATTCTTAACGTTTTATTAAAGTTTTATTACCAAAAATGGCAACCATTAAAACAAAAAATGAAACAAACCATTTAGAAAAAGGATCAAAAAAAAGTATTACACTGCTCACAATATCCATTTTTAGATTTTTTAAAAGACTGCATACCCTTTTTATAAGGATTTTTTAAAACGTGATTTTACCCCAAAACGGCAATTTTCTAAAATGTTTCGCCCCAAAATGTACTATTCCACCTATAGTCCATGGGCCAATACCCAAAAAAATGGATGTCGGTACCATGTTGGGGGACAAAGGCTCATCATATTTTTTTGAAAGATGACCACCTTGGGCACATTTTTTGGTATGATGGACATTCTCAAGTGGTAGTTTTATACCATTTTGGTGAAAAAACATGGTTTTTGGGACAAAATCACGTTTTTTAATATTTTCCTTATAAAAAGAGTTTGCAGGCTTAAATGAAAAATCTAAAATATGGATATTGTGAGCAGTGGAAGCGTTGATTTTTAAAAATAGTTTGTTTCATCTTTTTCTCAATGGTTGCCATGGCAACAGCCGTTTTGGGGCAAAAAACACCATTTTTAGTAATAAAACATTAAAAATTCATATTGCAGGATTCATATGGAATATTGGGCTACTTCCAACAGCAAACTCATTCTGAGATACCCAGGAAGTTTTTAGGTACCTTGGAGTACAGTACATGTAGGCATAATGGTACATTTTGGGCCAAAAACCTCATTTTAGATTTGCCGTTTTGGGGTAAAATCACGTTTTTTGAGATTTTCCTTATAAAAAGAGTTTGCAGGCTTAAATGAAAAATCTAAAAAGTGGATATTGTGAGCAGTGGAAGCGTTGATGTTTTAAAATGGTTTGTTTCATTTTTGTTCAATGGTTGCCATGGCAACAGCCGTTTTGGGGCAAAAAACACCATTTTCGGTAATAAAACTTTAAAAATTCATATTACAAGATTTATATGGAATATTAGGCTACTTTCAACGGCAAACTCATTCCGAGATAACCAGACAGTTTTTAGGTACCTCAGAGTACAGTACATGTAGGCGGAAAGGTATATTTTGGGCCTAAAACTTCATTTTAGAATTGGCGTTTTGGGGTAAAATTCCGCTTTTTTAAAAATTTTCTGCTAAAAAGGTAGAGGAAAAAATCTGGCCGTGGAGGAATAGACCAATCCAGGAGCGTTTAAGCCCCGCCCCAAAAATTTCCACCCATCAAATATTCTGAAGGACAATGTGATCTACGTGGTTATTTGGTGTCCAAACAATCTAATGATTATGCGCACTTCGATGTTGCTAGACGCGTTTCTACGTGGGCGGGGCTTACTGGATCGGTCTATAGACCGTATCGAATAGCCGCCATTTCGTGGGGCAGTTTCTTTGTTCCTTGCGGACATGCATGTTTGCACATATTGTGCTTCCACTGTTGAACGGTTTAAGTAAGCGACCTGCCCGCATATGATGTTGTGTGCCCTTGAGCAAGGCACTTTTCCGTTAATTGTATCTCTATCCAGGTGAAAAAATAATACATGTAAGCCTGTAAATCGGGCGGTAATGCATACTTTCAGGAAGCTGAGGTTTACGGATTGATTTAAAGTGATTAAAATAACCAGTAGTACTAATCCAGTGCGCAAGCCACCGGCATCGACACGCTGACCCCAAAACCACCGGCGGTATCTCAAGTGGCAGCGTTTTACCGCTGCCAAGCCACAGACCACTAGCGGTATTCAGCGGCCACCAGTGGTCTGCCGCTTCTAAACTACCAGCGCACAACTAGCGGTGGCCAGCAGCAAACCACCAGTGGTCTGTCGCACCTAAACCGCCAGCGGACACCTAGCGGCAGCGTCAAACCACGAGTGGTCTGCTGCTCCTAAACTACCAGTGGACCACTAGCGGTAGCCAGTGTTAAACCACCAGTGGTCTGCCACTCTAAAACCGCTAGCGAACCACGAGGTCTTCCGCGACAAAACTGCCAGCAAAACTGAAGAATTTTCCCGTCCCACGTATAACAAACGGAACGAGTCACGCGAAAATTACTTCCGGGACCGTTAGACGGCGCCTTCTGGGGGCCAAAACAGGAAAGTCCAAAGTCTTCCATTGTGGCATCACACAGCTGAATTCAATTATCACCATTAGCGGTTGTTTGATGTGAAAAGTGCTATTCATTAGATCTATGAATGAGACGTGAACGCACATTTTATTAACTAATGATGATTACTTAAAGGGCCTTATTTAGGATTTGTATCAATGAAATCTATGCTTTAAAACCACTTTATTCAGTTAAAGTCATAAAAATCCTATTTGGAGCTTGCTTTGGGGGTTAAAACAAAGGTTTTTAGTTTTTATGCTAATGCGAATATGCATATTCATGACCAAGGTCACGATGTCACAAGAGGCGAACACAGGAAAATCACATTCAACTGTGCACAAAAGATTTCACTTTTGTAATCCATGGCTGTTTGAGTTTGTTTTACATGTTGCCTGCTGTAAGCCATGACAAAACTGGGGGTAGAAACTGCAGCAATTTGCCACAAGTCCAACTTGAAGTCTTATGTTTTTTCTTAACTTTTCCCTTCTGTGTTCCTTATGTGATGCACTCAAAACAGCGCCCTCTGTCTGTAATTTATTACAATGAAATCTTTAAAGTTGAAAAAGGCCACCTTTTATTGATTTTACATCCAAACGAACAATAGTATGTCTTGCTAAACAAGTAATCCATCATTATATGAAGCAAAGCTTAGGCACAAAGTTGTTTAGCATGTCACAGGCCCTTTAATCTCTGTCTAACAAAGTCATTTCCCTGAAGTGGACGAAGTCTTAGACAGCTTACGCGGCAGGTTAATGGTGCTGGTGACCGAGACTGCATTTCCCTGCTGGTTCCTAGCAGGTATATGTGATGTCCCGCTGTCAGGCTGGTTGTAATAGGCCTTGTAGTAGGAGGGAGCATGTGAGGAGTTGTCGCTGATGGCTGCCCGTAGGGTGGCTGCGTAAGATTTGGATGTCATGTTGGCTACAAGCTGTAATCCTCGTTTACAAGATGTAATCCATAATCGTTATTATGAAACCCAGAATAAATGTAATTGAATTAATCGGTATAAACCACAGCCTGGCTGCACGCACCATAGGTTATCCACTCAAACTACTGTACATGTACATGTCAGGCATGAAAAGTAGGAATGGCTGTACTGACACATGGTTGCTTGGCTGTCAAGGGTAATATCTTAGATTACACGGTCATCGCGACCTACTCTCTGCAAAATGGCGCACAATATGATGCTACAGTAAAATCTCGTTAAGTCGAAACTCAAGGGAATGGGTAAAAATGTTGAGGTATCCAGAGTTCGAGATGAGCAGAGGTCCCGATTTGCTCCGCTCAATGCACGAAAAGTGTCCAGCGTAACTCGCTAGCCCCATATGTGTATGGTGTGGTCTCATATTTGTAATTCTTTTTTCCTCGTTTTCATCGTTTCCATATCATCGTTTTTGTTATTGTCTATTTCATGTACTAAATTAAACTTTCCATTTTGTAAAGAACATACATGTTCCAAGTGTTTTGTGTCTTAATGTTGTGTCTGTTTTTTCATCATTACGTCTGTGCCTTGTGGGCAATTTGCGTGCAGCTAGCGACCCATACACACTGTACGCACGGTAGTGTGGTCACGTGATCAGTACTATATCCTCATCCTGTGCCTATAGATGGCGCACTTACCATTGTCCAGGGTACGTGCTAGATTGGTTCCCGATCCCTATAGATTGGTTCGCTTATTGCGAAAATATAGGGATCGGTAAAGGGCAGCCATGACGGGCAGAATTCTGCCCGTCACGTGGTTAATATTATTAAATTTTTTTTAGTAAGTGCGCAGATTTCGCATTGACATTTGTAACTTGGCCGTGCGTGTCGAACATATCCAATTGTGTAAATAAAGTACATTGCCTAAAGCAAAGGGCTTGGCCAATTTTTAAATATAAAAAACACAATGCGCACGCGCAAAGACGACCAATTACAGATCAAGATGAAGCGCCCTTTACCTGTCCTTATATTCTCCTGTGTGGAATATGTGGACGGGAACCAGTCTAGGTACGTGCATGGTATATCCACGGACCCAGTTCCGGGCAGCGTAATTTTTTTTTACACCACTGCGAGGGGAGAACAATGGGGTTTGTACCTTTTTAGCGTCTTGAGAGGAGACTATATAATAGGTTAGGGTTCAGGGTTAGGGTTTAGGGTTGGTTATTTTAAAGGAATTTAGGGTTTTGAATGCGGTCGGTTTGCAACCAGCTTCGTGGTCTGGTTAGAAGAGAGCTCGACTTGTAATCATAAGGTCCCTGGTTCGAATCTATGCATGTTTGGGATTTTCCGAAATTTCTCGGTTTCTTCTTTTTCTCTAATAGTGAGAGTAAGAGTTGTCACTATTTCCAAGATTGTCACTCGAGAAGTGTCAGTCATTGGAAACTTAGACTCTGTTCGGGTTGAAAAATTGGGGTGTACCCCTCGCTGCGGTGTAAATAAAAAATACGCTTCCGGGCAGCGCATTTTTTTTTTACACCACTGCGAGGGGAATTTGGCAGATAACGCACCATTTCACTGCTGGTGAAGAGACTAAAGTTCCCCGTACGTATACATGTGCTATGCGCTGTACATGTGCATACTATAAATTGTGTACGTACGTACTGTACATGTATTATAATAAGATAAATTTCATGATTGATTAGAAAGGGAAAAAAAGAAGAACTGCATACATATTAAAAATATCAGCCAAAGGATCAGTGCATGTTTTTTATGTTGAATGAATGGTGAAATATTTTTGTAAATAAAAAACACCATCGATCGACAACAGTCCCCAAACTTTGTATAAGCCCATGCCTATTGCATTTCCTTCCTCCATATATTTAAGGTAACTCTGTTTCCAAAAGTTTTTTTCTTCTTAATTCCCTTGAAACACGTTTCGATTGTTTCGATAAATCTTTCGAAACGACGTTTCAATCGTTCTTTCGAAACGACGTTTCGATCGTTCTTTCGAAACGACATTTCGATCGCTCTTTCGAAACGACGTTTTGATCGTTCTTTTGAAACGTTTTGATCGTTCTTTCGAAACGTTTCGATCGTTAATTCTTTCGAAACGTTTCGATCGTTCTTTCGAAACAACGTTTCGATCGTTCTTTCGAAACAACGTTTCGATCGCTCTTTCGAAACGACGTTTTGATCGTTCTTTCGAAACGTTTCAATCTTTCTTTCGAAACACGTTTCAATCGTTCTTTCGGAACGACGTTTCGATCGCTCTTTTGAAACGACGTTTCGATCGCTTTTTTGAAACGACGTTTCGGTCGTTCTTTCAAAACACGCGTTTCGGTCGTTCTTTCAAAACACGCGTTTCGGTCGTTCTTTCAAAACACTATAATTTGCCCCTTAATTGAAGCACTTTTTGTTACTTAAAGTCACTTTTCAAACGTTCCCTCCAAACACTTTTTCAATCACTTCTTCTAAATTAATACTCCAGGAATTCTTATGTTGGGAAAATATAGAAGACTTTCACAGGGAACACATATTGTTCAGCCTACGTGTAGTATCATTAAACTATGTTTTGCATACAAGATCTCGAAGTCAAGATCGGCTACCCCTCATTTTTTTCTGTGGTGAAAAGTCACCGATATCATCGTCGGTCGACAGACGGCGCAGTTTGCAATCATTGGCTTATTACGCATGCGCGACTTTTTCGTAGTCTTTGTACGTGCACTGTAACGAAGGATTACCCCTCGCAGTGGTGTAAAAAAAAAATGCGCCGGCCAGCACCATGCGATGCCTGCGTTCTTCAATGCAGGCCTTGCGGTAACCATTCATGCGTTCCAGGAAGGCAAATTTGTTGTGGTTATGGATTGATTAGGCCCTATTGTATCAGGGGCAGTTTGCATAATGCTGCATCTTTTGATGAAAAGACGAATTACATCGATAGATAAGACTCATGAAAAGATTGTCACACTTCTTTGTGATCGTTTCGGTTGCGGTGTCTTGTTAGATTAGCCAAACAAAATCGAGGTAAATGGAAGCGCTAGTACAGGAATTTCGAGTTACGGAGGTATTCGTGTGCACAAAAGCCTATTCTTATGTTGGGAACGTGGCTAATCGAGATAAACTGAGTTTCGAGGTATCTGGTTTTGACTTAACGAGAATTTACTGTAATTTGTAAGTTTGCGATGCAGGCAAAGATGGCACTTGTTTAGGGATTAGACTTGCACAACTTGTTGCTTAACCACTTGTTGCAGTTGCGGTGTGCACTATACTCTCGTTTTTTTTCCCCTCATGTTTTTTAAAAGTCGTACTGTTCCGATTTTCAACACTTTTAACACTTCAAAATCGGAACAAAACGATAAAATCTGACTAGTATGCACTAAAAATAACCATACATTTAAAAAACAGAAATGCAAAATACACTTTGACCAAATTATTAACCCTTTGAAACTTGCAATGACACCGGTTTGTCAACCGGTTATGAAGACGTCACTCAAAAGTCACAAAAGTGGCTAATCGGGTTATTTCTTGTTCACGGGTAAGTCACAAATGTGACATTTAGGGTTCAAAGGGTTAAGGAGGCTGAGAGATGTATAATCATAACAGTCATCAGTAACGTGTATGACCATCTATTGTGGCAAGGCCAACTACATGCACCAGCCACCATTAGAGCTCTGGCAAGGTAAGCCTATTTGAGCTCTACAGCAATTAAAGGGTTACTGTACCTCTTCTATATCTAGGAAGTCTTCATCACCAAGGAACGACCAGCCTGCATAGGCAAACTTGAAGGCCTCTACGATGCGATGAGTGGCTAGAATCTCAGCCTCGGGGGTGGCTAGGCTGTCAGGCCCTAAGCCATACTCTTTAAGACAATGTAAAATAATGAAGATGTACAATGTGTACTGGTAGCCAAAATGTTCTTTGAAGGGTAGCCACTAGAGGGAGACCCCAAAGTAGAGAGTGAAAATAGAAGATGCTGGGATGGGGATAAACACATTAGGTCTTTTATTTTCAAGACATACCATGGCCCGTGGCTGAATGGTTTGCCACATTGATCTTTGGTTTGCCACATTGAACACTGAAGCCATTTCATTACTGGCAGTTGCAGAAGCATTCTTTCTCACCAAAAACATGTTTTGTACAAGAAATAGTAACAACTAATACCCCTTTCCCACTACAAAATCTCCGGGTTAACTCGGGTGTAACGTCAATCCTTAACCTCGAGATACACCGGGGCAGCGCGAGCATTCCCACTACTCTTTTTCCACCCCGGGTTAAGACAAAAAATAGGCCGTTACCCCGAGGTTCGTTAACCCTGCCAGCGACCACAGTATAGCAATCTCGGGGTTAACGGCCAAACCCTGGGGTTAGCATAATGCACTGTAGTGGGAAACCAAGCAGGGTTAAGTGTTCACAGGCAATTTTGGGGTTAGCGCGCGCTACGGTGGCACACATTATACACGTACGTGCAAATTTTTGCTCTCCCAATTAAAGCACGGCTTCTCAACTAGTACCGTATATCTCAATTCATAACGAAAACAAGAGGGGACAAAGGTGTGGAAAGAAGAAATAAAGCTCCTCATCCAGGCCAGCAGCCGATTTCACGAAACTTACACAGTTGCGTAAGCCCACTTGCGCAACATTTTATTGCGTAAGTCGCGCAACAATTTAGCAATGATAACACGCAAGCTATGGGGCTTGCGCCATTTTTCAAACGTTGCGCAAGCTGCGCACTTCTTCGTGAAATCGGCTGCTGGTCGATAGACAAGTACAGTAACAACTCGATAGGACTACTCGAAAATCGAATAAGATGTTTGCAGATTTCCGTTCCTCCAGTCCCTGTATACAGTGCCCGCGTCTAGTGGGAAACCGCACTGCGCTAACCCGGGGCAAGCTCGCCCAGGATTTTGCAAAACTCCTGGTTAACGAAACTAATTGGAGCTTAACCTGGAGCGGCAAATCTCCGGGTTAAGCAGTTTGTAGTGGGAAAAGGGTATTAATAGGCCTTGGTACCCTTTCAGAATTTCGGGCTTTTATTGCGGCACGTCCTGGAGTATGCTCAATCAAATGTCTTGATGCAGCACCCACCTTCAAGGATGTTCATAATGAGCGATTAGACGGCGCCACTTCCAGGAGGAGGGTTGGTCCTAAGTGGTTTGATCCTAAGTGGTGCCTTGCGTCTCACCTGGTAACGTCCCAAGTCCTCTTTAGTAATGATTCCACCTGGTGGGATAGTCCATCCAATGGGTAAATGGGTTCAAAGGTCAAAGAAAACAGTGTGATACAGATGCCGAGTATGGTAGACGGTGACAAACTATTTTTTCGTTTTATTGAAAAGGACATTAAAAGAGGACAATTTTTACTAATTCTGTATCTTATTTTAAGGCTTAAAATTCGTTTGGAGGCATGCAGTTACCATGAGGGTCTTTCTATAAATTAGGGGTCCAAAAGTGTGACATTTAGTGTCCCCCGTTACACCTGATATGTGTTATTTTTCGTACAAAAATCATTAAAATGACTTCTAAACCATTTTGTATGAATTGTACCGGTATGTACTCGCTCTTTGAGATGGAAAGTATTTAAAGAATGTGTCCTAAATTTACAAAAACAAGATGTAAAATGTAACGGGGGACACCAACATTGGACCCCTAATTTATAGAAAGACCCATGAGTAAAATACCTTGGTGCTCCCCTTTAGATTGCTATAAAAAACTTAAACATCAGCAAAACTATCATATCAAGACATGTCTAACAGATAAGAGAATGTATATCAAATAGGCCTTTTCACACTTAAAAAATCTCAGGGTTGACGCGGGGATGAAAAAAAAAACGTACACACTTGAGAAATTTCAACCCCGCGTCAACCATGAGCAGGGTTTCAACCTGGGTTGAACTCAACCCTGCTCAGGACCAGGGCTGACATTTTTCGCCCCGGGTGAAATGCTCGCCCCTGGTTGAAAACGGTAGTGTGAAACAAGCAGGGTTGAGTTCTCCCCGGGTTGAGATTCTAGCCGCTTGTGAGTTACAGATGTCATGCCAAGGCGTACAAATCTTACGTTTTCTTAAATAATTTGCATGAATACTACCAGCTGAATGAATGTGTTCAGGTACATGTTTTAGGGGACCCCCGCCGCCAGGTAGCGGCAGTGTAAACATGAACATGCATGTTGTACGTGTGAAGATCAGAGCTTCCGTTTTGAAAGGCTATTGTTACATCGTCCGTCGTTTGCGTCTGGCTTATTTTTCACAGGACGCTAGGTGCGTGCAGCACACTGCAGGTAGCATGCTCGCACACGCAACACAGTGAAAGCCACCGACTATGGAATGGATTATAATACGATGACAAGATTGTGTTGCTCGTGTGAGCCCACTTTATTGTAATACGATTACAATCCGATTATAATAAGTTTGTTGTCTGACCCCGGTCAATGTTGGAATTATTACAATCGTATCACAATCGAGTAATTACGAGGATTTTCTCGTGTGACCCCGGCCTTTGGGTCCTGCTTTTATAAAAAGACAAACAGGTTTACATGCAGTTCGTCGTAGGGTAGAAAAAGTCCTGGGGTGCTTTCTATGGTGCTGCTAAGCACGCAAAAACATTACTTATCAGAGCATATATTTGCTTTATATTGCAAAAATAGGTTGCCAGCCCAAATCATACTTGTTTTTACTAATATTCTTCAGTTCTGTAAGTGTTTTACGAGCCAATTTGCTCATTCCGGCCGGTACTCATCCCCGGTTTCCCTGGCATGTACATGGATGGGATGGGATGCCAGTCCATCGCAGGTCTACTCCCAGCAACTATACTCTCCAACAAAAGAAACTGTGCATGATAAAAATTGCTGTATTTTTTTCAGCCATGGCAGGTAACTCGCTGGAATAAACTGTTAATGAAAGTCCATGAAATCTTTCAAATGGTTAACCGAACTTGAAATGTACAAAATGTGTTCTTCGTGTTCTCAGAGGTTGCTGAAAACTGACTTGCCAATATTGAAGTCACAAAGTCAGTATCGAGTGCATCTTCGCCTCATGGAGCCAATAAACACGCGCATGAAAATCTTGTGGGACGTCATTCCACACCTGGACGAGATCTCTACCAAGCTGTTGCAGGTTTGTTGGCTGCTGAGGAAGATGACGTAATCGGCGCTCCATCTCATCCATCTCCATCTCAATCGGATTGAGATCTGGTGAGTTTGCTGGCCATGGCAGTACATCATTTCGCTCTCTCTGCCTTCTCACAAGTGCTGAAATGGTGTTTCGGTGACATTGAAAGTGTGCTGCAACCTCGCCTTGACTCATTCCGGCCCGCAACATTCCAATGGCCTGATGACGGTCAGCTAAGGACAGACGCGGCATGACGTTTTGAGTACTGGACACAATCTTGAAAAATGCTCTTCTGACTTTTGGGTAGTCCTTTTATACGGCTTGCTAACGAGACCTGAACTTTATGGAATTATGTTACATAACAACCTGTAGGACCCCTATACTCTTTTGTTGGAGAGTATAGTTGGGTTTCCCCAACCGTATTTGCTGGTACCCATTTATATACCCGGGTGGAGAGAGACAACATAAAGTGAAGTGTCTTGTCCAAGGACACAACGCGGTGCAATGGCCAGGTTTCGAACCATGGACCTCTCGACCGAAAGTCCGACACGCTATCCACTAGACCCCCAAGTCTCCACAAATATTCTTCTACCATTTCTAAAAACAGAATTTGACATACACTTTTGGCTGGTACACTCTTTACGAAGCAAAGAAATGCTAGCAGTGCCATGAAATTGGCCCGAGGTGACTGGGCAGGCCATTCCATGATGGACAGCATTCCAGATGATTAATGGCAGAAGATTCAAATCCAAATTATATAAATTTGACTAAAACTAACAGTACCTTTGTCGGTTATATCAGCAATAATGTCATCCGCATAACTCCCCTTGTAGAATGTGTCTGCTCCCTCATTGGCTATTTTCCTGTAAGTTGCAGCCAATCTGGGCCTTCTTATCGTGTCTCCTTCCCGATACAGTCCCCCAGTAGAGTTTACAAAAACGTCCCTGCGAAAAATGGAATTAGGCGAAATTAAATGAAGACGCGCCACGCAATGTACGTATGTAGTTGAATTGTGCGTATTGTAAACACCCATGAACACTGTACATGTACAAGTACAAGTACATGGACCAATGGCGTTGTATAACGAAATTACACTACATACATCTGATGAGCGCGCACGTACACTTTTGAAGGTAAACAGGACTACCAGAACCATTGCAAGGTGTACAAGCTATGATTTAAGTATTACATGCGCGTAAGGAATTCCACAAAATCAAGAATTTAGTAAAGACTGTTACAAAAATGGTGTATAAGCACACCAGTTTTACCACTTGGTTGCATACAGTTGTATTTATACTTCTGACTTCAACTGTGTGTCAAAAGGTGAAAGGATTTGGCACATGCGCAAACCGTAACACAGCCTATTTTTTCCATCTTCAAGTGTTTCTCCATTGATAAATTTAATTGTGTAGGTTTAAATACACTTGGTTAAATCTCATATCTGGGAGATAAGGACATTGAAGGTACATAGGTCATAATCCCTAAAAATAATCACTTATTCACACACTTGGGGCAAGCCGGGCAGGGGTTTGGGGCACATCTTAGCTCATCTCGTTGAAGTGGTCATCTCGTTGAAGTGGTCATCTCATTGAAGTGGTCATCTCGTTGAAGTGGTCATCTCGTTGAAGTGGTCATCTCGTTGAAGTGGTCATCTCGTTGAAGTGGTCATCTCGTTGAAGTGGTCATCTCGTTGAAGTGGTCATCTCGTTGAAGTGGTCATCTCGTTGAAGTGGTCATCTCGTTGAAGTGGTCATCTCATTTAAGTGGTCATCTCAAGTGGTTATCCCTTTGTAGGGCTTGCTAAGCTCACTTGATAGCCAAACCCAATCAGTGAGGAAGAAGGTCCGCCGTTCGAATCCCGGTGGAGCCAAGTTGTTTTTCACTGCATCCAGATTTCCCAAACTCATGGACTTTTATCCACATTTGTATCAAATTTATTCAAGGCCCGTTGGCCCCTGGGTCATAATCCCTATAAACAATCACTAATTCACACACTTTAAATACATGTATAAATGATTTAATTTTTTTTAAACAAACCCGCTGAATGTAATTACATGTACCTCATGCTTAAATCGCTTCTGATGTCTTTTTCTTTCAGTTTGATGACCCGAGCCAGAGCCCTCTGGACCACGAAGCCATCTTCGGCTAATGTGATAGACGGCTTGAATAAAGCCCCCCAGGGAAGAATGCCGTAGCGTTGATGAGCCATCCAGTATCCCGCTATCTCCCCGGGAACAGCTACGGCTAAGCCACCTGCAAAATAAACATTGATAATTGGAATAATGGGTTCTACTACCGTAGAATCTCATGCATAAGGCGCACCTCCGAAGGTAGACGGCTGGCACAATGTACCGTATACACAAGTATAAGGCACAGGTGTACCATGTACCTTTTGATTTTTTGACATGGTGAAGAAAGTGTGCCTGGTACACAGGGTTTTTACGGCATATGCATGAGCCTATCGGCTCGGTCCATTATCAGCATCCAGGCCCATAGCCGGTTTTAAACTATTTGTTTAAAGGCACAGGCTCGTCAGCAATGCGCGTGCGCGCCAAAATCGTCACATAAAATACGCAGCTCCATAGCAAAGGCACGGAGCTACGTATTTCGTAGCACAAATTTGGCACGCGCGCATTGCAGACGAGCCTGTGCCTTTAACTTGCCAAACCCACTTGAACATGAAGGATTGATATTTTATTGTTTGGTTTCAAGTATTCATTTTAGTAATAGGCCTATGTAACTGGAAATAAAAAAATTAATTTTCTAAAATTTGTTTTTACTGTACATGTAAATAATAACCTTTGGTAGAGGCATCTTCTGTTTCGTTCTCGTACATTCTTTCATTATGTAAGCCAACGCACAGCAGAGCCGAAATGGCCGCGTCTGCGGCTGACCCGCCTTTCTTTAACATATCTCTAAAAATTACAAAAATAAAAAACACAGAAAATAAACGATCCAACTTCCACAAAAACAACCGATAACATTTACCGGTTTCCAATATACCAGATAACATAATCAAAAGGTTGCGTTTTCAACCACAATACATGCCATTAACTTTCTGGAAGTATGGCAGAACACCAAGATACATTGTAGGGCGCACTTTTGGGTGTAAATATAATTTTGTCAAGGAAACTTTAAATTGAGGGCTAATGCATGAACTGAAACGCCATTTTGACAATACAATGCATGCCTTGCCACTAGAGGGCGTCTGTAATCAATCCATTCCGATCAATTGACATTTGATCAAAACATCATAATGCAGATGCACACTGTGTGTCCAATATACATGTAGTGCGCTAATTGTTTTCATAATAAGATTATCAGAAATTGAATTTAACATGGATACATGCACACAGGTGTTTTATGATACTTGTTTTTTGTTTTGTCATTTTCTTTTCTTTTTGCAAATTATGTGTTCTGATAATTTTGATCAGTAAAGTACTCTTTCACTTATACTTTTAGTTATAGTACATACTTGGCTGTCGATCGTAAATGAAACTTTTCGTGCATCGCAACGACCGTGTTTTGCTATGGTTATTTTTATGGAAAATATCTTCCACTCTCATGGATTAAGTGTATATATTTGGGAAATGAGAATACGTGTATTTCGAAATTGGATACCGGTATGCAGCGCGCGGGGACCGGGAAGATCGGCCTACAAAGCCTGGCCTATAGGCCACATGAATATGAGCGCGGCATGGTGTGTGAATAATGTTTTGGTAAGAGTTGATCTGATTTTTTTCTTTAAAATGACTCATCTAGCATTGGAATATGCAAATTTAATGGGGGGAGGGGAAAAAAAGCAACATTTTTTCAGCCTGTCTTATTATGTTTTGCACACTAGGTATGTAGCCAGCATGGTCAACTTCCCAATTCTTTGCGCAGCTCAGCTTCCAAAAAGAGAAAATCTGCGGGAAATCGTCATTTTACTGAGGGAAAAAGTCTACTTATAATAGGAAAAACTTTTTTTTACCAAGTCGCGCGGTTTCCATAGAGTTTATGCATAGGGCTTTAATAAGAGTTAAGTGCGCAGGTATTAAAGCAGAATCCTTCTTTTCCATATTTTGTTTAATCTGCACAAAAAATCCTTGAGAATTCACATGTATACTATAACACGTCATGTAACAATATAAGACCTTCAAGACCCCAGAATAGCTATCAGATCATGATCAGATGCACCAGAAAGCTTGTAAAGTTTTTAAAAACCATCACCTTGAACACCGGCCATCTTCAAATTGAAGGGAAGTGACATTAAGTCATCAACAACTTTATTATTTTTAAAAATGGCCATGCATGGTGCCCTTTCAATTGGCCTTGCAGGTGCATGCCCCCTTCTTTTTGGGGGTCTTCAAGACCAAGTGGCCTTGCCCCTCTTGAGGCCTGCAGTACATGTATCAATACTACATGTACACTGTATGGTATGTACAATTAAACAGCTACATGTAGTATATGTACATGTACCGGTACATGTACATGTACATGTACGTCTCCATGCAGTTATATATAGTATGTACATGTATCATACAGTGAACATACAGGGCGTTGTCATAATTGCTATTTCCTACACTAAACCATGACTAAACGAACTTCAACCACAGTACAAATCTATGATTTTCCCCACAATTTATGGCACAAATGCTGATATAATTGTACCTGAATCAGGTAAGGCTAAAGTCTGTGGATTAATTTGTATCACCAGCTTGTTATATGTTTAAATGTTTTCAAGAAATTATATCCCTTAACAATTAACACTGACCTTTGCAGTAGTTTTCAGGGAGAAATAGATTTGGGGTTACTGCGCTGCACTCCAAACATTAAAGTGATTTGTTGCGTGAAATCCCCACCCCTAGGGAAAGTTTTGATGACAAGTTTTCTCACCTACATGTACATGTAGCTAGTGCACTATATAACACCCCGTTTACACTGGATTCGGCAAAGGCGAATCGAACTCCGCAATTTCCAAAAAGGGGAGTTGAAGCCGGGTACGCACTAAGTGTAAACGCAAAAGGCGAATTGAAAAGGGCGGATCAGACCCGGGTCTGATTCACCTAATTTTTAAAGTCACCTTTGGGGTAGGGCTGAACCCCGCAATTGTCAAGGTCGCTTGTAGTGTAAACGCTATCCGAATACAGATTCGGCAATTTCCTTTGGCGACATCCGGGAGGTCATCGTTTGGCGCACTTTATTTTGTTTACACGTTCGTAATGCCGTCTTCGTCGCCTGTGAAGTTCGACCAAAGCCGTAAAATAGCCAAAAGTGGCAACATCATGGCTACAAAAACAAAGGAATTCTCCACGATATTGAACTGTTGAAATTCACTCCAGAATTTTCGTCAACAGGAACAGTTTGCATGCAGCAGCGCAGTAATACCGCGTCGATTTTAACGACACCCACCACGTGTGACGTGCATGCAGCGCTTGCATGCACACGATCATTACACAACAACAACGGGCGCGCGCTTTCTTGACCTCTCATTTTGACCTTTCACACCCCGGGGTCACACTCATCGGTATTTCCGGCACAAAAGGTGGGTTGAGCTGTTGTCTAAATGCGGCAAATTGCCGGGTTTGCTCTGCGGTTGCAATAAAAATGCCGAATCTGTATCCATCAGATGGAAAGACATTTTTATTTTGATGGGTGAAAATCTCCTTGGGGCCTTCAAGGCCAAGTGGCCTTGCCCCTCTGAAGCTTAAGGTCAAGGCCTGTTAAAGTGACACGTACTGGGTGATTGAGTTAGAGTACTGTAACCAAAACTACAATACAAAGCACATTACACTTCTCTTCCAATTTTCAGATAAAGATGGCATCTAATGTAACAGCTGAATCCTTGCTGGAGACAATAAGCACAGGCCACCTGGAATGTTCCATCTGCTCCTGCCGATTCAAGCAGCCAAAAATCCTCGACTGCTTGCATAGTATATTGTCTGCAGTGTCTTCAAGAACTCATACAGCATCAAACATCAGACCGTACCAAGCTGACCTGTCCTCTTTGCAGATGTGAAACAAAATTGGGTGAATTTGGGGTTAATGGCTTACCTAATGACTTTCGACTGATTGCACTGATTGAAGAACTTACGGTGCAGAAGAAGTTACTTAAAAAGGGGCAAGAGTCGGTCATCAAATGTCAAGGTTGTGATGAACAGAAACAGGCCATCTCAAGATGCATGGACTGTGAACATTTCCTCTGTCCGGAATGCCAAAGGGCACATGAACGCATGACTCTGATGAAATCTCACAAGATCTATACCCTGGCTCAGTTTAAATTAGGTGAGATTACATACAGAAGTAAACTCAGAGAAGAGGTTCCAAAATGTGGCAAGCATCCAGATGAGAGCCTTAAGATCTATTGTGACACATGCAAGCAGTTAGTATGCACAACTTGCTCAGTCCTTCACCATGGAAAGCACTCCCTTGTGGATCTGCCCGAGGCTGTTACGGAATGCAAGAAAACAATAGGGAACTCATTTACTGCAGCTGAAAACAAGACAACACAATTCAGCACTACAATCCAAGAAACTGATGCAATGCGCAAGAAGATAGATGCTGCATTTACTGACACCAAGAAGAACATCTTCAAAAAGGCTGATGATGAGGTTGCCAAGATCAGAGCAGAAGAATTGAGACTCTTGAGCGAAACGGAAAAGATTTACAAGAAGAGAGTCAGCAAATTTGAAGCTATCCAAGCTTCCAACAGCAATCAGCTGACAAAGTCAAAACAGAAGCTTGAGGATGTGAACCAACTTGTGACTCAAGCAAGTCACTATGAGATTTTGGAACTCCAAAACAAAATCTTACATAATCTCACTGTACTGACAAAGAAACAGCCAGGGAAAGTTCCTGAGGGATTATTTTTCATGTACTTTCAAGAAAGTGATGAGAAATTTGTTAGCAAGTTGGTTAAAGAAAAACAATGGCAGCCTGTAAATTGGGAACTTAAGACAAGATTACTGTACTGTCCTCGTTAAGGTGTATCTAATCAAAATTAGACAGCCAGCCAAACTCCATTCAATGACGAAATGGGAGTCAGGAATTAGCCTCCGTAGCTCCGGTGTTTATTCGGTCACACAGGATATGATGTCAGTGAACAATTAGTAAAACTGCGTAGAAAAAGTAAGAAAAACACTAATAACTATAACGACTCTAAATGCGTCTACATGCTTACATGGCTACATGAGAAATACACACAAACCAACATGTATAAAATGCCTAAGTCTGTAAATAATATAGAGCACATGTACATGTACATGTGGATTGCTAAATTGTCGTAAATACAGTGTATAATGTATGTATATGCATGTCTAAACACGAGGCACATTGACATGAAAAACCTAATTCTAAACAAGCCTTGAATACTCAAAATCTCTCTTAAGAAAGGGCAAAAATGATACCAACTTACAGACAATGCTTTACAAAGGCGCTAGATACAGCTGGCGGTGGCCGATGGGAAGATTTAAGCCCCCAAAATGCGGAGAAAATGTGTGGAAATTCACGTGAGAAGTTCTTTCTGTGAGTGTAAAGCATGCATCTGAAATTGACCGTCAACAGAGGGCGCTGTTTAACTAACACGGTGGGAGAAAACCAACAATACAGAACACTCCCCGCTTGGCATCGTTAAGATGTCACTATATAATATACTTAAACTACTAGTCCTCTTCAGGCAACAGGAGCACAGCCTCTTGAACTTCTTGTGGGCTTCTAGATCTGTGTCGTTTTGGTGTTCTGGATCTAGATCGAGACCTGGACTGCTTTCTTGACCAAGACCTCGACTTCCTTCGCGAAGGTGGCTTGGGTCGCGATATCCAGCGGGGTCGCAAAAACTTGCCACGACTTGGTGACGTGCAAGGCCTTGAGCGAGAGCCGTGGCAGCGACGTCTCTTTGGCATTTTGCTTCTGGATTGTCGCTTGAATGACCTCCTCGGTGTGCGTGATGCAGATCTGGCTGGGCTCGGCGTTTGGGACCGAGTATCGCTCTTCCGTGGCGGTTGAGAGCTGGAAAATTCAGCTGGCTGAAAAAACAATGAAGACGCGCTGCTGTCCTGGTGGGTTGTACTCCGCTTTGCCTTGGGCAGAGCTTCATTGCTGAGGTGGGTGATCCGGCGCTTAGGAACAACCGACTCAATGGGCTGTGGGCCAGTGTCACTGCTCCCTCCACGGTGAGGACCCGGACTGCGATCGCCACTGGGGCTGCGAGGCTGTCTTGGTGTCTTGCTGGCGAGCCTTCGGTTGTACACCAGGGGATAAGTAACCTGTTGCTCCCCGCCGTAGCTCATCTTCTCTTGGAGGTGAATGTGGCTCGCACGCGGAGTGAGGAAGGACGGCTGTCCCCTCTCTAGCAAGTGGGTTTTGAAGCTACTCACACTTGGCTTGTGTGCGTTCCCTAGGCAGACGTCACCTACGAGGACCCAGCCTAGGTCGAGCCGCTGGGCGAATGGAGCATCAGGCGGGCCGTTGATTTGCTGCCGCGCCTTGTGTACTCTCAAGATGTCTCTTCCAAGCATAAGAAGAATATGGGCATTGTCAGAATGAGACTCGGTTAAAGAAAGGAATTCCAGAAAGTAATCTATCTTTCTACAATTTATTATCTACAAAACTTTATATGTACACCATGATGTCAGGCTGACTTTACTTGAGGGAGAAATGATTTTAAAACAAATCATTTTTGTTCTCACAATTTACTCCCTTCTTTGGTGAAAATGCATCACATTTTCAAAGATGCTATGGGAATTTCAGAAATTTAACTTAGACGACTAAGGTAATCCGCTCCTATATTTTCGGATCCGTTAATGGCGACAATATGGATTGAGTACGGTTGCAATGCGAGAGCCCATCTCATTATTCTGGCGTTGACGACTTTTGCTTTTTGCATATATGCCAAGGGTTGGTGGTCTGTTTCAACATCAAATTGCGTTCCGTACAGATACTGCTGAAACTTCTGGACTCCCCAAACCAACGCAAGGCATTCGCGTTCGATGGTCGAGTAATTTTGTTCCCGTGGCAATAATTTGCGGCTAGCGTAGGCGATAGGAAATTTGAATTCGTCATACTTCTGCAACAAAATGGCGCCGATAGATAATTCAGACGCATCCGTGCGGAGGATGAATGGTTTAGATAGGTCCGGAAGATGTAACACTGGAGGAGTCACTAATGTTTGCTTTAAAGCGTCAAATGCGAGCTGTTGGCTGGGTCCCCACACGATTTTATTAGGCTCTTTGTTTTTGGTCTTATCCGTAAGTGGGACAGCAATTGCGGCATAATTAGGAATAAATTTCCTGTAGTACCCCGATAGGCCAAGGAAAGCTCGTAGTTGCTTTTTGGTTTTCGGGGCCAGTGCGCTTTTGATTTTCGCAATTTTGTCTAATTGTGGTGCTACAATGCCCTTTCCTATGACATGTCCAAGAAAATCGATCCTTTGCATTCCTATTGAGCATTTGCTTGGCTAAGCAGTTAGCGACGCGTGTCGCAGTCTCTGTAGAAGTTTAGTCAGGGTTTGCACATGTTCCTCCCAGGATTGTGTGTGGACAAGAATATCGTCGATATAATTATCAACACGGTCAAGATTGGTTAGTAGTGTTCGCATTATGCGAGTAAATGTGGCAGGTGCGTTTATGAGCCCGAATGGCATTACTCGAAATTTGTATAGGCCAACAGGTGTTATGAAAGCCGTTTTGGTTTTTGCATCTTGGTGTAGGGGAATTTGCCAATATCCTTTGCTTAGATCATTTTTTGAAAAATAGTGGTCCTTAGCAAGCTTGGCGAATATTTGCTCTGGGTTGGGTATAGGTTCTGCGTCGAACACAGTGACTTTATTTAATTTTCGGAAGTCGATACAAAATCGATTGGAGCCATCTGGTTTTCGGACTAGAACAATGGGTGACGCGAATGGGGAATCGGATTTCTCTATGATATTCATTTTCTGCATTGTTTCTACCTCACTCTTGATTGTCTCGGTTAACGCATACGGTGCTGGGTACGGCTTACTGTGAACGGTCTCATCGGATCCGAGTTTAATTTGGTGAACTCCAAGGTTCGTTGTACCCGGAAGATCGGTCATGATATGACGTCCCGAAAATTTCCTAGTAGTCGCTTGATTTCGTGTGCTTGCTCTACTGACAATTATGGGTTGACGTCTACATCGGCTATTGTTTCTGTGGACAGCATTGGAGGCAAAGACAATAGGTTATTACCAAGTTTATGCGGGACAGATTGATCAGTACCGAAATCACTGTCTGGCTCGTATTCTATGACCGAAACTGTTGCGCATTCAAACACGTTTCCCATTTCGCTTGTTTCTGCAAGAGAGTGCGCGCTCATTTGTGACGAATTTTTGTCGGTTGATCTGCTGATGTATAACTTCAGTAAGTTCGCGTGGAAGACTTTCAATTTACCGTTCAGGTCTATGCGGTAGTCGTACGGACTAACTTTCTCTGTTACCACAAAAGGGCCTTTCCATTGCAGTAGAAGTTTACTCCTGTCGGTCGGCAGGAGTAATAAGACCTGATCACCTGCTTTGAAAGTTCGCGCCTTAGCCTTACGATCGTAGTAACGTTTCTGCTGTTCGCTTGATTTCTTGAGTTCTTCTTGTGCTAGTTTACACGTGTCTTCGATACGGTTTCTTAGATCTAGGATGTATTGGTACGTTGTGCGCGTTTCGTTATTTTCTGTATTGTCACTGGTCCATAATTCCTTTAAAATGCTCATAGGTCCGCGAACCGTGCGTCCGTATAGAAGTTCGAACGGCGCAAATCCGGTACTCGACTGAGGTGTCTCGCGGTACGCAAACAACAACGGGGCTATGTAGCGATCCCAATCGCGCGGTCTTTCGGCGCAGAGTCGCTTGAGCATCTGTTTCATCGTTCCGTTGAAACGCTCGACCAAGCCATTGCAGGCAGGATGGTATGGGGTCGTTGTCAGTTGTCTTATCGAAAGTAGTCGGCTTACTTCATGCATTAGATCTGAAGTGAACTGAGACCCTTGGTCAGTAAGAATTTCTCTCGGTATACCTACGCGTGCAAAAATGTCGACTAATGCTTTAGCAACGCGAGTTGTCTCGATACTACGCAAGGGCACGGCTTCAGGATATCTCGTAGCATAGTCGACAAGGGTCAACACGTACCGATTTCCGTTGTCAGAAACTGGAGAGATGGGTCCTACTAAATCGATTGCGACGCGCTGAAATGGTGTATCGATAAGTGGCATTTGTCCTAATGGGATTTTGCTTATCCTACCCTTGGGTGTGGTTCGCTGGCAAATGTCGCAAGAGCGACAGAATCTAAGTACATCGGCTTGAACGCCGGGCCAGAAAAAGTTGCTGAGGACTTTATCAGAAATCTTGCGAGATCCCTGATGTCCTCCTAATATAGAATCATGTGCAACTCGCATGACATGATCCCGAAATTTAGACGGAACAACCAGTTGAATATGTTCCTGTCCAAAGTCAACATTGGGTGAACTAAACTTCCTATAAATGATGTCATTCTTTGTGAAGAATTTGGAGGTGGCACCACTTTTGGTTTCTTTGGAATGTTCATCCACCACCAGTTGCCGAATTTTGTTTAGACTTGGGTCCAATTTTTGCTGTTCCCTGATTTGACTGCAGTCTATTTCAGGCAGCTTGTCTGGCACTTTCAGTTTTCTGAGGGGTTTTTCGTTTCTCACTGCTTGAGACCTTGTTTGAACAGCATTTGCCGACAAATATTGCGTCTCTTGTTCAGATTTGTGTGACTCACGTGGGGTACTTAGATTTCTCTCAGGTTTCCACGAGAGTTCAGGGTCACCGGGCTCTCTAGCGCCCTCTACATTACCAATGATAAGGTCGTAGACTGGGTTGGTCATACACAAGACCTCAGAAAATCCAACAAAATAGGGACAATGTATGTGAACTTTTGCGAGGGGAGCCTTTCTAATGGTCCCATCAACCAGCATACAGTGTTTAACCTGTCCTGTCATTTGATCATCCCTAATAAGATTTCGTTTAACTACCACCCCTGTACATCCACTATCGCGTAACACGTTAACCACGGTTCCGTTAACTGTACCTTTGACTACGGGCATGCAATTTGGATTTTTGTCCCGGCATGCAGCGCTCATAACCGGAAGACTATGACCACATGAAAGTTTCACATAGCCATCTTGTGCGCAGCGATGCTGAGGAGGAGTAATCATGCAAGCTAGTGTCTCGGTATTATCTGGTATGTCGCATGCGGCATCGTTTCCATGATCGTGTGAATGATCTTCGCGAGATTCACTACTTTCGGCTGCGTTGAACCCAGTAAGTGCCGATGCAATAACATTTGCAATTCTCGTCGCCGACGCGCTCTTTGCGCGGCAGTCACGTGCAAAATGACCATGCTTATGACAGTAAAAGCAAGTCCTATCCATATTTCCAGAACTACTACGCGGCATGCTAAAACTAGTCTGTGGTTTGGAAAATCCTGGTTGTGATTTTTCACGCGGTTTAGATTCTTGTCGAAATGAGGACTGAGTCTTCCTTGAAATTTGCTGAGCATAAAAACCTCCGTGAGCTTCGCAGTACTGTTCTGCCAATTTGGCCATTTCGTCAACAGTTTTAGGGGTTCTTTCTTTCAAGAAAATAGCTAAGTTTTGGTCCACGCTGTTTACGAATTGTTCGCGAAGCAACAAGTTTTTCAATGCTTCATAGGTTTTGTCGCATTTCGCTAATTCTATCCATCGCGATAAACAGTTATCCAACCGAACAGCGAATTGTGACGCGCTTTCATCGCGCTCGGGTTTTGCGCTTCGAAATTTTTCCCGAAAACCTTGGGCTGTGAGGTGAAATCGCTTGAGTAACGCGTCTTTGAGGCAGTCCTAATCGTTTGCTTTGTCAGGTGGCAAGCGGGAGTAAACGTCTAAAGCTTTGCCTTTTAGCAATGCGCTCAAGTTTATTGCCAAATCGTCTTCGTCCCAATTCTGACCATGCGCGTATCGCTCGAAACGTTGTAAATAAGCGTCAATGTCATCGCGCGTTTCGCGGTTTCGCACCTCCGGCGCCTACCTCATGTGCTAAATATTCGATATTTTCCTTTTTTACCGTTTCTACGCGCAGTTCTAGTTGCAGTTTTTCTAGTTCGAGGGACTTAATTTCTCTTTGGTATGCCCGATCTTCGCGTGTCACTTGCGCCTGTTCTACTCGCTCATGCTGAACAAAATCAAGCAACTCTCTACCACTCATTCCACAAGCCTCTGCCAACGTCCTAATTTTATCCATTTCCCTCTCCATTATTCTCACAAACTTACTCGTTAGACCTGTACAACACGGGGAAGGGGAATTCTTGGTTGCGATTGCAATCAGGCAGCAGGTAGCGTAGTTCTCAACCTGCCAAAATAAGAAAAAAATTGTAAGGATGAGCTTTAGCATACAGATCATATTATCATTACAGTTTGATTCCTATCGTAACTTTGTCGCATTCTTTACGTTTCGATTCCCGGACAAGCCCCCATTGTCAGAATGAGACTCGGTTAAAGAAAGGAATTCCAGAAAGTAATATATCTTTCTACAATTTATTATCTACAAAACTTTATATGTACACCATGATGTCAGGCTGACTTTACCAGTGGAAAAACCTTATTAAATTTTACCCAGGTCTTTGTCTTATTTACAAATTAAGATTAAATAAACAAATAATGATAGTTATTAAATGAGGTTGCTATGAAGACAAGTACCAATCAAAGCTAGCAGTCTAATACTTTCACACAATATACTGGGCACAGTAACTGGGAAAACGTTGATTGGAAATACTAGATTATGATTACAGTGAGCGAAATTAATGATACCGAAAAAGTTCTAAGAAAGGTAAGTAATAAGCCGGAATCGAACCCGGGACCTCTCGATTACTATACGATCACCTTGTCCAATGAGCTATTAGATTTACAATTGATTTACGTACATGTATCAATTATTTAAAGCGACTTAACGGTGTCTTGCCGTTAAAACAAAATGCGAAGGTTATGTTAATCAAAATCAACGAAACACAATTATTTACGTCCCTTCAAATCACGGCGTTCTTGGGAGACGACTACTTGTCGCTCGGATTAGTGATTCCCTTGGTAACGGGCCCTGGCTTACAGTCCGACTATTCGTCACTTGACAACAGGGTAGCCTACCAGTCCAAATGGAAGTGGGAACGTCACACTAAGATCGGTGGCACGTCGGATTTAGTCAATGGCAAAGAACTATACCGGGTTGGACGGCCATGAGTTTCCTCTCGGGAAATGTCCTGACGGTTGAGCTCCACGCTGGCCCGGCCTGAAAGCAACAGCAAACCCTGTAGGCGTCCTCGGTTCAGTTTTAACCAAGGCTGGGACTTTTGCAGAAATTGACACCTGATTTGTGTCAAATTAACTGTAGCAAAATTACCTTTTGGTTTGTAACAGGCCAACAAGAAGTTTTTAAAAACTCTCAACCTCTTTAGACAAAATCTCTCAACATTCTACTCAAACATGCACACTTGCACTTCTCTCAACAACTTCAAATTTGCATACGCATTTCTAAGATCCAGTACAAAAAAGAAACAATAATGCAGTACTTTAATTCATTATACTGTGTTATTGTTCTCTCTACCTGGAGTACCTGAGCTGGAACAGAAGGGGGAAAAAGCCCCACATATAACAAAGGCTATTGTTAGGTGGCACCATAGAAAAAATGAGTCAAGCTTGGCACCTAGTGTTTGGGGGCATGATCCATTTACTTGCACTTGAAAGAAACTCATGGCCTACTCCATTTTATTAGAGGGGTGCAGTAAAAAGTTTATAAAGGCTACTCCATTATAGCTTGAGGGAGAAATGATTTTAAAACAAATCATTTTTTTTCTCACAGGCATTCGGGTCAAGCTTTGGAATGTGGGCTGCCACAGACTCCAGGTAGGGATGGTAAAGGGCTGCTTCAGGTGTAGGTATTTCGTCTCTATTGTTGAGAATCTCGTTGCATTCGATGAGTGGAGGGAGTGGTAGACTTACTTTCCCATCGATTGTTTCGATCTGGAAGCAGTCAGCCCGTCTTCCCATCATTTCTGTGACGCCGGCACAAGTTTTAAGTGAATAGGGTGATGGTTTGCTCTCGATGTTAAAGAGGTCGAAGAGATCTGACCTCGCCAATGACCGGTTGCTCTGGTCATCAAGTATGGCGTACATCTTGACTGCTGC
The DNA here is from genome assembly GCA_037783545.1 of Henricia sp. BOLD:AAB3569. Lineage (NCBI taxonomy): Eukaryota > Metazoa > Echinodermata > Asteroidea > Spinulosida > Echinasteridae > Henricia > Henricia sp. BOLD:AAB3569. Next base: position 314,492 of record JBBELK010000886.1, read on the forward strand.
CTCTGGGTGCTGCTGTGGGAACACTTTCACCAGGCATATTTTAGAGCACGATCGTGCCGTCATACTGTCGCCGCATACTTCTGTGCATTGGGAACTGACCTTAGGTTTTGTGGTAGGGTCGGCATTTTCCTCCCCACTTTGCTGTGGTGCAGAAGATGACAACTTTGATGACCAGGGGGCTGGGCCTGAGTGCATGGCTGTGATGTGGTGACCGCTGTCACACTCGTAGCACTTGACCGCCACCTTACAGTCCTTTGCGAGGTGAGACGTGGATGCGCAACACTTGAAACATATCCCATTCTCTCTGAGGAAGGAGATCCGTTCGTCGATGGATTTGGCTCGGAAGCCTCTGCATTGTCTGTGAGTGGGTGTGGCTTGTCGTGGATGGGACAGCTCTTGCTAGGACAGTCGTCTCTCTTTGTTGACGTGTCGGCACTTGAATCTGTTGCCGTGGCAACGTCTGTCTTGTGTACAGATATCGGAGCGCTTGTACGCATGTCTCCCATGGAATGTCTCTCGCTCTTCACTGGACCACTGCTGCTGCTGGTGAAGGCGAAACTAGGGTCGTTTCTGATTTTGGCCTCAGAGTGGATAAATTCTGCGAAGAAGAAGAATGGGGGAAAGGTCGTGTTGTGATCTCTTTTGTACCTCGATCCTTTGGTAATCCATCTTTCCTGCAGCCCGTGGGGCAATTTCTCGACTATTGGATTGATGCCACGGGCGGTGTCCAGGTAGGCAAGGCCATGCAAGTATCCGTCTTCCTTTGCGCATTGGACTTCCATCAGAAGATCTCCCAACTCTCTCAATTTAAGGTGATCCCTGCTTGAGATGCTGGGAAAGTAGTCCAGTTTTCGGAAGAGGGCGCTCTCTAGGACTTCTGGTGAGGCATAGCACTCCTTTAGTCTTTCCGAGGCCTTTTTGAGTGCTGCGTCTGGGTTATCAATGTGCACGGAACGAATTCTCTTGACGTGCTGCGATGATTCTTTGCCTAGCCACTTTGTCATCAGATCCAATTCCTCGCTTGCTGTGAGGCCAAGGCCCTTAGTTGCATTGGTGAATGACGACTTCCATGCCCTGAAGCTCTCTGGTTTGTCATCAAACTCGGTGAGACCCGTGTTCACTAGTTCGCGCCGAGCCAAGTATTTTGCGAAATCGTTGACAACCGGTTCTCGATTCTGGTTCCTAGGGATCGTGCTTTGCCGGGGAAACTGCGGCTGACCTTGACGAATCCTAGACTCGTCACATGCTAAGGGACTGGAACGGTGTTCACTTTTTAGTGACTCGAGGGCTGCATCCGCTACCGTAGATGGACTTGTTTGCATCTGCTTGGTGAGTGGAGAATTAGCCCTGTCGCTGAAGTACACTGGTTCCAGGGCAGGCATGGATGAGTAGCTGGTGTGCAGTTCGGACTGTTGTTGCACGTATTGACTGGTGCGTTCAGCAATGATCTTTGGATTTACTGGTGTGCTGCTCTTGATGCAAGATGCCCCAGTTTCAAACTCCATTGCCGCCTCCAAGGCTTCAGCCTCAGCCAAAGTCGCTGCTGCTTCTCTCTGGAAAGTCAGTGATCCTAACTCGGCCTCTAACTTCGCCTTTTCCAGAGTTATCATGGCATTTCGCTCAGCGCTTTCCATTTTCATCTTCGCTTCCTTCTCGGCGAATGACGCACGGACGCGTGCTGCTTCTGCATTAGCACGAGCAGTGGCTGCTTTGCTAATGGCAGATGAAGATGAACGTGCGGCCTTTGAACTTGCGTGGGATGGTCGGTCATCATGGTTGGCGTCTTCCATGATGATAATTCACAGGTTATGTACAGTACGCTGTGCCTGGTTCCACTGCTGTAGTCATATGTAGCGTCAATAGTTGCTGTCTTTTTACTGTACTGTCCTCGTTAAGGTGTATCTAACCAAAATTAGACAGCCAGCCAAACTCCATTCAATGACGAAATGGGAGTCAGGAATTAGCCTCCGTAGCTCCGGTGTTTATTCGGTCACACAGGATATGATGTCAGTGAACAATTAGTAAAACTGCGTAGAAAAAGTAAGAAAAACACTAATAACTATAACGACTCTAAATGCGTCTACATGCTTACATGGCTACATGAGAAATACACACAAACCAACATGTATAAAATGCCTAAGTCTGTAAATAATATCGAGCACATGTACATGTACATGTGGATTGCTAAATTGTCGTAAATACAGTGTATAATGTATGTATATGCATGTCTAAACACGAGGCACATTGACATGAAAAACCTAATTCTAAACAAGCCTTGAATACTCAAAATCTCTCTTAAGAAAGGGCAAAAATGATACCAACTTACAGACAATGCTTTACAAAGGCGCTAGATACAGCTGGCGGTGGGCGATGGGAAGATTTAAGCCCCCAAAATGCGGAGAAAATGTGTGGAAATTCACGTGAGAAGTTCTTTCTGTGAGTGTAAAGCATGCATCTGAAATTGACCGTCAACAGAGGGCGCTGTTTAACTAACACGGTGGGAGAAAACCAACAATACAGAACAATTACCGGTAGGTTCAAGCAGAACCATGAAACTAGGAACCATATCGTTAGTTGCAGTCTTGTCGAACAATAGTTTTGTTGGTATTAGAGACAACAGGACCCAGGTGTTCACATGTTCATTATCTGAAACAACAAGCCACCAATTAGGTGCAATCCCACAGCAGCCTTTGATGTACATGTACAAGACCTCCAAATTACAGGATTGAGCAGTGTATGTGGGCTCGCAGTGAACAAAGATGACCAGCTCATCCTTCTGGACCAACATACAGTTAAGGTCTTTAATACACAATGTCAGCTTCTTCGACAGTTTAAACCACATCACGCCCAACACAGCAAACCAACATGTCTAGCAGTTGACAGCAACAATCGGATAGCAGTTGGTTACAAGGGCAGTGGGGAGATATCCCTACACAACCCAGATGGATCCCACATCAGGACAGTAATGCTCAAGGGATTGGTCTGGATCTCACCATCTACCGAAACGAGCAGCAACTTATTTACACTAACTACTGCTACATGTACTTTAAGATGAAGTTGCATTCCATAAGCTATGATGGTAAGATATGGTATTCTTAGTGGACATGACCAGTCACACAGAGAAAAACAAACGTCCAATAGATATCTGCTGTGACAGTAATGGCAACATCTATGTTGCTGTAGATACATTTTTAAATGTTGGTGATACTGGTGATACATGTATTTTGCAGTACAGTCCTGATGGCCAATACATTGCATCATGTGCAATCCCAGAATGTCCACATCCTAGTTCCATCACTCTTACACCCCAGGGTGATCTGGTGGTGGCTGGACGTAACACTATTGAGGTATACCGAAAAGCATGAGGTGAAAGTGATCATGAAAGATACATGTATAACAAAATAATTAGACGGTGCTTTCCAAGAAAGCTTTACACAAGTGTACAACTTAGTTAAAGGTAGGACACATCATTTGCAGTGACCCAAATTTGTTTTGACACGAGTTGACAACAAAAAACCTAGTAAAAGTGTTAATAACAATGGTACCAAACATCACATGATCTTATTTCAGTGCAAAATGGTATATGGATGAGAAATTCACAACTGAAGGTGGTTTTCTAAAAAAGTCTTTTGCACAAGACTTTTTTTTTACCCTTAAACTAAATACAAAAACCATGCATGGATTTTTCAAGTTTTCAGAAGTACATGTATTACTGCACCTATGTAGCTGAAATTGATATACAGGGCAGTTCTATCAACATGGGCTTCTAATCACAAGTGGATATGACGCCCCTTTTAAAGCCGGGCTGAATGCTTGAAGCTACTTGGCGAGGACAAAAGTTATTTTATAAAACGAAAGTTACTTGATAAAGTTGTGTTTTATCTGTATTGCTGACTTTATATTAGAGAGAAAAATTAAAAACTGTGTTCGTCAACCAAAGGCCAAAATGAAAAACAGGGTGATGACGTCATAATGATATGCATTGACCCCGCTATGTCATAGTGAGGAGACAGTCATTGTATTTTTCAAAGCAAGTTGCATGCTTTCCGCATAGCATAAACCACCAGTCGTTATTTTTCTGTAAAAGTTTTCGAAGTTTTCGGTGCATTTTCTCAATGGCTGTTACACTGAATTCATCTTTGAGCGCCTCCACGCAACAGCTTATTACTGCACTACGTATTTTAGCAGAATTTCTACAGAGCAGTTTCATAAACATGGGCTTCTAATTACGAGTGGAAATAACGCCCCCTTTTAACAGTTTACCAATCATGTGTTCTAACTTTATTCAAAAATCATGTTTAACTTAAACCACATGTGAAAATCAATTCCCCTCGGGAGGAATACAGCATTTGCAGGGGGAACGAGATGGCCATATACATGTACATGTGTATGCAGTAGAAACAAATCCATAGTTAAAACATACCGGAATGCACTGCAATAATCCTAAATGAGATTGTTCACGTGTGCATGATAGATCTTGGCAGCTACCCACATACATGTACAAATGTAGTCAGGGGTCGATTGAACAAAACAAATCTGCACGCACAAATGTGATTTTTTTCTTGAAAATTTGTTTAGTTTTGCATGCACAGATGAAAATCTACATGCACTGGTGCATGTAAATATGCTCTAAATCGACCACTGCATGTACACGTAGTAGCCCTGTGATTCTTATACAGCAACCGGTGGTCACCACCTGTTAATGACCTTACCAAATGTTATGTGTGTCCATTGTATGTTTCGTGTGGTGGGCCAGACGGGCATATTGGTACATCGAAACTCTGCAACATCCAGTGGAAAGTCAAAATGTCTCCCGATGACCATGTGACAATTCACATGGTCATGGTGAGACAATTTGTAGATGTACTACACTACAATTTGTACATGTACTACACTGTACATGTATTCTCAATTTAGAAGAGAAAACGTAATTATTTTGGAAATTGTTCTACATGTATTACCTCTTTAAGAATGCTGTATTTTCCTATTTTACTGAAAAAAACTACGGTACAGTAAATTCCATTAGAGCGCTTTTCAAAGGGACCAAAATAATTTAAGCTTGATAAATATATCCAGATAGCGATATAACCATAATGCCTAAATACAATGCACAGAATAATGGCCCGGGACTTAGAAAAAGAGCTTTTTTTTAATATCGGAAAGAGCTTTATATTAGGGGGTGTTACATAGGCGTAGCAAGCTCTCCAAAAGTTGGGGGAGCACGCAGTGGGTCGCTCCTGTACGTGTCGCTCAGCGGGAAGGGGGCGGGGGTTGTCGGTAAGCGGGTGAGTGCCCTAACGCATCAAGCTTGTATAGACATAAATGTAATATAATGTAATAGCATTGCCATTGCCGTGGCGTTTTATCAGCGGTGTATAAATGTTAGTTTCATTAACTTTTCATTCGAGTTCGATTCGCCTTTGCCGAATCCAGTGTAAACGGGGTGTTATATAGTGCACTAGCTACATGTACATGTAGGTGAGAAAACTTGTCATCAAAACTTTCCCTAGGGGTGGGGATTTCACGCAAAAAATCACTTTAATGTTTTGAGTGCAGCGCAGTAACCCCAAATATATTTCTCCCTGAAAACTACTGCAAAGGTCAGTGTTAATTGTTAAGGGATATAATTTCTTGAAAACATTTAAACATATAACAAGCTGGTGATACAAATTAATCCACAGACTTTAGCCTTACCTGATTCAGGTACAATTATATCAGCATTTGTGCCATAAATTGTGGGGAAAATCATAGATTTGTACTGTGGTTGAAGTTCGTTTAGTCATGGTTTAGTGTAGGAAATAGCAATTATGGCAACGCCCTGTATGTTCACTGTATGATACATGTACATATAACTGCATGGAGACGTACATGTACATGTACATGTACCGGTACATGTACATATACTACATGTAGCTGTTTAATTGTACATACCATACAGTGTACATGTAGTATTGATACATGTACTGCAGGCCTCAAGAGGGGCAAGGCCACTTGGTCTTGAAGACCCCCAAAAAGAAGGGGGCATGCACCTGCAAGGCCAATTGAAAGGGCACCATGCAAGGCCATTTTTAAAAATAATAATTTGTTGATGACTTAATGTCACTTCCCTTCAATTTGAAGATGGCCGGTGTTCAAGGTGATGGTTTTTTAAAAACTTTACAAGCTTTCTGGTGCATCTGATCATGATCTGATAGCTATTCTGGGGTCTTGAAGGTCTTATATTGTTACATGACGTGTTATAGTATACATGTAGATTCTCAAGGATTTTTTGTGCAGATTAAACAAAATAAGGATTCTGCTTTAATACCTGCGCACTTAACTCTTATTAAAGCCCTATGCATAAACTCTATGGAAACCGCGCGACTTGGTAAAAAAAAGTTTTTCCTATTATAAGTAGACTTTTTCCCTCAGTAAAATGACGATTTCCCGCAGATTTTCTCTTTTTTGGAAGCTGAGCTGCGCAAAGAATTGGGAAGTTGACCATGCTGGCTACATACCTAGTGTGCAAAACATAATAAGACAGGCTGAAAAAATGTTGCTTTTTTTTCCCTCCCCCTATTAAATTTGCACATTCCAATGCTAGATGAGTCATTTTAAAGAAAAAAATCAGATCAACTCTTACCAAAACATTATTCACACACCATGCCGCGCTCATATTCATGTGGCCTATAGGCCAGGCTTTGTAGGCCGATCTTCCCGGTCCCCGCGCGCTGCATACCGGTATCCAATTTCGAAATACACGTATTCTCATTTCCCAAATATATACACTTAATCCATGAGAGTGGAAGATATTTTCCATAAAAATAACCATAGCAAAACACGGTCGTTGAGATGCACGAAAAGTTTCATTTACGATCGACAGCCAAGTATGTACTATAACTAAAAGTATCAGTGAAAGAGTACTTTACTGATCAAAATTATCAGAACACATAATTTGCAAAAAGAAAAGAAAATGACAAAACAAAAAACAAGTATCATAAAACACCTGTGTGCATGTATCCATGTTAATTTCAATTTCTGATAATCTTATTATGAAAACAATTAGCGCACTACATGTATATTGGACACACAGTGTGCATCTGCATTATGATGTTTTGATCAAATGTCAATTGATCGGAATGGATTGATTACAGACGCCCTCTAGTGGCAAGGCATGCATTGTATTGTCAAAATGGCGTTTCAGTTCATGCATTAGCCCTAAATTTAAAGTTTCCTTGACAAAATTATATTTACACCCAAAAGTGCGCCCTACAATGTATATTGGTGTTCTGCCATACTTCCAGAAAGTTAATGGCATGTATTGTGGTTGAAAACGCAACCTTTTGATTATGTTTTCTGGTATATTGGAAACCGGTAAATGTTATCGGTTGTTTTTGTGGAAGTTGGATCGTTTATTTTCTGTGTTTTTTATTTTTGTAATTTTTAGAGATATGTTAAAGAAAGGCGGGTCAGCCGCAGACGCGGCCATTTCGGCTCTGCTGTGCGTTGGCTTACATAATGAAAGAATGTACGAGAACGAAACAGAAGATGCCTCTACCAAAGGTTATTATTTACATGTACAGTAAAAACAAATTTTAGAAAATTAATTGTTTTATTTCCAGTTACATAGGCCTATTACTAAAATGAATACTTGAAACCAAACAATAAAATATCAATCCTTCATGTTCAAGTGGGTTTGGCAAGTTAAAGGCACAGGCTCGTCTGCAATGCGCGCGTGCCAAATTTGTGCTACGAAATACGTAGCTCCGTGCCTTTGCTATGGAGCTGCGTATTTTATGTGACGATTTTGGCGCGCACGCGCATTGCTGACGAGCCTGTGCCTTTAAACAAATAGTTTAAAACCGGCTATGGGCCTGGATGCTGATAATGGACCGAGCCGATAGGCTCATGCATATGCCGTAAAAACCCTGTGTACCAGGCACACTTTCTTCACCATGTCAAAAAATCAAAAGGTACATGGTACACCTGTGCCTTATACTTGTGTATACGGTACATTGTGCCAGCCGTCTACCTTCGGAGGTGCGCCTTATGCATGAGATTCTACGGTAGTAGAACCCATTATTCCAATTATCAATGTTTATTTTGCAGGTGGCTTAGCCGTAGCTGTTCCCGGGGAGATAGCGGGATACTGGATGGCTCATCAACGCTACGGCATTCTTCCTTGGGGGGCTTTATTCAAGCCGTCTATCACATTAGCCGAAGATGGCTTCGTGGTCCAGAGGGCTCTGGCTCGGGTCATCAAACTGAAAGAAAAAGACATCAGAAGCGATTTAAGCATGAGGTACATGTAATTACATTCAGCGGGTTTGTTTTAATCATTTATTAAATTAAATCATTTATACATGTATTTAAAGTGTGTGAATTAGTGATTGTTTATAGGGATTATGACCCAGGGGCCAACGGGCCTTGAATAAATTTGATACAAATGTGGACAAAAGTCCATGAGTTTGGGAAATCTGGATGCAGTGAAAAACAACTTGGCTCCACCGGGATTCGAACGGCGGACCTTCTTCCTCACTGATTGGGTTTGGCTATCAAGTGAGCTTAGCAAGCCCTACAAAGGGATAACCACTTGAGATGACCACTTAAATGAGATGACCACTTCAACGAGATGACCACTTCAACGAGATGACCACTTCAACGAGATGACCACTTCAACGAGATGACCACTTCAACGAGATGACCACTTCAACGAGATGACCTAAGATGTGCCCCAAACCCCTGCCCGGCTTGCCCCAAGTGTGTGAATAAGTGATTATTTTTAGGGATTATGACCCATGTACCTTCAATGTCCTTATCTCCCAGATATGAGATTTAACCAAGTGTATTTAAACCTACACAATTAAATTTATCAATGGAGAAACACTTGAAGATGGAAAAAACAGGCTGTGTTACGGTTTGCGCATGTGCCAAATCTTTTCACCTTTTGACACACAGTTGAAGTCAGAAGTATAAAAAACTGTATGCAACCAAGTGGTAAAACTGGTGTGCTTATACACCATTTTTGTAACAGTCTTTACTAAATTCTTGATTTTGTGGAATTCCTTACGCGCATGTAATACTTAAATCATAGCTTGTACACCTTGCAATGGTTCGGGTAGTCCTGTTTACCTTCAAAAGTGTACGTGCGCGCTCATCAGATGTATGTAGTGTAATTTCGTTACACAACGCCATTGGTCCATGTACATGTACTTGTACATGTACAGTGTTCATGAGTGTTTACAATACGCACAATTCAACTACATACGTACATTGCGTGGCGCGTCTTCATTTAATTTCGCCTAATTCCATTTTTCGCAGTGACGTTTTTGTAAACTCTACTGGGGGACTGTATCGGGAAGGAGACACGATAAGAAGGCCCAGATTGGCTGCAACTTACAGGAAAATAGCCAATGAGGGAGCAGACACATTCTACAAGGGGAGTTATGCGGATGACATTATTGCTGATATAACCGACAAAGGTACTGTTAGTTTAAGTCAAATTTATATAATTTGGATTTGAATCTTCTGCCATTAATCATCTGGAATGCTGTCCATCATGGAATGGCCTGCCCAGTCACCTCGGGCCAATTTCATGGCACTGCTAGAATTCCTTTGCTTCGTAAAGAGTGTACCAGCCAAAAGTGTATGTCAAATTCTGTTTTTAGAAATGGTAGAAGAATATTTGTGGAGACGTGGTGGTCTAGTTGATAGCGTGTCGGACTTTCGGTCGAGAGGTCCATGGTTCGAAACCTGGCCATTGCACCGCGTTGTGTCCTTGGACAAGACACTTCACTTTATGTTGTCTCTCTCCACCCAGGTATATAAATGGGTACCAGCAAATACGGTTGGGGAAACCCAACTATACTCTTCAACAAAAGAAACTGTGCATGGTAACAATTGCTGTATTTTTTCAAGTAGGTGGAAAATAAACACCAAATTCACAGACAATATTCTCAGACATTGATAGAAAAAGGTTAAGCACTCAAAACCTGCTCATGGCATAGTGCAGGACTTAGGCATGCCTGGGTGTTGATTTCACAATAGGGGTCATACAGGTTGTTATGTAACATAATTCCATAAAGTTCAGGTCTCGTTAGCAAGCCGTATAAAAGGACTACCCAAAAGTCAGAAGAGCATTTTGCAAGATTGTGTCCAGTACTCAAAACGTCATGCCACGTCTGTCCTTAGCTGACCGTCATCAGGCCATTGGAATGTTGCGGGCCGGAATGAGTCAAGGCGAGGTTGCAGCACACTTTCAATGTCACCGAAACACCATTTCAGCACTTGTGAGAAGGCAGAGAGAGCGAAATGATGTAATCAGCTTTGTCACTAGTTCTGAACATGCATTGCTACATGTAGACCAGTAAGAATAATGAAAAGTAACAGTATGTGTCTCCAACCTATGTTTGAAGTCGCATTTAAACCTTTCTCTGTGAAGTACATGTATGAGCATATAATTAACATTTATATTTATCTTCAAGCACACTTCAATCCGTGTTTTTAATTGGTGGATCCATGGCAACAGTGTGACATTGTACCATACCCTTCAGATTTTAATGTCGCACTTTGCGTGATGCCCCTGATATTCCAAATGCACTACGTCACCTACACGGAACAGCATACTACTGTACATGACTGCAATTTCAAACATGATGCGTGTGCGTACATGACGCGTGTGCGTTTGTTGCAACTTGATATGCGTGTGCGTTTGTTGCAACTTGCTATGCGTGTGCGTTCGTTGCAACTTGCTATGCGTGTGCGTTCGTTGCAACTTGCCTTTCTCGCCCCCAACCGCGCGTGTGTGCGTCATTTGCTTGAAGATAAATTCGTTATTCCACTGACTCATGAGGCAAAATGTAGTACGTCTGCATCCCATATAGTGTTGTTTCGTACGCGCGCGTTGTTGCTGAGGCGGCCATGACATATGACACTCATGTAAACAGCACGTGCGTCCCTGGCGCATGAAACGCAGGATTATGCAGCGTCATGATCGGAACATATTCATCATGCCGGTGGATAGATCCAGTTTTTATCATAGTCTCGGCTCGTGTAAGTGATCGTGATCGTGGACGTAGTGATCAAGTCCCAAGTATTAGCCTTTTGCCAAGGTTTGCTTTACAACTCAGGCGTTCACAATCACTGCTCGCGCCTGGCCGGCCAGCCAGGTAATTTTTGTTTTACATCGTTGCGTGGAGTACACCCTAATTTTTCCAATGACTGATAGGCGTACTTCTCAAGTGACAATCTTGGAAACAGTCAAAACTCTTAGGCCTACTGTCACTATTACTTAGAGAAAAAAAAAGAAACCGAGGAATTTCGAAAAATCCCAAACAACACTGAGATTTGAACCAAGTGACCTTATGATTGCAAGGCGAGCTCTCTTCTATTAAACCAACCTTAACCCCTAAACTCTAACATGTTTTAAGAAGCTAAACAGGTACAAAACCTCCCGTTTTCCCCTCGCAGTGACGTAAAAAAGCGCCCTCTGGGTGGTACTGGTACGGGGAAATCCGCTAACCGCTAGACTTGACCAAGTCCGACTTCAATATAACCGCCTCTTTGACACTGTGTGATCGAGGCCGAGGCTGAATAACCACAACTTGGTTTCTAAGTAAGGCCGAATAACCACAACTTGGTTTCTAAGTAAGGCCGAATAACCACAACTTGGTTTCTAAGTAAAGGCCACTAGTAAAAAATGCATGCACATGGCTGCTTTTAAAGGCCCAACAATATATCATTTGAAAGATGAAACCTTTTTACAGACTAGTGCAATAACATCAATCAAGAATGTTGGTAAATTAGCCCACAGAAATTTCAGCCACATATACATGCATCAGGTCAATGCTTTAAAAAGTTCCTATTTAAAAAAAATATTGAGTGCACTACCACCTTGCAGAAAGTACCACCTTGGACAGAAATAAATTATAAAATGTGGTTTTTGTTACTGCTGTCAACACTTTGAGTATTGTTTTCTTGTTAACCGAGGTAAACAATTAACTTTGGGTCACTGCAAATGATGGGCTACAAAAGCCTTTAAGTTGGTTTGCATTAGCATTATAATTGCGAGAAAAAAACGGCAATAAACATACACAGACAATGGAAAACTCTAATACATGTATTTGTATATTTTGCAATATTTTATTCAAATTCATTAGTCATAAAGTGACAATTGTTTTCAAGAAAACTGAATAATTTGTACTATAGTAAGCGTTCCTCGGTCCACAATACACATACACTCCTAAGAATTAGATTAACCTTGAACAGTGGAACCTTGTTATCCTGATCGAATAAAAATTACCAAGATACATGAATTTGTTTACTATGTTAAAAAGTGTTCCTGAAATTGAGCATGACATGCTTGAGTGCCTTTTTGTGAACTGCCCAATTTGACCTTTCTGCTGAAAATAATTTTCTTTTGACTTTCAGTATAGTAAGAGGTCCTACTTTGCAGATTTCCAAAACAAAATTTACCTGAACAAAATGCAGAACAAAGGGTTTAGACCTACAAAATTCCTTGCTATAAACAGAATGCCTGATATTATCCATGTTTGTCTGTGGTCTTTTGTACCTGTAATTGTGTAACACTGCATTTTTTCGATGGAGCTGACTTCTTCAAATGAACTGCTAAGGGTGGGTTTATCACACTGGGCCTTTTCGTGCGTAAATTTGATGTGGGTCCTGTTGACAAAAGGTAGTATGACTATGTAGATAATTTGGAGTGAAATGACAACCAAAAATTACAGAATCACAAAACACCTTTATCCCGAGTTAATTCTGTCGTTTTTAGTGTGTCGTTTCACTCCATGTTGCTTTTTTCCCCCACACCACACACATATCAAATTTATACGCAAAAAGGGGCAGTCCAAAAAACAAACAAAAAACAAACAGCCCAAAAAACAAACATGAACCCTGTCAATTAGCTGCTGCTTTGGTATTTAATATCTGGCCTCCAAGCACAACACGCCCCCTTTACCATAAATCCACTCCCCATCCACCCCTGCCACCTCCTGCCTCTTGCTCCGCCCCACATTAAAAACATAATACGTCAACACTCTCTCGATTAAATGACCTGCCAGCCATTTAATAATTTCTTGTTTTTAATCGACTGGCATTAATCCTTGACAGATTTTTGCGTTCTTGGTACCAAATGAAAGCTGATAACTTTTTCTATTCTAGAAAAATACCTATTTATCTTTTTTTTTTAAATTGACGCCAAAATCGGCCAAAACACGAGCAGTGCAACTTTAATTTCCATTTCCATCTGCATAATATTATAACTAGTTAAGTCTGTCTGAGAACCTTATGTTGTCTCATCCTTCTCAGTTGATGGATGCATCTGGTAATGTGTCTCTCTCTTGGCTTTTTTCCTCCTTATTTCAAAAGGTGCCGTTTCTTGGTGGAACGGTCCTTGGCTCTGTCATATCTTGTTTTACCTGAAATGAAACAATTCACAAATGTTGATTATGAAAAACTAAACTATACGTGTACAGGGAATTTAATTTAATTAGTTAAATTTAATGCAATACTGGGTTTTTAGAAGCCCTGAAAACTTTAGCAACAAGTGAAAAGAAAGTCCAAATAAAACGTAGAACCTACCCAAAGCCCTTTTGTTTTATGTTGAGAGAAGTCAAGAAAATAGGTGTACCTGTATGCAAGGTAAATTGACAAAATGGGGACTTTAACATTCCAGTTTTACATCTTAAAATGTTTGTGATTTTTAGCGACAAGTCACCATTAAAGTCTGTAAAAAGGAGCTAAAACACCACACACCGTTAATACTGGGTCTAAGTGACATGTTGAATGAACTAAACTGGTGGTGGAAGACATATGCAGTCAGTTGGTGCTTCAGTGTCATTGATTGGAGGCACTTCAATCATCAACAGCAGTCTGATGAACAGGAAAACATGAGTAGGTGTGACCGGTCTACTTCATCTGGTCTTAACATCAGTAGTTTTATTGACACTTGATGTACATCTGTCAGCAAAACCTGGCCGCTGCAAATATGAAAGAAATATTTCAACACAAAACACAGTAACAGAAACAGCATTTTCAACAGTTGCTTGTTTTTTCCTAGTTTGTCTTCCCCGTGATAGTAGAAAACTTCCCCCGAAATGGTTTGGTCTGAAGTGCTATAGTCTTTGAGTAAAACAATAGACCTTTAGGGAGAAATATGTTTTGCACATAAGGTCTAAAGCCATGATCAACTGCTCATTTTTTTTCTGGACAGATAGGTTAATTAGTGGCGTACATGCCCGAAAATTTGGTACAAATATCGTACACGTTCGCCACTAATTCGTCCTAATAAAATATGACATATATGCCCCAAAACGTGCAAATTTGGTTAGAGGTATGAATTCCGTTTACGGAACAGGACAGTACAAGTTTAAGTATTTTCAAGGAATAGTCAATGTTTTTCACTTCTAAAATCACTCTTCATTAAAATATTAACACGTTTTTGTGGCTATTAAGTCAATAAGGAGAATAAGTGGCGACCAGTAAACTGAATTATTTCCTAGTTAGGAAATATGATTTTAGCAATAAGAAAATATCAAGTTGTTTCATTGAAAACACATGGTATGCGAACAAACGTGTCGGCCTAGTTTTTTCACCTAAAAAATCTCCTTCCCCTCCCTAAGCAACTTCGGCTTGCATGGCCTCCCCCTCGGCAAATTTCTCAGTACATGTAGGCCTATATCCCTATAGCTGCATATGCAATGCCTACCTAATGCCAGGTGCATGCTGACTGAAGGCAGTTGGCCCCGATCACTTTTTTGGGAATCACCAAAAGACATGAAAGATGCAGAGCCGGCCGCGCAGTCATGTTGAAAACCCACACATTTTTGTCCCTCCGGGCCTCCACCGCCGGTTGTGGCAGCTCGAAACGGCACAATCTTGAGGCATCGCCGGTACAGCAGCTAGCACCAACACAAGAAAACCTTCTCAAAACTAGGCCTTGTTGCCTGGGACTGAGATTTATGCTATTAAATCGACGACAGCGTCAAATGTTCCGTCTCGCAGTACACTTCGTCCGTTTGTTTACGCGTTGCTGTGCATACACAGCTGTCATATGTCATGGCCGCCACCAAAATGCGCAACTACACTATACCACGAAGGCCGTATTCCACTCATGCTCGTAGGATAACTAATAATAATCTTACTGTTTTTCATTTCATTTCATTTCATTTTATTATAAAAATCCTCGTAGCCCAAAGGCCAAATTACGATTTTTTTACAAACAAAAACAAACATCCACATTACTCAAATTAAAACAATAATTACCAAGAACCACTAAAGATCATAAGAGTAAATTAAAACGAGGACAATAAAACATTGCACATACATATGCGAACACTCACTTAAAATCATTCATTTAGTAACCGGATAAAATATGGTATTGAACTACGTTGAAACCGACAAGTCCGAGCATAAAAAGTCGTAAATTTACTACTGTTTCGCAGGTTGCGGGCATGAGTCTCAAATCTGGTCGGGGGAATTAGGTCACTTGTCCGCACTGACTGAGAAAGCCTTGCGGCAATGATCCTCCCTCCTAGCAGACAGAGACTCAAGCCCACAACCTGCAAGTGCTTCAACATAACCACAATAATTCACACCAAGAATTATCTTGCAAGCCCTTTTCTGGAGCTGCTCCAAGATATTGCACTGGTCGGCAGAGATGGATGAATGCCAGACCACATCACAGTACTCTAACAAGGGACGAACATAGCCTTTGTAAACAGTTGCCAACTCATTGGCATTGAATCCAAACTTTTTCAATGTGCGAAGCATGTAAAGTTTCCGATTTGTCTTCTTAACAATTTCTAAGATGTTTGTGCCCCATTTTAAATCGTTCTGCAACCAAACACCAAGAACTTTAGCATAAGTAACGACCTGAAAGGATACTTCCTCAATTACCATATTTTGACAAGCAGGAATACGTTTTTTAAAACATATTTGAAAGGCCTGGCATTTAGCTGGGTTCAAAGCCAATTTATTATCATTTGACCAAGTGGCAAAATTATCAAGCTCTTCCTGAATACAACCTGGGTCACTCGGGAGACGATTTTCCACTGTATTGCAGGTCCCACAGAGGGAAGAGAGCTGGATGATGGAGAAGCTGGTAGCTTACGTTAACTCCAGACCCTCGGGCAGTGGAGAAAGTTTACCTCTACCTCGAAGACTTAAAGAGCTAGGCGACAAATTGAGTAAAGACTGCCCTCCCGTAAGTTTTTTTTTGCCAATATTCTGTAAATTCTGTAACACAAACCTTCAAAATTTCACCAGCACCGTTTGTTTAAGGCCAAAGATCCATGTATGCATCATGCGTAGTGCGATCTGCGTTAACAACTTCGGATGCGCGATGTGTATTTTGAAAAACCATGTGAATGCATTTCTGTATTGAAAGCCCTGCACCGTACCGGATGGGACGAGCACCAAATATAAAATTCATGTTGTCAGCAATGCGCGCGCCAAATTCATGCCACGAAATACGCAGCTCTGTGATGCAAAGGCATGGAGCTGCGTATTTCGTAGTCCAGATTCTGGACTATATTATTGCGATATTGGATCGTAGCGCGGCCGACTATAGAGGGCGGAATATCGATATTATTTGGACAGCGCATAATATAGTCCAGAACTTAACCTAAAATTCCCCGCTGGGGTCAAAGGTCAATCGAGCTCATAAATATTCATTCACGTCGCGGTGTTCGATACCGCGATATCGATATCTGCAGCGCAGCATGCATGTACGTGTGCGCAAACTGCATACGAGTACTGTACTGTACACATAGCGCGTATTGCATGCAGTGTGTATGTGAATCAGCTCAATATAGCTAGCACGAACGTTTTAATGGATAGGTCACTTTGGGGGTGGGGCGTAGGGGGACTGGTGTACCTGGGAGGTTTACTGTGGGGGGGGGGGGGGGGGGGGGGTCCTGCATGAGAAAACAACATTTGGATAGCTTATTCCTTGCTGTGCCAAATATTTCAGTTTCATGCTAAAAGTGCAAAAAAACGAAAATAATATAAAAACCAACGTTCTTGTTTATCCTTTTCTTGAAGTTCAACATGTACATGTACAATGTAGTAGCAGATCTAATATTTTTGTGGCCCGCCGGGTGGGAGCTTCAGATAAGACATGTTTTGCAATTCACAAAATAATTAAGCAGGTACACAACTCAGCAAAATAAGTTCTCGGTAGTCTTATTTAAATTAATAGTTGACACAAGAGTCACCTAGTAATGGGATTATGACCTGAACATTCATTTAACAATTAAGGACATTAGTCTGGGAGCCCAGACCGATTTGTTCATCATCACGAGTACAAAAGGTCTGAAGCGTGGAATCAATAGGTGGGGCAAGTGTGACCTCCGAATGGCATTTCTTAAGTTGCAGATCCTGTACCTAAGGGAGGTGGGAGGCCCCCTTTTGACCCCAAAATCACTTTTATTAATATTTTCGAGTACATCGATCAAACCTTCACCAAACTATCCTCTGGTGAACCCTAATTAATGATCGGCATTTCTTAAGTTGCAAATCCTGTACTTGGTATGCTTAAGAAAGCCCTTAATTAGCAGTAATTAGCGGTTTAATGATAATATCGAGTACATCAACCAAACCAACGGTAATAAATTCTCTGGGGTTTCCTGAGTAATGAATGACCTTTCTTAAGTGTCAAATCATGTACCAAATCCCCTTAAGAAAAGGTCAAAGGTCATTCATTAGCAGTACACACAACAGCCGTCGGCAAAAAGCCCATTTGTTTTGAACGGCTAGCGCTATGAGCAAACGGCTGTTTTGTGTTTCATCCGCGGTTTAATCTCCGCTCGTTTTATGCGGACTTAGACGAAGTTATCTGGCACTGGGGTGGTTGAAATAATTCTGCAGAGTACACTGGCCAAAGAAAGACGTTCTTAGTTCAGCTTCTGTGGCGATTTCACTCGAGAGAATGTCAGTACCAGGTGAGACTAGGCCCTATGTGTTTTTTAACGCAACCAGTCAAAGGAAAGATTATGTCTCCGCTATGGGTTCCGTAGACACATCGCCTTCATGAATTTACCAGATTCTGTTCAGTGCACGTGTAATCAATTTCAAAATTGACAATTGCAGTATTTGTCACCGTCAAAAGCCGCGGATTACATTATGGAGTGCCGAAGTGTGAGGTGTTGCCACGGTAATTAGCTCCAAACATCATGGCTGTTAGATAAAACACAATTCAAAAGCACAGGGAAACGGTTCAGTGATATTTAGCGTATACCATTGCCTAACAATAGAGTGACGTATTAACTTCGGTAGCCCAAATGCATCGCAAACTTCGCAAAGGCGACTTTATCACGGGTCAGCAAACAACGGCTAAAGCTGCAGGTTTCTTCCTTTTTTGCCAAATACGTTGTATTAGAGCTAAGCTGATTCCCCTATGAAACGGTCTTAGATGCCCACCGTGCATCCTCAGTCGTTCCGATGTCCGCTTATGCTTTTATGGTAACACTCCTCATGCGAAATCTGTATAGTGTTCTGCACAAGACGTGATGTGTATCACCACATGTGCTCACCGGAACATCTGCACACGAAGACATCCAAGACATTCATATGTTAGAGTTAGCATGCACTCTTTTTCTGCATTCCACTATTTAAAATGGGCACCCGTCAATTCGTGACAGTATGGATTTTCTTTAAAAAAATCTCTGTGCGGGTTTATGCATTTTAAACTTTACATACGCACTTTGTTCACCATAATCCTGAAGTAAATGTACGTCTGCATGCATTAGAAACAAGTTTAGTTGCCAAAAAATGCCCCAAATGGCTGTCTCCGTGCACCGTGCAAGTCATAACATATTAAAATACATGCTGTACGTCCTTTATTATTGAATTACAATTTTAATTATTTCAGAGAAATCCTACTATAGATGTTCAAAGCAATGGTAACAAACACGACATCATAAATAGTTATAACTGTAAGTACTTTTTGGTATCTGAAAAAAGTGCGATTATACATTTGCATCTAAGATACTTTAAAAGGCCATACTGATTATGACCATAACATGTATTGAGTTACAATAATGGCTCTTTATAATTCATCATTCAGGACACCATTCAACTCTTTTTGGTTCGATTGTCGATAGTAAGACAGTTGTCATTTTGATAAGAATTTCATTTGATTATGAAATTATTGGGGACTGGGGAGTCTCGGGGTACCAAACGACAGAGTTAGGGAGGAAAGCACGTATGTAAACAAATGGTGATGTCATTATGTTTCATGGTCCATTAATTTGGGATTAAAAAGTCTGTGTTCACGTCTGGAAAGCCGAAAGCAGGGAAAACCGTACTTGCACCAACCCGACCTTTTGTTAACGCGGCAACCCCACCCTCTAAAACATGAAAGGTTGAATATTTGAGAGACAATATGGAAATTCACAATAGTGGGGAGAGGGGGAGGGGGCGGGGGGGAGGGGGAGGGGGGGGGGGGTGAGTGGGAGGGGTGGTGGGTATACACTTTGCATATTGAAGGGTGGATTCATACTGTCGGGGGAAAAACGACAACGCGAAGTGGCTTGAGCACTGCAGCCGATTTCACGAAACTTACGCAGTTGCGTAAGCCCACTTGCGCAACATTTTATTGCGTAAGTTGCGCAACATTCTTCCGAAGATAAGACACAAGCTATGGGGCTTGCGCCAGTGTTTCGTGAAATCGACTGCAGGTCATTATCTTTAGGTGTCAGAACCATAAGGCTCGAGTTTTGGTCAGGGCAAAGGAGTTATCTTGCCACGAAAGTCACATTTATGGATTTTTTGTTTTCGTCGGTTTTTGATGTCCTCAAAGTAACGACGGAGCGCTCGACAAAGCCGCACTTCGTGTTCACGTTCGCGATTTACGTGCATCTATAAGACCTCCATATTAGCCCTTTCGCGCGTAAGTGCGACGCGCGTCGCTTTGACAAAAAATTTCCTGGTCCAAAAAGTGAGCACCACGCCACCACCACCACCACCACATGTGGCTACTGGCTACGCTGCTGGGTGGAATACCGGGACGGTCACTTATGAATACACTCAAACTATAACTTGACAATAACTTTATAATTTAGGAACTAGTAATGCACCTATCAATTGTTTCCCCCACCCCTCCACCCCCGGGCTACCCCACCTAAGAGGTGGGGATTGTCACTTTTTTCGTGACAAAATCCCCACCCCTGGGGCAACATTTAGGTGACAAAAATCCCCACCCTCGAGTGCACAACATGCGCAAAAATGCACAAATATGCACAGAAAATGGGCTAAATGCCTCACCCTGGGGCATGAACAATGTGACCAAACCCCCACCTAGGGGGTGGGGCAGCGCGGGGGGGGGGGGGGGGGGGGGGGGGGGGGGGGGGGGGTGGTGGGAACAATTGATTGGTGCATAACGTCCCATGAAAGCAACGTGTCTATGCAGAATCCGTGGCGGAAATTTGCTTTGACTGCTTGCGTTGTACACAGTCTCACCTGGTACCAACATTTTTTTGGATTGATTTCGCTACAGAAGTTGAACTAAGAACGTCTTTCTTTGGCCAGTTTACTCTACAGAATTATTTCAACCACCCTAGTGTCAGAGAACTTCGCTTAAGTCCGCATAAAACGAGAGGAGATTAAACCGCGGATGAAACACAAAACAGCCGTTTGCTAAAAGCGCTAGCCGTTCAAAACAAATGGGCCTTTTGCCGACGGCTGTTGTGTGTACTGCTAATGAATGACCTTTGACCTTTTCTTAAGGGGATTTGGTACAGGATTTGACACTTAAGAAAGGTCATTCATTACTCAGGAAACCCCAGAGAATTTATTGCCGTTGGTTTGGTTGATGTACTCGATATGATAATTAAACCGCTAATTACTGCTAATTAAGGGCTTTCTTAAGCATACTAAGTACAGGACTTGCAACTTAAGAAATGCCGATCATTAATTAGGGTTCACCAGAGGATAGTTTGGTGAAGGTTTGATCGATGTACTCGAAAATATTAATAAAAGTGATTTTGGGGTCAAAAGGGGGCCTCCCCCTAGCTCCCTTAGGTACAGGATCTGCAACTTAAGAAATGCCATTCGGAGGTCACACTTGCCCACCTATTGATTCCACGCCTCATACCTTTTGTACTCGTGATGATGAACAAATCGGTCTGGGCTCCCAGACTACATGGGGGTGTGAAACAAAACTGCAATTAAGTGAGCAGTCCATTGAATCCATTCCTTCAAATTTGGAAGTCTCATGTATCTGTCTGATTAACTTGTGAAGCACAAAACTAATCAAATTATCATGAGGATGCTTGATTTGAGGGTTTTCATTAACATAATGCACTCTTTCAACCAGGGATTGGACATTTAACCGGTTAACCGGGGAAAAAATTAAAAACCATTTTGCCGAACGTTTAAACGAATCCCAATTTTAAAGAATTTACAATAGTTTTCAAAGGTTCTTTGTATTTACTTCATGAAATTGAAATATGGAGTATATGGAGTCGTAGTAAAATTTTCACCCGATAAAGATTCAATGATATTTTGGGGGCCTGGGGTATTGTGTGCATTGCAAATGCACCTATATAAAGTAAAACAACACCAACAACTTTGGTGTCGGCTGAACGGTGAACCGGTTAACGGACACTGGAAAGAATTGCAAACCGGTTTCTGAATTAACCGTAAATGCCCATCCCTACTTTTAACAGATGGGAATGTTAATCTACAAAAAAATAGAATTTATTCATCTTTCAGTTGCAATGTTTAATAAAACTGAATTCAGTATGACAGTACATCAAAATTTTAAAAATGCATTCTGAATTAAGACTGAGTTACACACTTGAGTTTATTTGTGTTAAATCCTTCAATTCATTTGCATGATCCAGTATTTTTGAAGGGATCTTTCAGATAACATACATTTTTTTGCAATGTGCAAATAAGCATAGGCACACAATTTACAGGAAATGTTCCCTCCTGTAGAAAAAAATGCCAGGCCGGGGGACTTCAGGACTATGCCACCTCAATACAAACTCAACAAAATAAGTTCCCAGACATTTATTCAAGTTCAAACATTTCAAATTAGGTCTAATATAGTTGATACAACAATCCTCAGCCAGTATAATTGCCTAGGTAGGCCTATATATGACCTGAACATTCATTTAAAAATGGCATGGGGTGTGAAGCAAAACTGCAAGTGAGCACTCCATTCCTTCAAATTTAGAAGTCTCATATTTTTCAGTGTCTCAACATGTGAAACACAAAACTAATCAATTATGAGTATTCTTGAATTGCAATGAGGGTTTTCATTAACAGTGTACTTTCAAAAGAATGGAATGTTAATCTGCAAAACAAGAAATTATTAATCTTTCAGTTGCAATTTTTAACAAAACTGAATTCCTGAATTCAGTAGGAGTACATCAAGATTCAAAAACATGCATTCTGAGCTACACAACTGCAATAATGAGCTACACACATGAGTTTATTACTATACAGTGTTCAATATGCCTTTCACACTCATTTTTCAAATGTAATCTGCAGCCATGCACAGAATGTTCATATACGTGCTGCTGCAGAGGATTACTGTCTGTGAATGAAATATGAACAATGTTTGCATCTGCCGTAATTAAATTTGGAGCAAAATTACTTTGTAGACAACAAAATATATCAGTGTAGGATTAATGCAGCTTTGCACAGATCAGGAAGTTGTAAAAATTTCCCCTTTTTTGCACAGGAATTTCTCCAAAAAGCTGCAGAGCAAATCAGAAAGGTATGCCGCATTTTCTGTTCAAATGTAACATATTTTCAGGGTGAGATAAAGTGCACAGACAATGAACCATCTTCAAAAACATAACACTATATATACTAGTCAGTGATTTTTCAAATCAGGGCAGTGATCATTCATCCTATAATTTCATGTATGTCAGAATGCTCAGAAAGGAAGACACATATAATGCAATACATGTACATTTTTTATTGTTGCAATGGTGTAAGAGCTGAACGCCCCCCGCCCCCCAATCTGCCTCTTTATGGGTCCATAATATTGGAACAGTGGAAACAAATATTTGAGGGGCCCTTGAAATGGTATAAACAAATCAAGCTTTTGAATTTGTATGTTCATGAGCAAAGTTATGACATCACATCAGGCAAACACAGGATCACTCTAAACTCTGCACAAAATATTGCACCATTTTCTCCAACTTTGATGAAACTTTTGTAACCCATGCATGGCTACATCATTTGAGTTTTTTTACATGTTGCTTGTAAAAAAAATGGAAATAAAAAACGCAGCACTAGTTTGCCACAACTCCAGTTTGAATTCATGTTTTTCTATACTTTCTCTTAGTTTTTGTAAACAAATTGTTGAAAGTTGAAAATGTTGTCTTTTATTCATTTAAAAATGGAATGAACATCACTAATGTTTGTATATAAACAAAAAGCTAATGGCTTTTAAAACAGGGTGCAATTTGCTTTGCAAATTTGTTAAAAGTGGTAATGTGGAGCACCCTGTCAAGTTTTAAAAGAATAATGTTGATAAAATGCCTGGTAGAAATTTCAGCAAATGATGCATGCAGGCAGTACTACTTCAGAAAACCTAAAAAAATACATGTATGGTCTTTGTGTTGAATATACTTGTGTTGAAATACTTTAGTTGGCAATTTTTTCCACAAATGTACAATTACACGGGAAAAATTATGTGATGTTTAAAAGTTTGTTATTGTTATCTACACTTTTAGTCGGGTTTTTCTTACGGGTAACTGCAATAGAAACTGCAGTATATATGGGCCTTTTTCTGCCTATTGTGTATAGAGCCTAAATTTCCTGGCCCACATGTACTGGAGGATTTTGTACTAAAGTGGCCATATATTAATTAGTCAACAAATTTAGTACACCTGCTTTTGTTGGAACTAATAACTGGCTTTATTTTACCATGTAAATTGTTCTTAAATACGTGCAATAAAATACACAAAGCACACGTACTGTGTCTTTATTTTACTAAATTCTGACCTCTTGACCTTAAAAATAGCTATTTTTAAGGTCAAGAGGTCAGAATTTAGTAGATAAGATTTGTTTCTTTAAAATGAAGTGCACTGATTTGATGGGAAAAACCTGAAATTATAAGTGAGAAAATTTGAGCACGGCAGGATGAAGAAGTGTTTCCGCACAAAATCTTTTTTTCCTCACTCCTATATATATATCATTTTTCATCAAATCTGCACGTACAGATATGCTTGATGAGTAATTTTGAAGACAAAATCTGATCAACTTCTCAACTCTTTCCAACTATACAAACATACAGTATACACCTGCATGCGTGGCTATAGCCACGCATGTATGGGGCGCCGTTCGTCAACTAATTATTTAGGCGAATTATAGCATGTTTTTTCCATGGTTTATCTTAATTCTGTGTAAATAATGCATTTGTGTCAAAGGCCGTTTATGGTTTACAAACAACTCGATTCTTTACAAAACAGGAAATATACTTGTAGCTGTGCAAATTCATTATTTACAAATAATGAAAATTACCTCGGCGTTCCATACTTTATTAATGAAACCGACCAGTGTACATTTCAATGGTTTACAAACAAGTATCGTTCATAGACAATTCTGGTTTACAAATAATACAAAACTATCCAGTGCGCAATTACATGGTTTATAAACCAAGAAACTTGCACCGGGGTCTGATTTTCTATGGTTTATAAATAATGAAAATTGGTTAGTGGACGTACAATTCCATGGTTTATAAATCTAAACTGCGCCGTTCTAATCAATTTTGTGGATTCTGTGGTTTGTAAACAATTACAAATAGTCAATAGGCGTGCATTTTGATGGTTTGTAAATAATTGAAAGTGATCGTTGGCTCACAATTTCATGGTTTATAAATAATGAAAATGAACTAGTTAGTGTGTCGCAAAATTTCATGGTTTACAAACAGAAAAAAAATAAAGCTTTATACACTTGTCTGTCGTTTGTAAAGGTTGACTATCGATAAAATAAGAAGTATTATGCACTCGGTACATCTCAAAATACGATCATTGACGAAAAATTTAAGGGTTTGTAAATAATGAAAATGGACTAGTTAGTGTGTCGCAAAATTTCATGGTTTACAAACAGAGAAAATTAAAGCTTTATACACGTTTCTGTCGTTTGTAAAGGTTGACTATCGATAAAATAAGAAGTATTATGCACTCGGTACATCTCAAAATACGATCATTGACGAAAAATTGAAGGGTTTGTAAACCATGAAAAACACGCTTCATAAACGTTTATTATAATCCAGTAACGTTGCGAGAGCAATGGGTGCGTTCAATTAGCTATCATCGAGTCATAGGGTGCTCGTTCATAGTGTGAACAGTCCGGCAGACCATGGCAACAAAGGTATTTATGTGTACAGCTCATCGAACGCCACGGCACAGCCTTCAGCGCGCGCGCGGGAAATTCCAGGTTCATTACCCGACTAAACCTAGCCGCGTATTGAGCCCAAAATCCAGCCGCGGTCTTAAAATCTCAAACGGATGTAGTAAAAGGTGATAAAATCTTATTTTTTATTACACGAGTTAAATAATAATAATAATAATTTAAAGAACGCTGAATGACGCAATGGGGCGACATTTCGGCAAGACTCTCGCCGGAGACCACCGAAATTTCGGCAAGAATCACTCAAAATGACACCTTATTTTTTTACCCAAAGCTTCCACTGATGGTCACAGACCTAAGAGAGACAGTTCCAGACCTAATAAAAATGGTTCTCGATTTTTAAAAAATGGTTTTTGACCTAAAAAAATTAATTTTAAACTCAAAAATATTAGGGCGACACCAAAATGTCGCCCTATTGAGCACGTCGCCCTAATATACCTTTTTTACACACGATTTGTCGCCCTATCCTACAATTCATAGTTTTTACATTTATATAGCGCGCATTCCATATAAATATGTTCATGTGCGCTGCACATTTTAAAAACGAAACTAATCACATCATCGTTACTTAATTAAGATTAAAAATCATAAATCAAAGGCAAGTTTAAAAAGATATGTTTTAACTTCAGTTTTAAACTTCTCAAGACTCCTAAGATTTCTGATGTGACCTGGAAGTTTGGACCATAGTTTAGGGGCAGCGGTCTGAAAAGCACAATCGCCTAATGAAACTTTACATTTAACATTTCCCGGAGTCAGTAACACACTATTCATTGAACAAAGACTCTGGCAATGAAATTGTTAAAATTCTCATAGAAATGTATTTCTTTTCACGGTGTTACCTAACTCAGTCATCTACCGGGCTGATTAAATTTTAAATGGTAATTTTAATTTATTAATTTTTAATTAATTTTAATTAATGAGGAGTCTCCATTTTCCACCCCAAAAGTGCCGAAAACTTAATACTGCCGACAAAATGGTCCCTTTAAAAGAAAATGTACACCACATAGTTTCAAAAATTAGCATTTTTATTACATAATCTGTTTGATCCGTCAATGGGGCACATCAAATTTTGGATGAAGCAAAATCGGTCCACAAATTAGTGCTTAATTAAATGGCTAATAAGGAGTCTGGTTTCCACTATAAAAGTGTCGAAAACTTAATACTGCTGACAAAATGTCCCTTTAAAAGTAAATGTACACCACGCCCAGTGCGCAAGCCGCGGTCGGGCCGTCAGCGGCCCGCTAGCGGCACCGCTAGCGGGCCGCTGGTGGCAGCCACCCGCGGACCGCGGACCGCTAGTGCTCCGTTGGCGATTGAGGAGCGGCAGTGGCACTGGTGGTTTGCCACTGGATACCGCTAGTGGTTCGCTAGTAGCTCGGGAGCTGTAAAACGCTGTTCGCGTGCCACTTGCAAGCCACCGGCGAACCGCCGGTGGTTTTTGGTCGGTGTGCCGATGCCGACCGGTCGCTTCCCAGTCGACGGCAGCCGACGGCGGTCAGTTTGAAAAATTTGCATTTTTATTACATATTCCGTTTGTTCCGTCCATGGGGCAGATCAAATTTTGGAGGAAGCCAAATCGGTCCACAAATTAGTGCTTAATTAAAGGGCTAATGAGAAGTCTCCATTTTCCACCCCAAAAGTGCCGAAAACTGAATACTGCTGACAAAATGTCCCTTTAAAAGAAAATGTACACTACATAGTTTCAAACGGATTATGTAATAAAAATGCAAATTTTTCAAACTATGTGGTGTACATTTTATTTTAAAGGGACCATTTTGTCAGCAGTATTAAGTTTTCGGCACTTTTTTAGTGGAAACCAGACTCCTTATTATCCCTTTAATTAAGCACTAATTAGTGTACCGATTTGGCTTCCTCCAAAATTTGATCTGCCCCATGAACGGATTAAATGGATTACTAGTATGTAATACAAATGCTAATTTTTAAAACTATGTGGTGTACGTTTTCTTTTAAGTTTTTGGCACTTTTGGGGTAAAAAATGGACACTCCTCATTAATTAAAATTAATTAAAAATTAATTAATTAAAATTACCATTTAAAATTTAATCAGCCCGGTAGATGACTAAGTTAGGTAACACCGTGAAACGAAATACATTTCTTTGAGAATTTTAACAATTTCTTTGCCAGAGTCTCAGAACTCGTGTAATAAAAAATAAGAATATGTTTACATAGATAGATGGCGCTTTACAAATGCATGTGTTATTATTATTTTATCACCTTTTACTACATCCGTTTGAGATTTTAAGACCGCGGCTGAAACCGCTGCTGAGACCGCTGCTGGATTTCGGGCCCAATACGCGGCTAGGTTTAGTCAGCTAATGAACCTGGAATTTCCCGCGCGCGCGCTGAAGGCTGTGCCGTGGCGTTCGATGAGCTGTACACATAAATACCTTTGTTGCCATGGTCTGCCGGACTGTTCACACTATGAACGAGCACCCCTATGACTCGATGATAGCTAATTGAACGCACCCATTGCTCTCGCAACGTTACTGGATTATAATAAACGTTTATGAAGCGTGTTTTTCATGGTTTACAAACCCTTCAATTTTTCGTCAATGATCGTATTTTGAGATGTACCGAGTGCATAATACTTCTCTTTTTATCGATAGTCAACCTTTACAAACTACAGAAACGTGTATAAAGCTTTAATTTTCTCTGTTTGTAAACCATGAAATTTTGCGACACACTAACTAGTCCATTTTCATTATTTACAAACCCTTCAATTTTTCGTCAATGATCGTATTTTGAGATGTACCGAGTGCATAATACTTCTTATTTTATCGATAGTCAACCTTTACAAACGACAGACAAGTGTATAAAGCTTTATTTTTTTCTGTTTGTAAACCATGAAATTTTGCGACACACTAACTAGTTCATTTTCATTATTTATAAACCATGAAATTGTGAGCCAACGATCACTTTCAATTATTTACAAACCATCAAAATGCACGCCTATTGACTATTTGTAATTGTTTACAAACCACAGAATCCACAAAATTGATTAGAACGGCGCAGTTTAGATTGTTTATAAACCATGGAATTGTACGTCCACTAACCAATTTTCATTATTTATAAACCATAGAAAATCAGACCCCGGTGCAAGTTTCTTGGTTTATAAACCATGTAATTGCGCACTGGATAGTTTTGTATTAATTGTAAACCAGAAAAACGTGCAGCAATGTGCAGTATTCATTATTTATAAACCATGGAATTGTCTATGAACGATATACAATTCTCTTGTTTGTAAACCATTGAAATGTACACTGGTCGGTTTCATTAATAAAGTATGGAACGCCGAGGTAATTTTCATTATTTGTAAATAATGAATTTGCACAGCTACAAGTATATTTCCTGTTTTGTAAAGAATCGAGTTGTTTGTAAACCATAAACGGCCTTTGACACAAATGCATTATTTACACAGAATTAAGATAAACCATGGAAAAAACATGCTATAATTCGCCTAAATAATTAGTTGACGAACGGCGCCCCATACGCATGCAGGTGTATACTGTATGTTTGTTCGTTTCATAATGCACAGCGCGTAGCCGGCATAGGAGGCCGATATGTACACATTATAATATTATAATGACTATGCGATGTATAGACCAGTTCACTAATAAATTCAAATATATGCACGCATGCGCATAACAGACGTCGGAGGCCAGAGCAAGTGAGTCGATATTTACGTGCACATGTTTATATGGCGATACGCGGTTGAGCATCATCTTTCTCCGCTTTGGAGTTAAGTTGTAGCGTTTTGGGGTGTAACAAAAGGCAAAATGCCAAATTTAAGTTTAAAGGAATCCATTTATTTGATTTTCCAAGGTTTACGAGGGAAGAAAAAATACGGGAAACATCGTTTGTGGGATAGGCGCGTATAGTGGCACGGTACGTGCGGCGAGGCCTATGGGGTCTCGTCAAACATTTCGAAGCTGGACTGGGAGGGTTAATGATAATCCAGAAGGAATGAACTTTAGGTCAATGTAATATTGAATACTAGTCCTCATAAATAGTTGGCCTGTGACACGACAGGAGGAAAGAATAATGAATGACCATGACTTTAGACTTGTGTACAAAATTTGTCATGTGGCTGGCCGCACATCCCACGTTTAACTTTAAGTTTCTCAAATCTCTAATTATTTTCACTCCTAATGTTTTTTTTTTTCATCAGGAGCCACTTACATGGCGCTGTTTAGCACAAACATTTGCTTAGCACTAATCTATTTGATTTATAAAATGGGTTCCCAACCACAACTGAATGTCAAATTGTGTTTTTACAAACACTGAACAGTAGGAAAATATATTAGTAAATCACTTACAATTTTGCCTGGCCTGGCAACCCAAAATGGCAATGCAAAGCAATTCTGTGCTGAGCATATTTTTGTGCTAAACATGAAATTAGCCTTTGATCTGCATTTACTGATGCTTAAAGAGGGAAAAACTTATGAAAATGTTGCCGGAAGTGCTTCTCAGCCAACCAAACTGGGGCACTTTTGCATAACTGTGGATTTTTGACACATAAAAATCAAATTTTTCAGTGCATCTGCATGGGAGCAAAATGTGCATTTTTTGCACCCAAGGTGGATATTTTTGCACTTAATCACTTTAAAAAATAAAATGGGTCATCCCCACCTCTTATATACGTGGGACAGCCCTGGGGAGGAGTGGGTTAAACGATGGTTTGTAATGATTGCAATATAATTATATGCGTGGTATATGGTGCCTAATCACTATGGAAATGAATAACCAAACATGCAATGAGAAGACAAATCATGTGGCCTTCATCAGGTTTAGAACCCGAGACCTCTGACACAGCAGATATTCAACCACAGAAGCCATTGTATATATAGGGGTATAGACCCTTTGCAACAGTGGCCATGTTTGTGGTCAGTTTAATTTATAACAAAAGATCCTCCCTTGGAAACCCACAATGCACAATTTGGTATTTTGTCTGATCAGCACAGAAATTTAATTGCAAACACAGGGTGACTGGAAAGACCATTATGGTCAGGATTCTAACCCAAGACATCTGACATGTCAGGTTGATGCTCTACCAGCTGAGCTACAGCATATACATGTAATGCATAATTACACATTAGTATACTAATCTTTCTTGCCGTGAATGTGCTGTATTTCTTCAAATGTACATAGCAGCATTTAATTTCAAATTAAAGGCACAGGCTCGTCAGCAATGCGCGCCCGCCAAATGTGTGCCACGCAATACGCAGCTCCATAGCAAAGGCATGGAGCACGAATTTGGCGGGCGCGTGCTGCTGACGAGCCTGTGCCTTTAATTTCATAAAATGTAAACAAGTGCCAAAATTGCAAGTGGGGCAAGTACATGTATAATTACAGTGAATACCCTATTAATCATGTTTAAATTCACCTGTATAAATTGCACTTGCTACCTTAATCATTACACTTGGACTCAACAAATGGCTCCTGGATTATATGACTGAGTAGACAACAAACTGACCCTACCACGTTATTCCAATTCAACGGCATTACCTTAATCAACAGTTCTACTCTTAAACTTGTTGATAATTTAAAGGACATTGTACATATTGTACATTTTGTGTATATCGGCTATAAATTATGGAGAAAGAGTCCCAACTGCAGCCTCATGAGTATTATGAGCTGGTCACTATATGAAGCACATTTTCCTTGTTCTGCTGCCCAAAGAGTCATCCTTTCACCAGTAGTTCATCAGTGAAGCCTTGGTTTCAGGAAAGCTGCAAAAGAAAATAATAAGTGTGAACAAAACAAAATCATTCTTGTCCCTCTCTTCTACTTTTTGAAACCAGCTTACTCTATTAGGCATACTAGTGCACTTAGTATACAGCAGTCATTATGGACACTTATCTTTATACATGTAAGCAACTAAGCATAGTAAAATTGAGTTTAACTTTGTTAATAAGAGGTCTTTTGGACTTTGCACATTAACTTGTTATGTTAACCTTGTATTATGAGAAATAAAAACAATGAGGAACAACTAAAAGGATTGGGAACCAATTGGAACCAAAATTGGGCAACAAAAGTTGTCCTTGTTATGAGTGGAATGCTCGTATTAACAAGGTTGAACTAGTGTACCAACACAGGGGCGGATCTAGGAATTTTCCAGGGAAGGGTTTTGCCAGTGCGAGTGCAGACAAAGTCACTCAGCTTGTGTGTGGGGGGGGGGGGGGGGGGGGGGGGTGGAGGTGTCATTTTTATATCAGCTTGCTGCGAATAGGTGGACACACATAAAAGCATTAGATTTGTTTTTTTTAGTCTGAGCAGTGGTTTTTTTTACCCCCCCCCCCCCCCCCCCCCCCCCCCCCCCCCCCACCCCCCTCTGGATCCGCGCCTGCAACAAATGAAGTGCAAATGAGTGTTGGCACCCCTTAATTATAACTACCACATTGATCGCAATGGCAGATCCAGCCTCATACAATACATTGGGCTGGATCCGTCTGCATCCCTACATCCCAACATGATGTTCGGACCAACAAGCCAATAATATAGAGTGGTTTCACAGCTGTCACGGGTCACTATAAACATCTCTCGTGTTTGTCCTCCAGAAGGGAAGAGAACAATAGAGCCTCATGCTTTGCTGCTAGCAGCCACATGTATTTCCCAATCCCACATGGCTCTAATTGTTCTCTCTTCGATCTGGAAGAAAACCACGGGAGGGTTTATAGTGACCCGTGACTAACGTATACTGATATGATGAGGCACTTACATGTATACACAGTATCATCGTCTTGGCATCATTGTCCTCAATGTAATTGTAGCTCCAACACTGGTCCTAATACCACCTGCTCCAGTTCCCCAACATTCAAGAGTCTTGACATATTTGTCTGTCATCACAAAATAAAGTACATGTAGTACTTTTGTACATCAAAACAATTATGTTGGCTACATCAGTTTTACAAAATACTGAAATTGTTTAACTTTCTGTCTCAACCTTGTCAACTAGGTTTTCAGTTCCAAAAACATACATGTATATGTCACTTCAAAGGGCAATTTTGCATTTGTATGACTAGGGACGGGAATTACAGTGTATTCAGAAACCGGTTTCAATTTTTTCGGTTAAACGGTTAAACGTCCCACCCCTATTTATGACTATTTAAATTTTAAATTATCAAAATATTTTCATGGACATTAAAATGGCTTGTGTTTAAATGTCAACATGCGTAATGTTATCAGTCATTCCATCAGTCAACTTACGGGCATCACATGTTTCTCTAGCTCTGTGATCAAGCAGTTCTTCATTACAAGGTCATGCAGGAGAAGGCGTGGTCCTTGTAAGATGCCTTATGAAGGGAAATTCAAGGATTCTTCTGCGCTGTGCTGTCACTCATGGCACGGCTTCACAACTCTTTCTTCAGTTTCCTCGAAGACAAACTTTGAAGTCCAAGTTACTGTAAATGACATTAAAGCCAGGAAGCCTTGAAGATTGTGTCCACCAATAACTGATACCTGACTTAGCCCAGACAAAACATACGAGACTGGCTAAAAAATGTTTTTTTTTAATCTCAAATTTTTCTCACTCCTAAAAATGTTTCTTTTAATTATCAAATCTGCAGTTAGGCCTATTTATGTTTGATACGGAAAAGTCATGATGATTTGAAGGACAAGATATATGGGTTTAATAACCTCTGAAGTCTGGGTAAGAGTTAAAAAGGTTTGATCAGATTTTTATTGCTTAAATGACTCATCAAGCACTGGTACAGATTTGATGGAAAAACCAAATTTTTTTGTCAATCTCATATGTTTTGTACAGACAGTAAGTCATGTCAACTACTCCATTCTTTCCCTTCTCCCATGCACTGGTATATTAATAGTTGCCAAAATTTTCCCCAGTGGTAGGAATTTTTTAGTATCGAAAAGTGACAATCCCAATTTCTTGGGAGAGGGGGTGGGAGAAGAGGGCGGGCATAAGAATTGAGAAGTTGATCAATAATACCATCAGTGTCTTTTACAAATTGTATACCTATCAATTGTTCCCCGCCCCCCTCCCCCCACCCCCCTCCCCCCGGGCTGCCCCACCTAAGAGGTGGGGATTGTCACTTTTCGCGTGACAAAATCCGCCACCCCTGGGGCACAATTTAGGTGACAAAAATCCCTACCCTCAGGTGCAAAATGTGCATTTATGCACACAAAATTGTATTTCAATGGGTCAAAATCCCCACCTAAGGGGGGAGTAAAATATTTGACGATTTTCTTAGAAAACAGGGATTTTTCAAAAGTGAGAAGCCATGCATGGTCATTTCCCCAAGAACAAATTGTTACCTAACCATGCAAGTGACCAGTACTAATTCGTACCTAGTTTTCCTTTCTGGCAGCTCTTTGTGTGTGTCTTGATGGTGTGGAATTTCATGCATGTCGGCCTCAATAGCGCTGCGCGGTAGATCGCGAAACCTGTAGCTCATCCGTATTTTTTCAGTTTATTTCCTTTGTCCAAACCAAACGTTGCCTCTTATGAATTCCTTTATCTTTCTATTTGGCATTTTGCTACACCCAAAACGCTACAATTTAACTCAAAAGCTGAGAAAGATGATGCTCAATCGCGTATCGCCATATAAACATGTGCCTAAATAGGGTCTCACTTGCTCTGGCCTCCGACGTCTGTCATGCGCATGCGTGCATATATTTGAATTTATTAGTGAACTGGTCTATTGCGCGGACAATTTTCGAGAATCGATTCCCGACCGTCGATTATTCGGCGCGCCTCACACACATGATTGATAAGCGCTGCGTCCAATCAGACTAGGTGGGCGGAGCTATAGTTCCCTGAGATTTCTCAGGGAACTGGAGGTTAAGTTCTGGACTATATTATGCGCTGTCCAAATAATATCGATATTCCGCCCTCTATAGTCGGCCGCGCTACGATCCAATATCGCAATAATATAGTCCAGAATCTGGACTACGTATTTCGTGGCAGGGGAATGGAAGTCCTACAATTGTAGAGCTTCCATTCACGTTGGGGAATGGAAGTCCTACAATTGTAGAGCGTCCATTCACGTGGTGGAATGGAAGTCATACAATTGTAGAGCGTCCACTCATGTTGGGGAATGGAAGTCCTACAATTGTAGTGCTTCCATTCATGTCGGGGAATGGAAGTCCTACAATTGTAGAGCGTCCACTCATGTTGGGGAATGGAAGTCCTACAATTGTAGAGCGTCCACTCATGTTGGGGAATGGAAGTCCTACAATTGTAGAGCGTCCATTCATGTCGGGGAATGGAAGTCCTACAATTGTAGTGCTTCCATTCATGTTGGGGAATGGAAGTCCTACAATTGTAGAGCGTCCATTCATGTCGGGGAATGGAAGTCCTACAATTGTAGAGCGTCCATTCATGTCGGGGAATGGAAGTCCTACAATTGTAGAGCGTCCATTCATGTCGGGGAATGGAAGTCCTACAATTGTAGTGCTTCCATTCATGTTGGGGAATGGAAGTCCTACAATTGTAGAGCGTCCATTCATGTTGGGGAATGGAAGTCCTACAATTTTTGTAGAGCGTCCATTCATGTTGGGGAATGGAAGTCCTACAATTGTAGAGCGTCCATTCATGTTGGGGAATGGAAGTCCTGCAATTGTAGTGCTTCCATTCATGTTGGGGAATGGAAGTCCTACAATTGTAGAGCGTCCATTCACAGTTCGTGGTCTGGCCCATGCAAGCCAAAGTTTGTGGGCTCTGCTTCAAGTAGACGCCCCTGCACTGAGCTGCTTGATCTCCGTACAGTAATTCTGTGGGATTTTCAGCTAACTAGTAAAAAAGGTAGTCTCAGGAGTCAGACAGTAATTTCCCTCAAAGAAAAGTACAAAGAACTGGAATAAAAATAGGATGTTACCGGGTCATTCCATGAAGTTGGGATACAGTGTCCCCTGTTACATTGGGTACCTTTTTAATCTATATTTTGGGCATCCCCGCTATTAAAGGGGCCGTCCATAAAGTACGTATGCACGGACGGAGTGGGGGTTGTTGACATTGCGTACACCATGCGTACAGGGGGAGGGGGGTCCAAGCCAATGCGTATGTACGCAAACCGAAAATGTCTTTTTAGTAAATCGGGAAAGGATGGACAAGTTGACCATGGCTTCAGACCTTATGTACGAAATATATTAGACAGGCCACACATCTCACATTTTTCTCACTCCGCAAATTAGGTTTTCCCATTAAATCCCCAGTTTAATGATGCTTGATGTGTCATTTTAAGTAAACAAAACAAAATGCAAAAGAAATCTATACATTTTGTGATTTATTTCAGACTTACCCGGTAGGTGGCGACATGCGAATCGTACTACACGTAGTAGTATATAGCACTAAACCATTTTTACCAATGCTGAGGTATATATGGAATGCGTATGCGTACAGGGGGAATGGGGGGTTGGAGCCACTGGGCGAGGGAGGGTGTAAAAAGTCGGCATTTCATGCGTACGTACTTTATGGACGACCCCTAAATTGGTATCCAATCATTTTGCCAAATAATTCAAAAATGCTAAACTCCCTCAAGACTGAAGACTAGGAATGTGACGTTTAGCCGGTTAACTGTTGTACGCGAAAAACAAATTTGAAAAGCCGGTTTTGCCGAAGGTTTCAGAAAAACCCAATTTAAAATAATTTTAAATAGGTTTTTTTAACAATGTTTATTTATAATGATGAAAAGTGGACTCTGCAGCTCCGGGATTAATTCAACTTTGTGTACACGTGACGTACGTGTTTACATTTAATCCTCCATGAATTTCTTCCATGATTTAATTTAATCATGTACATGTACTTTGGTAGCCTTGTGTGGTGTATACCTGTACGTGCATCAATAAAAAAAAAAACGCTAGAAACATTTAAAAATAGTGTCAAACGGTTAACCGGTACACGATAGAATTACAAAACGTTTAATGAATTAAACGAAATTTACCACCGCTACTGATGACTCAACAATCACAACAGAACAGGCAAAGCAACCATATTGTGCATCATCATTTATAGATATCATATGCACATATTCAGGGCTGTAGTCGAGTCCCCACTTTCCAAGTCCGAGTCCTTGGTATCCGAGTCCAGCATACATGTACATCCAAGTCTTAAAGAGTGTGTCCAGATCTGCATTTTTGACCCCAACCCCGTTTTTCAAATGGGTTTGGAGATTTTGATAAGCATGTTACACGCCAACTGTGCCAACTGTCACAAATTATTGTTGAGACTTCCTAACAATAAGTTGGAGCAGGCCTAACTATTGTCGGGACGGTTCCCAACTTGGTAGGAAGTTTCAACAATAAGTGGGACGGTTATAACAGTTTTGATGTAACAACCATATCGTGTCATTTTGTAAATTTTTCTCAGTACCATTCGGAAATTTCCTGCTCTCAAACATCATATATTTTCAAGGATATTTGTTTTTAAAATCTGACAATGTTTGGTAAACTATACTTGTCTGGTTCCATAAAGCAGTGCCATTTTACATGTACAACTTTTTTGCTTCCACATCTAAACTGAAGATTGCAAATTGACTGTTTTCTCCCTGAGCACACGTATCTACGATGCATCACTATCAAGTGTCAGTGATCGTCCCTATGAACCCTGGCATATCTTAAGTTTGCTTTCGGCATAGACTAATTTTTCTTTAGGAGGTGAAATACTGACATTTCAAGTTCTCAAATTCACTTTTAAGCGATAGAAATGATTTATTTAACATTTAAATTTCATTTCTCATGTTTAAAATATTTTGGGTCCTAATATTAATTTGTAATGGGCACTTCTAATGATTTCCGGCACTCATAACAATGTACTTTTTGTAAAATATTGTATAATTATTTCTGAATGACTATGCACATTACAATCAAAAAAGACAATATTTCAAAGAAACCTCTGTTCTGTCGGTATGCAGACACACAGCTCGTTTTTAATGCTGTACTTCGTGGACACTCCAGATGGTTTCTATAGGTGATCATTGTGTTTGTCATAACATATAATTTTGAAACATAACACATGATCGACTAAAGAAAAATGGGTAACAACAAATACATCATTTATTAACTTCTCAGAAATTCAAATTAAAAAAGCCCTAATATGCTCTGCTCAAAGAACAGGCATAGCTCCAGTATTATTTATTTAGAATAAAATGTTTAAATTTGGACACTTGTCAACCTACATATAAGGTCCATATAAGGTTTATTCCCCGGTGGTTGATGGGGAATGGCAACAAATTCACAGCAAAGTTTTGAATACCAGTATGTACTCAAACCCAGACGTGAATGGAAGAACTACAATTGTAGGACTTCCATTCCCCAACGTGAATGGACGCTCTACAATTGTAGGACTTCCATTCCGCAACATGAATGGACGCTCTACAATTGTAGGACTTCCATTCCCCAACGTGAATGGACGCTCTACAATTGTAGGACTTCCATTCCCCAACATGAGTGGACGCTCTACAATTGTAGGACTTTCCCATTCCCCAACATGAATGGAAGCACTACAATTGTAGGACTTCCATTCCCCGACATGAATGGACGCTCTACAATTGTAAGACCTTCCCATTCCCCAACATGAATGGAAGCACTACAATTGTAGGACTTCCATTCCCCAACATGAGTGGACGCTCTACAATTGTAGGACTTCCATTCCCCAACGTGAATGGACGCTCTACAATTGTAGGACTTCCATTCCCCAACATGAGTGGACGCTCTACAATTGTAGGACTTCCATTCCCCAACGTGAATGGACGCTCTACAATTGTAGGACTTCCATTCCCCAACATGAATGGAAGCACTACAATTGTAGGACTTCCATTCCCCAACATGAGTGGACGCTCTACAATTGTAGGACTTCCATTCCCCAACGTGAATGGACGCTCTACAATTGTAGGACTTCCATTCCCCAACATGAGTGGACGCTCTACAATTGTAGGACTTCCATTCCCCAACGTGAATGGACGCTCTACAATTGTAGGACTTCCATTCCCCAACATGAATGGAAGCACTACAATTGCAGGACTTCCATTCCCCAACATGAATGGACGCTCTACAATTGTAGGACTTCCATTCCCCAACATGAATAGACGCTCTACAAAAATTGTAGGACTTCCATTCCCCAACATGAATGGACGCTCTACAATTGTAGGACTTCCATTCCCCAACATGAATGGAAGCACTACAATTGTAGGACTTCCATTCCCCGACATGAATGGACGCTCTACAATTGTAGGACTTCCATTCCCCGACATGAATGGACGCTCTACAATTGTAGGACTTCCATTCCCCGACATGAATGGACGCTCTACAATTGTAGGACTTCCATTCCCCAACATGAATGGAAGCACTACAATTGTAGGACTTCCATTCCCCGACATGAATGGACGCTCTACAATTGTAGGACTTCCATTCCCCGACATGAATGGACGCTCTACAATTGTAGGACTTCCATTCCCCAACATGAGTGGACGCTCTACAATTGTAGGACTTCCATTCCCCAACATGAGTGGACGCTCTACAATTGTAGGACTTCCATTCCCCAACATGAGTGGACGCTCTACAATTGTATGACTTCCATTCGCCGACATGAATGGAAGCACTACAATTGTAGGACTTCCATTCCCCAACATGAGTGGACGCTCTACAATTGTAGGACTTCCATTCCACCACGTGAATGGACGCTCTACAATTGTAGGACTTCCATTCCCCAACGTGAATGGAAGCTCTACAATTGTAGGACTTCCATTCCCCGACGTAAATGGACGCTCTACAATTGTAGGACTTCCATTCCACCACGTGAACGGACGCTCTACAATTGTACAACTTCCATTCCCCAACGTGAATGGAAGAACTACAATTGTAGAACTTCCCTTCCCCGACGTGAATAGACGCTCTCCAATTGCAGCGCTTTCATTCCCTCACGGGAATGGACGCCCAACGACTGTAGCACTTCCATATTCCGTGACTTTATTATAACACCTACAATAATATGGCCCTATTTTTAACGCAACGTCAATTGGAAAACGGGTACAGGCCTGTTTCCCCCCAGATTTCGCTCGAACCATTTACTGGCGAGAAGAGTGCACAATATTTAATTAAAATTAGACGAGTGACAAAATCATTATAATTTTAATGACAAGTACTACTCAAATTGGAAATTACAATTATGTTTTAGTCAGGTAAAGCATGGAGCTCCTTGGGTAAAGTATCCATACAATAAAGATAACACGTTTTATGTTGTAATCAAAAGTTGAAATACATTTCTGTTTGTTTTCATTTCGATTTACGTGGATACTACAGATTAAGTTGAGCTGGTTGGGATTTTCTTTGTTTTTTGTTAGTAGTGTTATTGGGAATTGATAATTTTCGTTTTGAATTGCGCATAGTGGGGCAAGGTGCATTTTTGCTATTGTATATTTTGTTTAACATTTGCGTTCGGGAGTTTTGTTATAAAAAATGAAACTGAAATAATTATAGTGAGTGTCGGTTTGTTGGGACTTTTTTCCAAATTTATCTTATGTGCCAGCTTTTCGACTATAAAACCCGGTTATATGTAATTTTACCTGTGTGTTGGAAGTCTTTAAAGAAAAAATGAACTGTAATTATTATCAAATCAAAGATTTACAGTGAAAAGTTAACATTTTCGTAATCTTATCATTCTTAAATTGTCCTCACAGTGTTATCTTTAAGATCAATTAAGGCCAAATAACACCGAGGTCGAATCAATTGAATAGCCGTGCGTATGGTCTCCATCTTGAAATGAAAATACGCTACAAACAAATTAGGCCCCTTAATATTAATAATGGGGCGAAAAGAACCATCTTTTTTAGGTCTAATGAATGTATTAGGGATATATTCACCCTCAGTGTGAGTTGTTTGCACAATGGCCCCCTTTTGGAGCATTTTTGCCAATTTCCATGGCTACGATTTCAGCCTCGTGAGATTCAAAAGACAATTCCTTTGGAATGTATGTCTGGTATGGCATTTTGTTAAATTCTATGTGGTAGTGCTGAACAACGTCAAGCACCCACTTGTCAGACGTAATCTCGCGCCATTGGGCTATGTGATTTGCGAGTTTACCTGCCAAAATCCCAACAACAGGAGTGTTGCCACATTGGTGCTCACTCACCCGTTTTACTTGGCGTAGGTCTGTTGCCTCGCCTCTGTTTTCTTTCTGAACCAGCGTGTTTGGCGCTCGGGGCTTCCCTGGCGTCCGCGTCCGCGTCCGCTGTGGATCGAATGTCTTAACATTCCACTTTTGTTTGGCTCGGTCCGATTTCGGCGGAGCTTGCGGGTTGGAACGCTGACCAAATTTTTGGCCTAATTTGTTCGTCTGCTGAATCTCTCTACATTGCTGGGGCAGATCGTCCCCAAACAAAAACCTGCAGTGCTTACATGCACTTTGTTCGAGCACAGCGACGAAAATTGCTGATTCAAGTCAGGCTTGATAAGGTCTCTGCGCCTGAAATTCAGTTCGGTGACCGCGTGACCAATTATGGCCATTGAATCTATAGAAGATTAGTCACCAACGTCTTCTGGTCCAGGTTTTTGTTACTCATTAGAGCTTCAATGGAGGACACAATGGGCACCATTCCTTTCAGTGCTGCATTCTTGAATCTTTTGTAGCTTTATGTCCATTGACCTGGTTTTCGGTTGAAGGGAATTCCAGATTTCTGGATTAACCCTTGTACAATCCAATTCAGGAATGTTGGATGGGCGTTTGAAACTATTAAGTTTCTCTGCCACCTTTTCCTCCGATGTTTTCTTCTGAAGTAATTTGCTGATCACGTCCGCCAACTTGTCGTCAACCTTGCTCCCAGAATCTTCTCCCGAGTAGAATTGTTGCACTTCTTGGAGCACCCCGGCCGATGAATTATCATCCGTGTCGGGTTTGAGGAGGTTGTCGATGAGCTGGCCCGTAGTGAGCGACTCGTCGCTGGATGAGCTTGCTGCCTGCTCGGGTGTTGCACCGTCGGTCTTCCGTTTCTTCGCTGGTGGGTTCGACATCGAAGCCAACACGGTAGATTGCATCGCGTCCGCCATTGACGATAGGTGATCTTGAAGGGCAGCAAACTCTTGTCGGGCGACTTCATCCGACGATCTGGTCGATTTCTTGGCTTTTGCCTTACCGCTTGGTGGATTACCACCAGCGGAAGACTTCGATGTAGACGGGCCCGGGGGTGCAGAATCCACCACCGTGCCGCTAAACTCCTGGTCCGAAGGACCGTCGAGTAGAGCCAAGATGTCCGAGGATAGTTGTGTAGACATTGTAACAGACTGTACCGGTCACAAAAATGCACTGAAGATTGTTGTTGTTGTTGTATATTTTATGGCATCTTCGGCAACTAAGGCCCTTTATGCCATCAACTATACGGTTTTTGCTTTTACTATATATTAGTAACTTGAGATGACGAAGAAGGAGTTGCAGTTTTAGAAGTGGGAGGAAAACCCCCAGAGAAATGCCCCAGGGGAAAACCCACGCGGTCAAGTAGGGACTGCAAACCCCAATCCACATAAACGCCCCGGATTCGAACCCGGGACCCCTGAGGTGAAAGGCGAGGAAACTATAAGAACCCGTACGCCAACCTGACCGCCCCCACTGAAGAATTGTTGTTGTTGTTTTTGTATATTTTATGGCATCTTCGGCAACTAAGGCCCTTTATGCCATCAACTATACGGTTTTAGCTTTAACTATACTATATTATCAACTTGAGATGACGAAGAAGGAGTTGCAGTTTTAGAAGTGGGAGGAAAACCCCCAGAGAAATGCCCCAGGGGAAAACCCACGCGGTCAAGTACACTGTTAAAAAAATCTCTGTTCATTTACAGTACATTCATATGTCAATTGGCATTACATAGCGTACTGTTTTTGAACAGTACATTCTACTTTTTGTTTTCTCCGTTTGCATACAGTAGATGCTACTGTTATTTGTAATTGTAAATATACAGAAGTTTCTTCTGTTTTTCAACAGACGACTAAGTCTTCGTTTTGTGCATGGTTTTGTTCCTGAACATAGCATTTTGTCCAGAAACAACTTTATGTAACCATGATGTAACTGAACGAAGCATACGGGTGATTGACGACTGTTTATTGTTGTAGACGTTTGATTCTGGATATGCACAG
Source organism: Henricia sp. BOLD:AAB3569 (assembly GCA_037783545.1). Lineage (NCBI taxonomy): Eukaryota > Metazoa > Echinodermata > Asteroidea > Spinulosida > Echinasteridae > Henricia > Henricia sp. BOLD:AAB3569. The sequence continues at coordinate 356,960 of JBBELK010000886.1, forward strand.
TTTGCCCGTCACTTTTTGTGTTGGAGATGCACCATCACCTCGTGGAAAATAAGTCGGCATTTTTCTCTCAATTTCGTAGCTTTTATTTGCATGCTGTGAGATGTATTGCAGGGTCAACACAACGTTCAGTATACCGGGGATTTAACTTGGCTCATTAAAATACAGGAATACCATGAATTCAGCGGCAATTGCCGTCTGAATCCATTGTATTCCCGTACTATGAGGCAGGCTGCACGCTCCTGTATACCCCCACTGCAGGCAGTATAGCACTGCACTACATTACAAATAACACGCAAATAAAAACCAAAAACGTAAGAGAAATACCGACTTGCCTTTCACGACATGTAGAGCAGCTACTTCACGGTTACATCAGCACTTCACTGAGGAATTTCCAGTACACATTTCGGCATGAAACGCCTGGCAAAAGCTGGCATTTTCAGACATTAAATTGCACGTCCAACTACGTACACATGCACGGTGCAGTTAATGACTGAATTTTGCTGTTGTAATTTCCCGCGCGCGGCAGCGTACATTGGTACTTGCTATCAACGCCGCACAATTGCTGCCGTGTACCAGGGAACATGGGCGGAAAACAGTAGTTGTAACTGTTGGTGAACAGTAAACTGTCTGTATTTGAACAAAAGAGTATTCAAGGTGTCTTGTTCCTGAACAAAACTGTAATTTAACGGCAAATCGTCTGTAATCAAACAGACAAATATGTTTAAAATGTACACAGACGGAAGAATGTTTGTGCAATAACAACAAATTCCAAAAACAGTAAAAGTTACTGTTCGTTTTTTACTTTTTCAACAGAAAAACGACTGTAACACAACACATTTTTTTACAGTGTAGGGACTGCAAACCCAATCCACATACACGCCCCGGATTCGAACCCGGGATCCCAGAGGTGAAAGGCGAGGAAAGAACCCGTACGACGAAATACCGGTGGCAGATGCAATCTCACGTAAGGCCGAGGTGCTATGTGGTTACGAGGTAGAATGTCACATTGTCAGGTAGACTGTCCACAGTGCAACTTGCTTCGGTTCCTCGGACTTTGTGTCAAATTTTACGTTCGATTTTTTCAGAGTTATGTTTAACTTTGTTTTATAACCTGAATAAATAGTCTCTTTTGTCAAAAACTCATAAATATTTTGAAAAACAAATCAGAGCTGAATTTGTGTAATAAACTGTGTGCACACAGCCATACGGCTGAAAATAAAACTAACTCCAAGGACCCGCGATTTATCGGAACCAGAATCTGGTTCCGCTTAATCACGTGACCTGGAATTTTTGAAAAATGCTCAAAAACGGCCACGTTTTGTGGTTTGTTTTCAGGTTCTCTTCAGTCTATTTCGGAAAGATTTTCAGAATCGTGTCTGGGTCTATTTCCATCCCAAAATAGCCCAAACATAGCGTAGGATAACACCCATACGAATTCGACACCAAAAAGCGCGCCAAATATAAAACACATTTAGGGCCGTTAAAAGTTCGCACGTAACTTTAATAATGACCAATTTATTTTTTATATCATTTCTTTAATTTTAAAAAGTGACAACAAACGGACTTGGTCCAAGTCAGCCAGGGTTCGACTCGACTCAAAACCCAGACTTACATGAACATACTTTTTGTCACTGGAATAATTGTGATAATCATAGTTTCTAAAAAAAACCACCAGAAAACACTTTTTTTGAGTAATTGATCATCGCTTCTGTCCTTGTGTAGAAAATAAACAGACGGGCCGAAAATTTTCCAAAACTTTTCTCACATAGTCTTCATTTTTGTCACACTCCTAATTTTAGGTTTTCTCATCAAATAATTCACTAACCGATGCTTGATCAGTAATTTCAAAGAAAAAATCTGATCAACTTTTTAACCCTAGCTTCTTCGTGTGTTTTGCACATGAAGACATGGTCAATTATTCAATTCTTTCCCAAGTGGAAGTCAAATACAGGCACGAGTTCTGTCAAATACAGGCACGAGTTCTGCTTTCCAAGTTGTGAAAAAGAAATGAAAATCTCACATTCTGAACTTTGCCCGAACACCATTTGAACTTGTTGCTACTCTACACCAAAATAAATGAAATAGATTAACCTATAAAAGTTAGTGTTAATTAGTCTCATCTAAATTTACTCTTGAGTTATATTTCCGGAATCTACACTCTCAGAACGTTGGTTAAAAATTTTAACCAACTTGGTTAAAATTTTAACCAACCATGTATTACCAGGTGAACATCCCAACAGTTGGTTAAAACCTTAACCAACCCAGGTTGGTTAAATTTTAATACGTGGTTGGTTAAACTTTTTAACCAATTATTGGTTAATTTTATTTTAACCAATCTGTTGGTTAATGCCGAGTTGGGCAAATTTTAACCATTCAGTTGGTTATACCCGAATGGTTGGGCATTTTACTGAAATGCTGTTCACAGTAATTGGGCAATATTTTACCAACAGTTGGTTAATTTATTATGTTAAAAGATTTAAAAAAAATATATTTGGGTATAAAGGACACTAAATAAAGGCAAACACCACACGATGGACTTGACAGTTCTACAATTTTTGTATTTTATTTATTTTGTGATATTTGATGTACATCCCTATATACTTTAGCAGCAGGTGTAGGCCAAATATATACTGGTACTTTCTAAATGAAAGTGTTCGGCTTCCTTCAAACATTTTCATCTTTAAATGTTTCACATCACACTGTGTTAACAATGAGTTCGAGAATGCTTGTGTGACGTTTAGCTCAGCTGCACTATATGAAGTCAGAGAAGAGCGTACTTTTATTTTTGTGGTTTACACAGCCAAAGAAAGGTTAAATTCAGATTAGGAAATAACACTTGCCGAGTTGCAATTACAATGGCAAGTTCGTTCTACAGTGTGAGTAAACAAAACTACATGTATATGTACACTTTTAAAATTACTTTTTGTGTTTTAGTGTACCAATATTTATATGAGATGTTCTGACATGTATTTTGGATAAGTTCTCCTGTGTCCGTTAAATTATGTTTCATGCATGATCGCACATGAGGCAAATAAGGGTGTCAGGTGGAACACAAATTAATTATTTTCCAAAGAACCTGTTGCAAAATCCGGGACGGATGGCAGCTCTGCACTGGTTCAAATCCTTTTCTTTTTCCTAGCCATACTGAATTGGCGCAAGTCGCGTTCCACCCGACACCCTTATTTGCCTCATGTGCGGTCATGCATGAAACATAATTTAATTGAACTGCTACCAAATAACACAGCAGAACTTATCTAAAATACAGGTTGTCAAAACATCCCAAATAAATATTTATACACTGAAACAAAACAAGTAATTTTAAAAGTGTATAGTTTTTTTTACTCAAGCTGTAGTTGTGTCGAAAAAGTGGTCAAAATGCAGCTTTGATCAAGAAGACGTGGTTCACGCCGAAGCCTTGCTTAGCAGTGGCCTAGTCAGATCAACTGATGTGCACGATGAGTGGTTATGCCGCCTTGGCTTCTGCTGTCATAGTTGTTGTCGAGTAACAGTTGCTGCCAAGATGCCAAATCCGATCATCCCCTCCTTTGTGGATAAACAAAATGAAACAAGGACTATGTAAGATCCAAAGGCGGTATATCCATTCATACCGGTACTACTATTAAACTAATAGCATCTGATCATCGTTCTGATGGATACCGTACCGGCGCATTACAAATATTCATTATTATTATTAATATTGCACCTATCACTGCCCCCACCCCTCCCCCGTGCGAGGTGGGGATTTGGCCTGACGATTTCCGTGCCCCAGGGTGGGACTTAAACGCATGGAAATCAAATTGTCAGCGCACAGGGAGCAAAACGTGCATCTTTTGCCCCATGGGTGGGGAGTTTGTAACCCAAATTTTTCCCCACGGGTGGAGAATTGTCATTCGAAAAGTGACAACCCTGCCTCTTAGGTGGTGCATGGAGGAAGGAGTCTTTCCTTCCTCCATGGGTGGGGCAGCCCGGCGGGAGTGGTGGGGAAAAGTTACACGTATATAGGCCGTGCGTAGCGAGTATAGTGTACGATGTAGTTTGTAGCGCGGCCCGCACTCGCTGCACGTGCACACGGCCTACAACGTGTAAGTAACGTTATACTCGTGACAACCCGTACAGGTAAAAAATAACACTTTCGGCTTAAATTTTCGAGAAAGGTTTCCAAAACCGACCGCTAGCAACCACTAAAATGTCTCCCCACCATTCACCGATCAGACCAGACAATTAACGAGGCAGAACTTACCTTAAATTAGTTGTTTCGGCTCGGAAACACGACTACATTTTGCAAATTTGCCGTCAACACATCCGCCATGACACAGTCCTGTATACGTTTGTGTATAGTTTTACACGTACAAGGAACACCCACACGAAACGAACGCGCGTTGGCATTTTATCGCTGCTGCTTTTCTGCAGACAATCTAGTCACTAACCAATGGTAGCTTTCACGGGACACCACGTGACATGGTTGGGCGAATTTTTTAACCAACTTTCGCTTTGTGGGGGGTATGAATTATAACCACAGTTGGTTAAAATACAGCCCTCTGGTCTTATATTTTACACAACCCGCAGTTTACCCAACCAGAAAGCAGTATATTTCTTAACCAACCCCTGGTTAAAGAAAAATTTACCCAACTTGGAGAATTTAACCAACATTGGGAGATTTTTAACCAACTGATTTTTAACCAGTGATATTTTAACCAGCGTTCTGAGAGTGTACATGCTCCATAGCTACAAAATGAGACCGGTTTCATCCTTGTTCCCGAAATTTCGATTAAATGTAAAATTTGTCTGATTTGGCGTGGCTCCAGGAGCCTCGGTCTGATCTAGCGAAACGCCAGACAAGCCATTCCGTGATCAGGGTCGCAGATACTATAATTTAAGACAATCGGCGCTTTTGTTCCCGAAATTTTGATTAAACCCTATACAGCTCTCAGTAGTCGAATCCGGTTGCTAAGGACTCCTTCCCTGCACGTCCGCCATTACTGGGGGCCATCCACTGCCATGAACTGGGCGCTTTGTCTTGTTGTTAAATCGAACTGGGGCCAATTTCATAAAGCAGTTATAGTTAAGCAAAAAAATTTGCTTAATCAAAATATTTGTTTGCTTTATAAAAATGGGTTAATAATAAAAATGTTACGTCAACTTGTGTTTTTAGCAAGAATAGCAGATATTCTTGTAAAAAACGCAAGTTGACATGCAATTTCGACTATTGACTCATTTTTATAAAGCAAACGAAGTTTTGATTAACAAATTTGTTTGCTTAATTGCTTTATGAAATTGGCCCCAGCGCACAACGCGTACGCGTACACAGGCTTCGCAAGCAAATAAACGCGCAAAATTGTTCGAAGTGACAACATAATGTAACAGCATATCATCAACACAAAAAAAAAAAACAGTTCATGGCACTGGATGGCCCCCAGCTATGGCGGGCGTACACGGACCATGAATTTGCAGCTCGGATTGGTGTTCTTCATCTTGTTCCCAGTTTCATTAAAGTTTGGATCACACATACTCAACGCAACGCGCCGACCTTTTTCATCGGTTGCTATGCACGCGCTCTCGGTGGAAAACAAAAGATTGTCCGACCGCTTGAAGTCATTCCTCCTCGCGCCCATACCCGTCTCTACAGAAAACAAAGGGATTGGTAACTAGTCTACTCCCACAATTTCTCGCAAAAAGTTTAGAAAGTGAACTTTTTTCAGGCGTGCTCATGAAGTTCGTCAACAAAAGCAATGAAAATGTAAGTTATCTTGACAGATTAATTCGTTTATTTAGATTTAATAGATTTAAAGTCGTCATGAAGCCAACATTATACAGAGTTTTGAACGAGTATAATTGTTCCAAGGAGATGGCATTCTTGCGTCACCGGTCACGCGTTGTCAAGCAAAAGTCGCGTTCGTCGCGTCTTTGGCGGTAGAAAACTGGAATGTTGTTCTTAGAATATGACACTTTCGTTCATTGCTTCTGCAGTGTTGCACGTGTTTGATTTGTTCCTGAGAAAGTTTTTACTACGTGTACAAAGTACAATGCGAATTTTCCTGCTAATTGCGATATTTTTGGGAGCTTCAGTCATCAAGACTGCAAGGTACGGTGCTAGGATGCTGATTTTGAAATTAACAAAACGTTTATAATTGATAATTGGCATGATAATTCTGCTAAGGGACTCAGTGTTGATTATATAGACCTTATCGCAAATACCGCTTGGGTGAGTTTTCACAAAAGCAGCACTGTATTGTGGGAATGTTTTCGTGACAGTTTTGCTTTTGTTCAAACGCACCCAGGCGGTATATTTGCGATAAGGTCTATTGACATGCTTCTATAGTTTCATTGGTATAGGCCTAAGAGTTGAGAAGTTACGGAAGCGTGCTGCTGCTAACAAGGTCTAGGCCTGTAAAGTGTTTTATCTCATTTAAACGACTTAACCTGGTTGGGCCTAACTCATTTAAACAAATATGTCATAGCTATTTCATTTAAATGACTTAGCTATAGCCTACCATTTTAGCTTAACTATATATGACCAATGTTGTTTTTAAAAATGACATATATAGGCCTAGCTTAATCGCATTTAAATGACTTAGCTATCTCGTTTAAATAATAAATTACATCATGATCTTGTTTAAATGTGATATGATAGTCCAGGTAAGTAAAATCGAGATAACTGTGTTGTTTAAATTTAATGAGATAGCCATGTCGTTTCAAACACGGTTAAACATTTAAACAGTGAAACATTTAAAGTTGGCAGCAACTCGCTTCCGTAAAGACATTGATCATAATTTATTTCTTTAAAATGACTCATGGTCACATATAGCTCATCAAGCATTGGTATTGTACATATTTGATTAAACAAATCCAAGTTTTGGAGTGAGAAACATTTAAGATCTTGTGAGGAAACACATTTTTCAGCCCGTCTCATATGTTTTGTACCCAAGGTGTGAAGCCCTGATCAACTACTGAATTATTTCCTTTTCATTAGCATTATTAAGATCTGGCAAAATTAACTTATGTTGGAATGCCTGCATGTACGTTATAATTTTTTCGATTTTGATGGCTTGTCCCAACCACCAAGTTAAAGATAGGCCTAGAACTAAGGCTAACGTAGACAAGACCAACACTAAAAAGAAGCTAGGCTTAGTATATTCCCAGTTTAGGGCTTTAGGCCAAGTACATAGCAGGTTAAGGCCTAAACAACCTAGTTGCCAATTGAAGAAAAAATATAAATCTTAGCGACGACCAGTCCCTTGTATTATTGACATTTCAATGTTATCTTTCTCCTTTGCAGTTCCCAGACCCTGAGCACCATCTCGGGTCCCTTCCAGGGCAGTCCTGCCATCTCTGCCCCGACCAGTGGTGACTGCCTTTCAACTGTTGATTGGCATGAGATCATCCTCATCACTGGAGTCCCGATAGCTGCTGGGTTTGGACTGTTGCTGCTTGCTGCCTTTCTCAAAGATCTCAGACAGGCTTGCAAGGTATTGACTATTGACCCCTTTCGAACATGTGCGAATACGCCATTTTGGGAGTCAAATAATGCGGAGTCATTGTGGAAGCGATGTGCGTGCGCGTTGTGTGTGTCTCTGGTGGGTGTAACGCGGTTTAATTCACCAATGGGAGCCTTGGTATGGTGTGTTACGCGTGTATGCTGTGGACACACACAATGCGCACGGAAATTGCTTCCACAATTATACTGTCGTCATTGGCTCACTAGGCCCACAAGTCAACAAGTTTGTAAACTCACTAAAAAAAAGCATCTTCAGTTGGGAATCAACACCTTTAGTCATATGTTTCTTGTCAAATGTTGTATTTGGGCTTGAAGAGGGCCCTGTGATTTTAATGATGATTGTATAATAACTGTATTTCATTATTTGCTGTTAGGATGACTGTTATTCTGGCTCACGGACAGCAGGCCCTTACAACACCTCAGTCCATAGGTAAACTTGTAGCCGCGGAGATAAAGTTCCCAATATTCAAACCCAGACGTGGACCGATTTGTGCATACCGCCACCACCATACCGGTTTTGGAGCCCGCTTGCGAGGAATCATCAACAGGGCATGTGATACGTAAGTTTCGCTTCCATTTGTCTCTTCAGTTCTCCTAAGATTTCACAATCTCATTGTTTTTACCTATAAATGGTATATTTGTCTGCTTTTACTGAAATAACGTGTGTGGGGAGGGGTTCCGGGGGGTTCATGAATGGTTGGCCCTGTAGACACAGTATTGAATAGCTGCCATCTTGTGGGGAAACTTTTAATATTGAAATTGGCAAGAGTTGATCATCAGTTTTTCTATAAAATGGCTTATCAGGTATCAGCAAGTATACATATTTGATAGAAAAACCCAAATTTTGGAGTGGAAAAACTAAAGATTCCTTGGAAAACTCTTTAACATTTTTCAGCCCGTCTCATGTGTTTTGTGCACAAGGTCTGATAAAGCCCATCCTGAGATCTCAGGGAATTTCACTCTGCAAAGCGACGTGACAATACCCTGAGGAAATACACGCAAATCTGTGGAGCGAGCCGGCTGTTGTCTTGAGCCAACTCACGCCCGAGTCATGTTGATGTAATTTAATCAATTCGGTTATGTTATGCCGAAAAGAAAAAATTTCTATACTTTCCAGAAATTGTATTGGGTTCCGTTACTTATGACTGTCCCATTCCTACCAAACTTTCAAACGACGAACCTTATTTACTCCGCAGTTTTTCAAATTAATAACGGGGATGCATGCTGACGAATGTAATGGAACGGATTCCCCAGTATGCTGGACAACGGCCAGCATTACCGAGTACATGTATCACATGCATGCACGGTGTTTACAATCTGCGCGCGTTACATTTCAATGCCTGCAATCGTGCTGCAATGCACTGCAAGCGTCCTGATTGGTCCAGCAGAGGCGACAAGATTTCTGTTGCTAGTCCCACCGCCAAATGGGGCCCTTTTCAACAGGGCCACTGAACGCAGGAGTTAGGGAGTGCGTTAAAGGGGCACTGTTGCAAGAGGATGGATAAAGCCATGATTAACTACTTAATTCTTCCCTTTAAATTAGTCAAAGATGTAAGCACAAAATGTGCAAACATGCACGTCCTCGAGCAACAAAGAAACTGCCCTACAAGATGGCAGCCATTTGATACGGTCTATTGTGGTTCCGTGCAAGAAGTGAATTGTTGTATAATTTTGACATTGTTTTTGATGGCACTTCTCACACTTTTGGAAGAAAACATTTAAAATTATGTACATTTGAAAAATATTGAATGATTACCTTTGTAAACATTTTTAATTTAACCAATTTATTATTTTGTGTTTTTCTTCTTGACATACTTTAGTAAGATCCAGAATATCCATGTCATAGATACTAAGTGCCATGACCATTACAGCACCAACTGTGGTCCAATCAGCGGTGTCATCTCATGTGATTATGACGGAATCGCCACCAAGCTCCCACTGTTCCTGTCACCTAAACCGGCCAACTGCATTGCTTATTACTTTAAGAATGCACAACTGTTCACCTCTTCATTTGTGCCTCGATATCAGGGCAACTTGACCGGAGTACGGCACGTCACCTGTCTGCTTGCCTGCATGAGTTACCCCATGCTTGCAGTGCAGTGGATATCCAAGCCACTGTTTGATCCATCCCTTTGGGAGTCTGTGGTGCTCAGCCCCATGGATTATGACATCACCTTGGGGATGGTCATCAAAGCAGCAGGAGTCAGTGCTGTACCCCAGACAGCAAACTTACGTTAGCCCAACGTTGGATCAACGTCAGTAATTGACGAAGAAACGTTGGACCAACGTTAGCCTCATGACGTTGTTCCAACGTAAACTTGCACTTCCGAATAACGTTGGCACAACGTTGTTTATAAGTTGGCGTTAACGTTGGACAAACGTCTTATTGACGTCTTATCAACGTCTTTGTGGGGTCGTATGCAAAGCCAAAAGACGTATTTTTCTGACGTCTCCTATACATTACTTATACATATTCATTGATACTTATACATTACTTATACATATTCATTGATACTCATACATGTACACTACTCATACACTACTCATACACTACTCATATACACTACCATTATGCGCAACTTCTATTTATGCTCCACAAAAACATGTACCATGTAACCCATGGTTGGCACACACCTAATAACCAAATACCAAATTTAATTCTAATCACTCGCCACTTTGAGTTTGTTCATCCCCGACAATTGCCAATTTGCCTATTATCAAGCAACAACCCATTTACAAAAATCAAAAAAACTGCCAAAACTGAAGCAAATTACCTTTTTTACACCGTAAATCTAGTCACGACCACTTTAAGACGCACGACCACTTTAAGACGCACGACTCGAAAACGACTAAAAAAAGACGTCTTTAACACGTCGTCTTTAACACGTCGTGCCGTTTACGTCCGGTTGCCGTCAGAATAGCGACGCAAGCATGACGTAAATTTACATGACGTAAACCCACGTTAATTCGACGCAGTGTGTCGACGACGTACTGACGTAATGTAATAACCTTTAAATGACGTCTTACCGACGTTATATATGACACCTTATTGACGTCAAATATTGACGTTAAAGTGACGTCATGTTGACCAAATGTCTAACTTAATGCCGACGTATAGCAAATACGGAAATCGCCGGCCCATATCTGACGTCGTACCGACGTTGTACATCGACGGGCGACGTTCGCAGACCTATGCCGACCTTTGCCGACGTCGGTGCGACGTATGCTTGCTGTCTGGGACTCTTCCCTATCTTCATCGCCATGGAAATCCTGGGCCGCAACACCCCGACGATGTACTCATTGTGCCGACCTACTAAGTTTTCCAACAGACTCATGACAACACCTTGTAGTTCTCCACCAACTCAAGTGGGTCCATCAGAGTCTATCAGTAATCCAGATATAAGTATTTCCGACTGTATCATCAACATACCAACTGAAGTCCAGACCAGCACCAGCGACGAATCATTCTTCCGTCGGGAAAGAACCCGGCCCCAGCGTACCCGCTCACTTCCCCAACTCAATCTCGAAGACAACTCCGGGCATCAAACCATTGTTAACAAACCTGAATTTTTTCCAATTCCAGATCCGATCCCTATTTCAACCAAATCAGCCACCGAAGCAAAAGCTGCCAGCAGATTCTGCCTTGCACTTGTTGTTGGCTTTGGTCCCATCCTCCTGATTGCGTCCTGTGTTATGAAACAAGGTCTGATAAATTAACTTCCCTTTAAATTATTAGCACTCTTTGGTGGTTCTTGAGAGTCATATAAGAGGAATAAGTGGCGACCAGTAAACATAGTTCTTTGCCAAGCTGAGAAGCAAAAACATGTTTTTTTAACATTAAATTCAGGTACATATGTATTTATGACACATTAAATGCATGGATGTTAAATATTCCATGTTAACAATTGGTGGTAAGTTGAGGCTGAGGTTTCAAAAAACAAATCTCGATTGCCATCCTGGTCCTTAAATAATTATACGGTCGATGCATAAGTCTGACAGTCTAGCAACTTGTGCACGTCAGTTTCGTTTCAGAGAGCCTGTGGGCATTAGAAGCAATTGGACTAGGGGTGAAGTAGAAGTAGTGGACGGCTGGGTTGGGTTTGGGAAATAAGGGGTGCTGGGTTGGGGTTGAAGAGGGCAAACAGAATAAGGAAAATTTGGGTTAAAAATATGGAAGGAAGTGGATGGAAATGGGAGGAAGTAAATGAAAACAAGAATCATTTCCTTCCTGGATGTAAAGACCATGTGGCTGGATGCTGCAGAGTCGTTTAAAGTTTCCCTCTGCCGAGTCGAACAGAGTCTGGGTGGTGGCCAAAATCCTGGGCGCGCTGTATGGACATGATGATAAATGGAGTAATTATAGTACAGTTAAAGTGTTCAGCAACTGGGGTGTCAGTTCTGCTGGTGTTGACTGTGGATCTGACGGTGACCGTAGAAACGTTTCTTAAATGTAGTTTTTCGTCTTTCCTACATATCGCGAATACCACAGAATCTGCAAGAGATAATAAGGTGTGTGATATTAGTCATGTGCAAGTGATGTGATCCTTTATTAACATTCTGTTCACAACTTAATTAGAACACACGGGGTCCGGTCAGCAATCCGGATTTCATGATTTTGTATCTGGAAACCAAATGTAACTTTTGTGCGATTTTGATTCGGATGTATGTTGCCGAATTTCTTCTATAGGTCAAAGGTCAAAACCTCCATGTTGCAATGTGCATGCCTAGTTGGAATTACGAATTATTGTTATGCTTGGAGCAAGTTCAATTAATTATTGATGACGATTACATACTTAATTTGTGAAAAATTCCTTTCACCATGCTTTAAAGTTGACGATCAACATTGTGCACTGTGTACTTTGGGAATTATCAATACCTTTCCACTGTTTTATTTGATTCTGCATGATTGAACTGTTTGTGTGATTTTGTTTTCAGACCACCCCCTTTAATTTGTTTTGGTTATATTTTCGATTTTCTTTTTTCAACAAAACAATACATACAATATTTACAACATTTACAAATATATACACGGATGAAGTTCATGTTTCTGTCACATTCACGTCATCCAAAAGCTGCTTTTCCTGATGAGCCATCAATCGAATAGTCTGCCACTGATTGAAATATGAAATGCTCGAACTTTGATGGATGAGTGCATGAAGTGCAGATGTAGACTTTTTGTCCCGATGCCTCTTCAAACAAGTTGCAATGATGGCCTTGAGTGTGTCTAAGATGACAGCCTGGATGAGCACCGCGATGATGGAAGTGGCAGCCCATTCCCAGAAGGCTCTTCAACAGAAGCCATGGACGAAGTAAACAGAGCACAGGACAGCCAGGACACAGGACGCAATCAGAAGGATGTGATACATGTACTCGGTAATGCTGGCCGTTGTCCGCGTCGGCGATTGGCTGCTATTTAATGCATACTGGGGAATCCGTTCCATTACATTCGTCAGCATGCATCCCTGTTATTAATTTGAAAAACTGCGGAGTAAATAAGGTTCGTCGTTTGAAAGTTTGGTAGGAATGGGACAGTCATAAGGAACGGAACCCAATACAATTTCTGGAAAGTATAGAAATTGTTTCTTTTCGGCATAACATAACCGAATTGATTAAATTACATCAACATGACTCGGGCGTGAGTTGGCTCAAGACAACAGCCGGCTCGCTCCACAGATTTGCGTGTATTTCCTCAGGGTATTGTCACGTCGCTTTGCAGAGTGAAATTCCCTGAGATCTCAGGATGGGCTTTATCAGACCTTGTGCACAAAACACATGAGACGGGCTGAAAAATGTTAAAGAGTTTTCCAAGGAATCTTTAGTTTTTCCACTCCAAAATTTGGGTTTTTCTATCAAATATGTATACTTGCTGATACCTGATAAGCCATTTTATAGAAAAACTGATGATCAACTCTTGCCAATTTCAATATTAAAAGTTTCCCCACAAGATGGCAGCTATTCAATACTGTGTCTACAGGGCCAACCATTCATGAACCCCCCGGAACCCCTCCCCACACACGTTATTTCAGTAAAAGCAGACAAATATACAATTTATAGGTAAAAACAATGAGATTGTGAAATCTTAGGAGAACTGAAGAGACAAATGGAAGCTAAACTTACGTATCACATGCCCTGTTGATGATTCCTCGCAAGCGGGCTGCAAAACCGGTATGGTGGTGGCGGTATGCACAAATCGGTCCACGTCTGGGTTTGAATATTGGGAACTTTATCTCCGCGGCTACAAGTTTACCGATGGACTGAGGTGTTGTAAGGGCCTGCTGTCCGTGAGCCAGAATAACAGTCATCCTAACAGCAAATAATGAAATACAATTATTATACAATCATCATTAAAATCACAGGACCCTCTTCAAGCCCAAATACAACATTTGCAGTTACCCAAAATGTTGACAAGAAAAATATGACTAAAGGTGTTGATTCCCAACTGAAGATGGTTTTTTACAAAAATATTGTCTGCAGACAACTTTTTACCATTCATTCAACACAAAAACATGCATGGAATTTTCAAGTTTTCTGAAGTATTACTACAAAGCAGTTTATCAACATTATTGTTTAGTTATGCGATGCTTTTGTTCCTGTTTTTAAAAGTTTTTCAATCAAGTAATCTGTCTAATGAATATAGCTCTTTGATCAACTTACCAGTTGCTGAAGCCAATAGTTCCTTGGAGTCTCACAAAACACAGGGTTACGATTGTGCCAGCTGATCTGCGCGACTTCAAGGCACACCATCGCAAAAATGAACCCCATTTGTAACGGCCACTGTAGTCTATGTCGATGACGTAGGTGCGTTCTTTTTCAACCCGATCACCTTCGATGGACCGAGGAGCTGGAGGGCAGGAACGGTTGCTCTGTTTCAAGCAAAGAAATAAGGAGGAATCATATTATTATTAGAGACGATGAATCCTGACTAAAGCCAAGTGGAATTTGTTGAATGCTAGTGAGTTTACAAACTTGTTGACTTGTGGGCCTATGGAGCCAATGACGACAGTATAATTGTGGAAGCAATGTCCGTGCGCATTGTGTGTGTCCATAGCATGCACGCGTAACACACCATACCAAGGCTCCCATTGGTGAATTAAACCGCGTTACACCCACCAGAGACACACACAACGCGCACGCACATCACTTCCACAATGACTCCGCATTATTTGACTCCCAAAATGGCGTATTCGCACATGTTCGAAAGGGGTCAATAGTCAATACCTTGCAAGCCTGTCTGAGATCTTTGAGAAAGGCAGCAAGCAGCAACAGTCCAAAGCCAGCAGCTATCGGGACTCCAGTGATGAGGATGATCTCATGCCAATCAACAGTTGAAAGGCAGTCACCACTGGTCGGGGCAGAGATGGCAGGACTGCCCTGGAAGGGACCCAAGATGGTGCTCAGGGTCTGGGAACTGCAAAGGAGAAAGATAACATTGAAATGTCAATAATACAAGGGACTGGTCGTCGCTAAGATTTATATGTTTTCTTCAATTGGCTACTTGGTTGTTTAGGCCTTAACCTGCTATGTACTTGGCTTAAAGCCCTTAACTGGGAATATACTAAGCCTATAGCTTCTTTGTAGTGTTGGTCTTGTCTACGTTAGCCTTAGTTCTAGGCCTATATTTAACTTGGTGGTTGGGACAAGCCATCAAAATCGAAAAAATTATAACGTACATGCAGGCATTCCAACATAAGTTAATTTTGCCTGATCCTAATAATGCTAATGAAATAGACCTTATCGCAAATATACCGCCTGGGTGCGTTTGAACAAAAGCAAAACTGTCACGAAAACATTCCCACAATACAGTGCTGCTTTTGTGAAAACTCACCCAAGCGGTATTTGCGATAAGGTCTATATCATCAACACTGAGGCCTTAGCAGAATTATCATGCCAATTATCAATCATAAACGTTTTGTTAATTTCAAAATCAGCATCCTAGCACCATACCTTGCAGTCTTGATGACTGAAGCTCCCAAAAATATCGCTATTAGCAGGAAAATTCGCATTGTACTTTGTACACGTAGTAGAAAATTTCTCAGGAACAAATCAAACACGTGCAACACTGCAGAAGCAATGAACGAAAGTGTCACATTCTAAGAACAACATTCCAGTTTTCTACCGCCAAAGACGCGACGAACGCGACTTTTGCTTGACAACGCGTGACCGGTGACGCAATAATGCCACCTCCTTGGAAAAATTATACTCGTTCAAAACTCTGTATAATGTTGGCTTCATGACGACTTTAAATCTATTAAATCTAAATAAACGAATTAATCTGTCAAGATAACTTACATTTTCATTGCTTTTGTTGACGAACTTCATGAGCACGCCTGAAAAAAGTTCACTTTCTAAACTTTTTGCGATAAATTGTGGGAGTAGACTGGTTACCAATCCCTTTGTTTTCTTTAGAGACGGGTATGGGCGCGATGACTTCAAGCGGTCGGACAATTTTTTGTTTTCCACCGAGAGCGCGTGCATAGCAACCGATGAAAAATGTCGGCGCGTTGCGTTGAGTATGTGTGTACGTCACTGTGTTCCAAACTTTAATGAAACTGGGAACAAGATGAAGAACACCAATCCGAGCTGCAAAGTCATGGTCCGTGTACGTCCGCCATAGCTGGGGGCCATCCAGTGCCATGAACTGTGGGTTTTGTGTTGATGATATGCTGTTACATTATGTTGTCACTTCGAACAATTTTGCGCGTTTATTTGCTCGCGAAGCCTGTGTACGCGTACGCGTTGTGCGCTGGGGCCAATTTCATAAAGCAATTAAGCAAACAAATTTGCTTAATCAAAACTTCGTTTGCTTTATAAAAATGAGTCAATAGTCGAAATTGCATGTCAACTTGCGTTTTTCACAAGAATATCTGCTATTCTTGCTAAAAACACAAGTTGACGTAACATTTTTATTATTAATCCATTTTTATAAAGCAAACAAATATTTTTATAAAGCAAACAAATATTTTGATTAAGCAAATTTGTTTGCTTAACTATAACTGCTTTATGAAATTGGCCCCAGTTCTATTTAACAACAAGACAAAGCGCCCAGTTCATGGCAGTGGATGGCCCCCAGTAATGGCGGACGTGCAGGGAAGGAGTCCTTAGCAACCGGATTCGACTACTGAGATAGAGCTGTATAGGGTTTAATCAAAATTTCGGGAACCAAAGCGCCGATTGTCTTAAATTATAGTATCTGCGACCCTGATCACGGAATGGCTTGTCTGGCGTTTCGCTAGATCAGACCGAGGCTCCTGGAGCCACGCCAAATCAGACAAATTTTACATTTAATCAAAATTTCGGGAACAAGGATGAAACCGGTCTCATTTTGTAGCTTGGAGCATGTAGATTCCGGATACATGTATATAACTTAAGAGTAAATTTAGATGAGACTAATTAACACTAACTTTTATAGGTTAATCTATTTCATTTATTTTGGTGTAGAGTAGCAAGTAGTTCAAATGGTGTTCGGGCAAAGTTCAGAATGTGAGATTTTCATTTCTTTTTCACAACTTGGAAAGCAGAACTCGTGCCTGTATTTGACAGAACTCGTGCCTGTATTTGACTTCCACTTGGGAAAGAATTGAATAATTGACCATGTCTTCCTGTGCAAAACACACGAAGAAGCTAGGGTTAAAAAGTTGATGAGATTTTTTCTTTGAAATTACTCATCAAGCATCGGTTAGTGAATTATTTGATGAGAAAAGACTTGGAAATTTTTCGGCCCGTCTGTTTATTTTCTACACAAGGACAGAAGCGATGATCAATTACTAAAAAAAAGGGTTTTCTAATGTTTTTTTGTAGAAACTATGATTATCACAATTATTCCAGTGACAAAAAGTATGTTCATGTAAGTCTGGGTTTTGAGTCGAGTCGAACCCTGGCTGACTTGGACCAAGTCCATTTGTTGTCACTTTTTAAAATTAAAGAAATGATATAAAACAAAACAATTGGTCATTATTAAAGTTACGTGCGAACTTTTAACGGCCCTAAATGTGTTTTATATTTGGCGCGCTTTTTGGTGTCGAATTCGTATGGGTGTTATCCTACGCTATGTTTGGGCTATTTTGGGATGGAAATAGACCCAGACACGATTCTGAAAGTCTTTCCGAAATAGACTGAAGAGAACCTGAAAAGAAACCACAAAACTTGGCCGTTTTTGAGCATTTTTTCAAAAATTCCAGGTCACGTGATTTATCGGAACCAGATAAATCGCGGGTCCTTGGAGTTAGTTTTATTTTCAGCCGTATGGCTGTGTGCACACAGTTTATTACACAAATTCAGCTCTGATTTGTTTTTCAAAATATTTATGAGTTTTTGACAAAAGAGACTATTTATTCAGGTTATGAAACAAAGTTAAACATAACTCTGAAAAATCGAACGTAAAATGTTGACACAAAGTCCGAGGAACCGGAGCGAGTTGTCAGGTAGACTGTGGACAGTCTACCTGACAATGTGACATTTAGCCCCACGGCACACACACACACGTTCGTGAAGACAAACCATGGTTGTCACTCTCCTATGGACGGAAAACCAAAAACCTCGGTCGTCCACGACAAAGCCGTGAGTATCCCGCGATAGTGAACGGCTGGTAAAGCGTATAACTCGACTATTGACTATTTTAAGCTTTTGTGGTTAATTATAGTACGGGACATTTTGACGATCTTTTTCACAAGGACCATCCAAAAAGTATTGTCAAGGACGCTGTATATTACTTAATTACGTAAACAGTAGGTCGGTAGGTACCAGTATGACCAGTATGGGCAAGGAATTGTATTTGGTGGGGTACAATGGCGGACGGTGGCTTCAATTTTAGGGTTGCACACCAGTAAATAGGGCTCCCATAGGAACCAATGCTAAATGCTAAATTTTCCTTTAAAAATACTCACAACTCTCTCAGCTTCTCAGGACAACAACCAAATACTCATTGAAGTCTCAGCTTTTTAATTCTGTTCAATTTTATGGGGGTATTCCGTCACTTGTATTCCCTAATTTCCACTTGAAACAAAACTACCCTTGCAACAGTGAAAATTACTAAACAGACCAGCAACCATTTTGGAACAAAGGCACATACGCTACTGGCAAAAATAGGGCCGCGTTTAGGAGCTACATTGTCCAAAATGTTTGTAGTTGGAAGAAAAAATACCCCACATCACGGCGAAGGCCATATTCTACACAAGATCACACTCGTTCAGCTCGCAACTCTCTCTAATAGAGAAAAATTTCAGGGCATACAAAATATTCATGAGCTAGGCGCACGGATCTCTGCCTACTTACTTGGGTGCACCGTCCCTTAGACGTCGTTGCTTCATCCATTGATTATATATCGATGGCTGGGACGGGCTAATGTGCCTGTACAGATTTCTGTGACGGAAACACGTGACGCAAATGTCACATATACGGCCCCGCGGAGCATTGTGGGTTGCTTGCTGCCAGACGAATAATTAATAAATAGTATGTTAACGCTTAGATCCAGTGCAAAAATCAAATTTATGAATAAAATTAGTGTACTTTGTGCGAGACCTAACTTATCTGCTGGAAAGTTACGTCTGTTTAAAAAAAGAAAAAGACGTGACCTCGTGGTCACGTGTCGTATAACATTTTTGCCAATGAGGGCGCCAACAAATTAGCCCGTCCAAGCGCCCTGTAAGGCGCGCTGGGTACGAGCAAAGACGTAGAGATTATAGTTTCATTCGGTTGAGTGATCGTATAACGGCTTTACGGTCCTGTGTATTGTGTATCGGTATGTGTTCACAATGTGCTATGCATGACTGGTCATTATTGGCATTTCAAGTACAACGTACATAAAGGTACAGTTAAGGTCCGTTTCTTCATTCAGGTCGCGTCTACTCTCTGCCGAGCACGTTAACAGTACACTACCGTACCCAACTTATCGCAATGGAATTAGTTATAAATTCCCGCTAATCTTGTTCGCCCTAAGCTGAACTATTGTACAAATTTACCGACCGTCTTCTTATGCCTATGAACTAGCGTCGCCAACTGTTATCTAGGTAACTTTAGTCTGCACTTTTCCATCATAACACCGACTCTTCAGTACTTCGACAGACTTCTCGGTAATAATCACAAACAACGGAAGACTCGCACCCGCACTGGGCAACGCAACAGAAGCCTTCATAGGCTACATGTATTTCGATGGCACGGACGACGGCAATCGACAGACGCTGTCGGCATGGATGAATGCCGTGGGTGACCACTAACGGAGGCGTGGAACATCGACTTTGAGCAACTATAGCCGGGAGCGAGCTATTTACTGATCTGCCCTTTCAGGGTCTCCTCTCTCTATTTCTCAAGGTACAAATATTTCCCCAAGCTCTATATACTTTGTCATTTTCAGAGTTCCCGGCCACTACCCCATGCTGTATCAATAAAACATTTAAATAATATGTTCTTTGTTATTCGACTCATTCATTACAATGAAACTGCTTTTCATTCGTATGAGCGAAGCGAAGGAGAATGAAATTATAGTTTCATTCGGTTCAGTGATCGTATAACGGCTTTACGGTCCTGTGTATTGTGTATCGGTATGTGTTCACAATGTGCTATGCATGACTGGTCATTATTGGCATTTCAAGTACAACGTACATAAAGGTACAGTTAAGGTCCGTTTCTTCATTCAGGTCGCGTCTACTCTCTGCCGAGCACGTTAACAGTACACTACCGTACCCAACTTATCGCAATGGAATTAGTTATAAATTCCCGCTAATCTTGTTCGCCCCTAAGCTGAACTATTGTACAAATTTACCGACCGTCTTCTTATGCCTATGAACTAGCAACCCCCCCCCCCCCCCCCCTCCCACCCTCCCACCCTATGAGAGCATTGCTTGTCTGTTGTCGTTTTGTTTTGTTTGTGATTTCCCCCAGGTTCGTCGCTTTAAACGTCTGTCTGTTCTTCACGAGGTGAACACTGATGCACCATGCTCGGTCAGTTAAGACAACTCGATGTAAGGCTTTTTGTCGGTGATGTCATTTTCTGTCATACGGAAAATTAAGAGCGTGGTTTGAATTATTTATTGCAATTCGGTCGAAGTATGCACG
Organism: Henricia sp. BOLD:AAB3569; assembly: GCA_037783545.1. NCBI lineage: Eukaryota > Metazoa > Echinodermata > Asteroidea > Spinulosida > Echinasteridae > Henricia > Henricia sp. BOLD:AAB3569. The sequence continues at coordinate 377,505 of JBBELK010000886.1, forward strand.
ACTGATGTAAATTCCTCCCGTATTTAACACTACAAGCACTATTCAAAAATAGTATACGTAAGTCCCACTTCAGCAAAATTATTATTTTCTACGTTGTATATATATATTTTTTTTCCCATACTTTTCAGTATCTTATCCATTTAAACGTAATTCATATTTTTAGCCCCGCGAGTATTTTACGGTCGATACGGGCTTATCGTACTTTTTCGCACTTAGAATGGTCCTTGAACTGTCTTGAATTTGCACAACGACTGCATGCGTCAATATCCTCTGTTCTTGGAGGCGAATTTTGTGCTATTTGACCAAATGCATGTTTTACGGGCGCGCGAATGAGATAATTTATACGCTAGTAAGACGATTTCTGGTCATGTAGAACTAATCTTCCAAATTTCCGGCCCTAGATTTCATTTTCCATGCAATAAACGCTTTCTTATATGATTCATATTCAGTTTGTTGTATAACGTTTAAACTGTACTACAACTCTGTGTAGTGTTCATGATGCGCTATTTATGAATAGTCCTTCCTTAAAGTTCGGTTATTTGAACCACGGCTTTTAACACTAACGTAGTTGGGATTTTAAGACCATCTCGAGTCTATTGTGTTGGTTCATGAAGTTTGGGAGGGTTATTTGCCTGTAGAGGGCGCTCTATATCCGCTGAGATTTCAATTTTGAGCCTATAATTTACTTTATACGCACCAACTTTACGTATGTTGCATCAGTGATCCTCCACTCTGGCCTCTAAAGCAATGCTGTGCTTTATTAAACAGTTGTTTTGCCCCGTTTGAAACAGTACCCCTTTTTGATCTCCCCGATTAAATTTTCCAAAACAAGAGAAACTTACAGTTTTCTTTTAAATCAAACGCGATTGTTGTTCCAGGAGAGTTGATAATGGAACACGGAAGGTGGAAAATGAGAAAAGAAAAGAAAAGAAAAGAAAAGAAAAGAAAAAGAAAAACAGGAAAGAGAGAGAACTAAGCCAGGCCGAGTCCTGTTAAACTTGAACCTGATCAAGAAAAGAAAAGAAAAGAAAGGGAGAAAAGAAAAGAAAAAGAAAACAAAGGGAGAAAAGAAAAGAAAAGAAAAGAAAAAGAGAGAGAACTAAGCCAGGCCGAGTCCTGTTAAACTTGAACCTGATCAAGAAAAGAAAAGAAAAGAAAGGGAGAAAAGAAAAGAAAAAGAAAACAAAGGGAAAAAGAAAAAAGGAAAGGAAAGGAAAAGAAAAGAAAAGAAAAGAAAAAGAAAAACAGGAAAGAGAGAGAACTAAGCCAGGCCGAGTCCTGTTAAACTTGAACCTGATCTTGGAATGTCGAAAAAAGCGTAAATATAATAATAAAAATAAAGTACTGAGAAATTTAACATAGCAATTTGTTGTACGTGCGTACCGAGGCCCTGTTGTAACGTCGCTTAGCAGAAGGAAATTCCCCGAGATCTCCGGATGATTATCTATTCGCTGCAGCAACTTGCCTGCTTCCCGCAAAATTCACGCATAGCTAGCTGTCACAACAAGCTTTATCACCCCAACTGCTGGTAACATGCAGTTTACTGTACTGGCCAGAGCGCACAGTATTGTGCATCTGCGCATGCTCGAGGCTACAAAACTCATTCATTCAATAACCCTAAGCTCATTCATGCTACATGTACCTGCGCAGAAGCGTGCGATCCCTCCCGTTGTCAGCTGACTAATTAGCGCGCAGCATTCTGAACACGTCATTCCCGCATTATATATTTTTTTTCTCGATCGCGTCACCGACACCATTCTTGTGTTTTGCTCTAAGTGCAAGTCGGAAAGCTTTAGCATGTCCTTGTCGTTGCTTTTTTCTAATTTTCGAATTTGCAGTACGTACCAAACATTTATTAATTATATTTGAAGATTACGCTGTTCTAAAATTTCCAAGTGGAATTAATATTGCTTGAATTGGAATAATTTTCATCAATTCTGTACTTGCGAGTAAGAATTCATAATTCTTAGTATATATATATATGTACATGTACATGTACCTCGGCTAGCCTATCGGGCGTAGTTTACTGCTTTCGCTCGTGTTCGGTCTTTCCCATAGATAATTCAAGTCGAATCAAGCTAAGAACAGTATGACGTTTTTGGTTCAAATACATATCACGTACATTGATGTAACTAATAACTTCCGTTAAGGGTTGTAACGTGAACAAGACGATTGTTACCGGGTGAATTTTGAAAGCACAAAAAGCGCTTGGTTTCCAGAATAATTGGCTGTAGTACTATATTGTTATGCAAGATGCACATTCGAAACTTAAAGTTTTGAGGTATAAGAATTAACTTATTTGTATATGCTAGAGAATAACTCGTCGAGAGTAACCTGTTGTACAGCCTATGAAGAATTTGAATATTTCAGTCGAAACGAACTGGACAATGTCCAATGGCCTTTCAGGCTTGGTCAGGTGGGACTAGTATGTTGAGTTATGCTTGAGAATAACTCGTCGAGAGTAACCTGTTGCACAGTTATATGAAGAATTTGAATATTTCAGTTGAAACGAACTGGACAATGTCCAAAGCCCTCTTGGGCTTGGTCAGGTGGGACCAGTATTTTGTATGTTTTAGTAGATGCATGCATGTTTTCCCTTTAGCTAACCCCTTTTAACAAATTCGAATTGGTTTCAAACCCCAGGGAACAAACCTAGGTAATGTGGTAATGATAAGGGGAGTGCGCCTCCTTTTGGTGTCCTAGGATGCACCCACGTTTCCTCCTAAAAAACAAAGAAAATATAAAAGGAGGTTTTTCGTGGCCTCCGAGCGCCAGCAGTTTTTTGCTGCATGGACTGACGCCAAAAGCATTGCCATGTTCCTGGGCGAGTTCTCGATCCCAGATAATTCTCTGATGTCGTAGCACATGGAAATCTTTCATGATTACGCTTTCTGCTTTTCGTGTTGTATTCAGGCATTCTTGATGTAATTCTTTCACACGATAGACCTTTTCACTTTGTAAACACCAAAATGTACTAAACAACAATGTACCACTCTTACTCAAATGTAGCCTATGTTTTTGAGTTTAAGTTGTTGAGAGCCGGACGATGTCCGAAGAGCCTAAAGGGCTTGGTTCCAGATAGATACCAGTAGAGGCCTTTCCGTTCTAATTACACTCACAAGATGCTATTGTTTTAATTTTCTCAACCTTCCACAGGAAGGGGTATTACTAATACCATTTAACTTGATGATTATTCGTTGCAATGTACATTGTAGTTTTTATAACATTTACAGTTGAAATAGGTTGAAAGGTGCTCGGCAATAGAGTTCCCGGCCACTACCCCATGCTGTATCAATAAAACATTTAAATAATATGTTCTTTGTTATTCGACTCATTCATTACAATGAAACTGCTTTTCATTCGTATGAGCGAAGCGAAGGAGAATGAAAGAAATATTTCTCTCTACGTCTTTGGTACGAGCGAACAACAAAAGGTAGCCTTTTTCAACTTTGAAGATTTCATTGCAATAAATCACAGACAGAGGGCGCTCTTTGGAGTGCATCACGTTAGGAAGACGGAAGGGAAAGTTAAGACAAAACATAAAACTGTGGCAAAAGTTCTGCTGCAGTTTCCACCCCATTTGTAGTGGCTTACAACAGGGATCATGTAAAACAAACTCAAACAGCCATGGATTACAAAAGTTTCAGCAAGTTTGAGAAAAAAAGTGTAATCTTGTGTGCATAGTTGAATGTGATTTTCCTGTTTGCCCCTTGCTCATTAATATGCATATTCACATTGGCATTAAAGCTAAAAATATTTTGTTTTAACTACCAAACAAGCTCCAAATAGGATTTGTATGACTGTAACTGAGCAGATATAACATAGATTTCATTGATAACAATCCCTAATCATGGGCCCTTTAAAGGCTAAAGTATATTTTAATAGACTTTTGAATACTGGGCATTTAGCTTTGCTTCCTATGGAAGCCTGACTAGTGGGGTGCACCCTGCAGGGTCGTACACTATCCCTATTTCGGATATCCTTGCTCACTGCGGCCAATTTGATAAAGCTATTCAGCAGAAAAAGATTGCTTGATCCGAAATGTATTTCCTTTGCTAAATGGTTTTGAGCAGTCAAAATTTTACACGACTGGTATTCCAGTCTTGCACTTAAGTTGGCATATAATTCCGACTGCTAACGCATTTTTACAAAGCAAATAATTTTTTGGGAAAAGGCAAATTTTTCTCCTAAACAGCTTGATGAAATTGGCCCCAGGATGTTTGCATTATTCATTCGAATAGACGATTTCATAGCAGAACATTTTGCTGTATACAAACTTTACTAGCTTTGCAACAATGGGATAGCAGTTAAAAACGTATGTGAACTTGTGTTCTCAGCAGAACACAGTAGCAGAACACGTCAATTGTAAGACAGATTACATTCGATTTTGACTGCTAACCGGTTTTTTTTTTCAAAGCAAATATTGTTTTGGTACTAAGCAACATTTTTCTTCTCAACAGGAAATTGCCCCTAATTATAAGCCATGGTGAAAAGTTGTAAACAAATTAGATCATGACACTCAAATTTGTAGTTTCCATCATTTATTTCCAGTATTAATTGACACTCAAATTTGTAGTTTCCATCATTTATTTCCAGTATTAATTCCCCCTATTTACAATCAGCTGATATGGTTATAAAAAACAAGTGTTTTACTCAAGTTCCCATTTCTTTAAATAACGTTTTTACTCAGAAAATCAAATGTGTTTCACTTTCCGAAATATCTCTATTGGCATGTTTTGAAAGCTTAATATTTCATAATTTGTTTGTGTGCCGCATTGCGGAATAAAACAGTTTATATCCAAAAGAACACTATCGATTCCTGGCAACACTGTTGATAATCTTGCCATCCAACTTCACAACAATTTGCATAAATGTACATTTATATGTTCAAAATTCTTTACATCCTTCTTCGTTAAAAGTGACCTCATGAGTTTTCATTCATGGTCACATGACTTGATCAAATGAGCAATAATGTAGATTTTCTGCATATCTCATTGTTCAGTTTTAATACAATAAAGCCTATAATTATCTTCAACTCGCTGTATATTGCACGATTTTATTGTTTTAGGCATTTCGTATTTAAAAGGTGAACCGTGATGCCAATAAACAATAAAAACTGTCAGGTTAAGGTTGGTCTAAGAAGACTTCTACGTTTCCTGTTCCTGTTGGAAAAAAAAATGTGTTTAGTAAGTTGCGGCATGAATTCCATTCATTGGTCGCCACTGAGATGATGTGTTTATTGGGCGCTTTCACAGGGGGTCAAAAGGTCACGGTCACTATTGCTTGTCTTCCAGAATGGCGGAGAACAATACAGCCACGTGGGGAAACGCACGTGGCTGCAACCAGAAAAGCTGGTGGCTCTATTGTCCTCTCCTGTTCTGGAAGACAAGCAATAGTGACCTGTTACCTTTTGACTCGCTGCGAAAGCGCCCCTTGGGGGATTTTCAAGGAAATTGTTGAATGTTTCTCACTTGTAAATTAACTTCCCTTTAAATTATTAGCACTCTTTGGTGGTTCTTGAGAGTCATATAAGAGGAATAAGTGGCGACCAGTAAACATAATTCTTTGCCAAGCTGAGAAGCAAAAACATGTTTTTTTAACATTAAATTCAGGTACATGTATTTATGACACATTAAATGCATGGATGTTAAGTATTCCATGTTAACAATTGATATTAAACTGCAAAATGTGTGTACTTACAACACAAAGTCTGTGCAGTTTATCGGAAGTAAGTGAAAAATTATTGTAATGTTCCCAGTACATCCAAGAACACATTGGTGGTAAGTTGAGGCTGAGGTTTCAAAAAACAAATCTCGATTGCCATCCTGGTCCTTAAATTATACGGTCAATGCATAAGTCTGACAGTCTAGCAACTTGTGCACGTCAGTTTCGTTTCAGAGAGCCTGTGGGCATTAGAGGCAATTGGACTAGTGGTGAAGTAGAAGTAGTGGACGGCGGGGTTGGGTTTGGGAAATGAGGGGTGCTGGGTTGGGGAAATGAGGTGGGACTGGGTTGGGGAAATGAGGAGGGTTAATTTGGTTGGGGAAATGAGGGTTGGATTGGGAAAGGTGGGTTGGGGACATGATGGCCGGGGGTTGGGTTGGGGACATGAGGGGGGTTGGGTTGGGGACATGAGGGGGGAGGGGGTTGGGTAAATAGAGGTGAGGTAATTGGGGAGGGGATTGGAAAGACAGTGGGAATGGGGTTGAAGAGGGCAGACAGAATAAGGAAAATTTGGGTTAAAAATATGGAAGGAAGTGGATGGAAATGGGAGGAAGTAAATGAAAACATTAATCATTTCCCTCCTGGATGTTAAGACCATGTGGCTGGATGCTGCGGAGTCGTTTAAAGTTTCCCTCTGCCGAGTCGAACACTGAGAGTCTGGGTGGTGGCCAAAATCCTGGGCGCGCTGTATGGACATGTTAGAAATGGAGTAATTAGTACAGTTAAAGTGTTCAGCAACTGGGGTGTCAGTTCTGCTGGTGTTGACTGTGGATCTGACGGTGACCGTAGAAACGTTTCTTAAGTGTAGTTGTTCGTCTTTCCTACATATCGCGAATACCACAGAATCTGCAAGAGATAATAAGGTGTGTGATATTAGTCATGTGCAAGTGATGTGATCCTTTATTAACATTCTGTTCACAACTTAATTAGAACACACGGGGTCCGGTCAGCAATCCGGATTTCATGATTTTGTATCTGGAAACCAAATGTAACTTTGTGCGATTTTGATTCGGATGTACATGTATGTTGCCGAATTTCTTCTAGGTCTAAGGTCAAAACCTCCATGTTGCAATGTGCATGCCTAGTTGGAATTACGAATTATTGTTATGCTTTGAGCAAGTTCAATTCATTATTGATGACGATTACATACTTAATTTGTGAAAAATTCCTTTCACCATGCTTTAAAGTTGACGATCAACATTGTGCACTGAATTATACAAATATGTCTTCGTACTTTGGGAATTATCCATACCTTTCCACTGTTTTATTTGATTCTGCATGATTGAACTGTTTGTGTGATTTTGTTTTGAGACCACCCCCTTTAATTTGTTTTGGTTATATTTTCGATTTTTTTTTTTTAACAAAACAATACATACAATATTTACAAATATGTACACGGATGAAGTTCTTGTTTCTGTCACATTCACGTCATCCAAAAGCTGCTTTTCCTGATGAGCCATCAATCGAATAGTCTGCCACTGATTGGAATATGAAATGCTCGAACTTTGATGGATGAGTGCATGAAGTGCAGATGTATACTTTTTGTCCCGATGCCTCTTCAAACAAGTTGAAATGATGGCCTTGAGTGTGTCTAAGATGACAGCCTGGATGAGCACCGCGATGATGGAAGTGGCAGCCCATTCCCAGAAGGCTCTCCAACAGAAGCCATGGACGAAGTAAACAGACCACAGGATAGCCAGGACACAGGACGCAATCAGGAGGATGTGAACAAAGCCAACAACAAGTGCAAGGCAGAATCTGCTGGCAGTTTTGGCTTCGGTGGCTGATTTGGTTGGAATAGGGATCGGATCTGGAATTGGAAAAAATTCAGGTTTGTTAACAATGGTTTGATGCCCGGAGTTGTCTTCGAGATTGAGTTGGGGAAGTGAGTGGGTACGCTGGGGCCGGGTTCTTTCCCGACGGAAGAATGATTCGTCGCTGGTGCTGGTCTGGACTTCAGTTGGTATGTTGATGATACAGTCGGAAATACTTATATCTGGATTACTGATAGACTCTGATGGACCCACTCCGTTGGAATTCATCTCGTTGACATTTCCTGGAGCAGTCTCTGCTTGAGTTGGTGGAGAACTACAAGGTGTTGTCATGAGTCCGTTGGAAAACTTAGTAGGTCGGCACAATGAGTACATCGTCGGGGTGTTGCGGCCCAGGATTTCCATGGCGATGAAGATAGGGAAGAGTACAGCACTGACTCTTGCTGCTTTGATGACCATCCCCAAGGTGATGTCATAATCCATGGGGCTGAGCACCACAGACTCCCAAAGGGATGGATCAAACAGTGGCTTGCAAGCATGCAAGCATGGGGTAACTCATGCAGGCAAGCAGACAGGTGACGTGCCGTATTCGTACTCCGGTCAAGTTGCCCTGATATCGAGGCGCAAATGAAGAGGTGAACAGTTGTGCATTATTAAAGTAATAAGCAATGCAGTTGGCCGGTTTAGGTGACAGGAACAGTGGGAGCTTGGTGGCGATTCCGTCATAATCACATGAGATGACACCGCTGATTGGACCACAGTTGGTGCTGTAATGGTCATGGCACTTAGTATCTATGGCATGGATATTCTGGATCTTACTAAAGTATGTCAAGAAGAAAAACACAAAATAATAAATTGGTTATATTAAAAATGTTTACAAAGGAAATCATTCAATATTTTTCAAATGTACATAATTTTAAATGTTTTCTTCCAAAAGTGTGAGGAGTGCCATCAAAAACAATGTCAAAATTATACAACAATTCACTTCTTGCACGGAACCACAATAGACCGTATCAAATGGCTGCCATCTTGTAGGGCAGTTTCTTTGTTGCTCGAGGACGTGCATGTTTGCACATTTTGTGCTTACATCTTTGACTAATTTAAAGGGAAGAATTAAGTAGTTAATCATGGCTTTATCAGACCTTGTGCACAAAACACAAGTATTGTCCAAGGAATCTTTAGTTTTTCCACTCCAAAATTTGGGTTTTTCTATCAAATATGTATACTACCTGATAAGCCATTTTATAGAAAAACTGATGATCAACTTTTCAAACTCTTGCCAATTTCAAAATTAAAAGTTTCCCCACAAGATGGCAGCTATTCAATACTGTGTCTACAAGGCCAACCATTCATGAACCCCCCGGCCCCCCTCCCCACACACGTTATTTCAGTAAAAGCAAACAAATATACCATTTATAGGTAAAAACAATGAGATTGTGAAATCTTAGGAGAACTGAAGAGACAAATGGAAGCTAAACTTACGTATCACATGCCCTGTTGATGATTCCTCGCAAGCGGGCTCCAAAACCGGTATGGTGGCGGTATGCAAAAATCGGTCCACGTGTGGGTTTGAATATTGGGAACTTTATCTCCGCGGCTACAAGTTTACCGATGGACTGAGGTGTTGTAAGGGCCTGCTGTCCGTGAGCCAGAATAACAGTCATCCTAACAGCAAATAATGAAATACAGTTATTATACAATCATCATTAAAATCATTAAAATCACAGGGCCCTCTTCAAGCCCAAATACAACATTTGCAGTTACCCAAAATGTTGACAAGAAAAATATGACTAAAGGTGTTGATTCCCAACTGAAGATGCTTTTTTACAAAAATATTGTCTGCAGACAACCTTTTACCATTCATTCAACACAAAAACATGCATGGAATTTTCAGGTTTTCTGAAGTATTACTACAAAGCAGTTTATCAACATTATTGTTTAGTTATGTGATGCTGTTGTTCCTGTTTTTAAAAGTTTTCCAATCAAGTAATCTGTCTAATGAATATAGCTCCTTGATCAACTTACCAGTTGCTGAAGCCAATAGTTCCTTGGAGTCTCACAAAACACAGGGTTACGATTGTGCCAGCTGATCTGCGCGACTTCAAGGCACACCATCGCAAAAATGAACCCCATTTGTAACGGCCACCGTAGTCTATGTCGATGACGTAGGTGCGTTCTTTTTCAACCCGATCACCTTCGATGGACCGAGGAGCTGGAGGGCAGGAACGGTTGCTCTGTTTCAAGCAAAGAAATAAGGAGGAATCATATTATTATTAGAGACGATGAATCCTGACTAAAGCCAAGTGGAATTTGTTGAATGCTAGTGAGTTTACAAACTTGTTGACTTGTGGGCCTATTGAGCCAATGACGACAGTATAATTGTGGAAGCAATGTCCGTGCGCATTGTGTGTGTCCATAGCATGCACGCGTAACACACCATACCAAGGCTCCCATTGGTGAATTAAACCGCGTTACACCCACCAGAGACACACACAACGCGCACGCACATCACTTCCACAATGACTCCGCATTATTTGACTCCCAAAATGGCGTATTCGCACATGTTCGAAAGGGGTCAATAGTCAATACCTTGCAAGCCTGTCTGAGATCTTTGAGAAAGGCAGCAAGCAGCAACAGTCCAAAGCCAGCAGCTATCGGGACTCCAGTGATGAGGATGATCTCATGCCAATCAACAGTTGAAAGGCAGTCACCACTGGTCGGGGCAGAGATGGCAGGACTGCCCTGGAAGGGACCCGAGATGGTGCTCAGGGTCTGGGAACTGCAAAGGAGAAAGATAACATTGAAATGTCAATAATACAAGGGACTGGTCGTCGCTAAGATTTATATTTTTTCTTCAATTGGCTACTTGGTTGTTTAGGCCTTAACCTGCTATGTACTTGGCTTAAAGCCCTAAACTGGGAATATACTAAGCCTAGCTTCTTTTTAGTGTTGGTCTTGTCTACGTTAGCCTTAGTTCTAGGCCTATATTTAACTTGGTGGTTGGGACAAGCCATCAAAATCGAAAAAAATTATAACGTACATGCAGGCATTCCAACATAAGTTAATTTTGCCTGATCCTAATAATGCTAATGAAAACGAGATAGCTAAGTCATTTAAATGCAATTTAGCTAGGCCTATATATGTCATTTTTAAAAAGCAACATTGGTCATAGGTAGGCTAAAATGGTAGGCTATAGCTAAGTCATTTAAATGAAATAGCTATGACATATTTATGAGTTAGGCCCAACCAGGTTAAGTCGTTTAAATGAGATAAAACACTTTACAGGCCTAGTTGGCAGCAGCACGCTTCCGTAACTTCTCAACTCTCTTAGGCCTATACCAATGAAACTATAGAAGCATGTCAATAGACCTTATCGCAAATATACCGCCTGGGTGCGTTTGAACAAAAGCAAAACTGTCACGAAAACATTCCCACAATACAGTGCTGCTTTTGTGAAAACTCGCCCATGCGGTATTTGCGATAAGGTATATATCATCAACACTGAGGCCTTAGCAGAATTATCATGCCAATTATCAATCATAAACGTTTTGTTAATTTCAAAATCAGCATCCTAGCACCATACCTTGCAGTCTTGATGACTGAAGCTCCCAAAAATATCGCTATTAGCAGGAAAATTCGCATTGTACTTTGTACACGTAGTAGAAAATTTCTCAGGAACAAATCAAACACGTGCAACACTGCAGAAGCAATGAACGAAAGTGTCACATTCTAAGAACAACATTCCAGTTTTCTACCGCCAAAGACGCGACGAACGCGACTTTTGCTTGACAACGCGTGACTGGTGACGCGAGAATGCCATCTCCTTGGAAAAATTATACTCGTTCAATACTCTGTATAATGTTGGCTTCATGACGACTTTAAATCTATTAAATCTAAATAAACGAATTAATCTGTCAATATAACTTACATTTTCATTGCTTTTGTTGACGAACTTCATGAGCACGCCTGAAAAAAGTTCACTTTCTAAACTTTTTGCGAGAAATTGTGGGAGTAGACTGGTTACCAATCCCTTTGTTTTATTTAGAGACGGGTATGGGCGCGATGACTTCAAGCGGTCGGACAATCTTTTGTTTTCCACCGAGAGCGCGTGCATAGCAACCGATGAAAAAGGTCGGCGCGTTGCGTTGAGTATGTGTGTACGTCACTGTGTTCCAAACTTTAATGAAATTGGGAACAAGATGAAGAACACCAATCCGAGTTGCAAAGTCATGGTCCGTCCGCCATAGCTGGGGGCCATCCAGTGCCATGAACTGTGGGTTTTGTGTTGATGATATGCTGTTACATTATGTTGTCACTTCGAACAATTTTGCGCGTTTATTTGCTTGCGAAGCCTGTGTACGCGTACGCGTTGTGCGCTGGGGCCAATTTCATAAAGCAATTAGGCAAACAAATTTGCTTAATCAAAACTTCGTTTGCTTTATAAAAATGAGTCAATAGTCGAAATTGCATGTCAACTTGCGTTTTTCACAAGAATATCTGCTATTCTTGCTAAAAACACAAGTTGACGTAACATTTTTATTATTAATCCATTTTTATAAAGCAAACAAATATTTTGATTAAGCAAATTTGTTTGCTTAACTATAGCTGCTTTATGAAATTGGCCCCAGTTCGATTTAACAACAAGACAAAGCGCCCAGTTCATGGCGGTGGGATGGCCCCCAGTAATGGCGGACGTGCAGGGAAGGAGTCCTTAGCAACCGGATTCGACTACTGCGATAGAGCTGTATAGGGTTTAATCAAAATTTCGGGAACAAAAGCGCCGATTGTCTTAAATTATAGTATCTGCGACCCTGATCACGGAATGGCTTGTCTGGCGTTTCGCTAGATCAGACCGAGGCTCCTGGAGCCACGCCAAATCAGACAAATTTTACATTTAATCAAAATTTCGGGAACAAGGATGAAACCGGTCTCATTTTGTAGCTTGGAGCATGTAGATTCCGGATACATGTATATAACTTAAGAGTAAATTTAGATGAGACTAATTAACACTAACTTTTATAGGTTAATCTATTTCATTTATTTTGGTGTAGAGTAGCAAGTAGTTCAAATGGTGTTCGGGCAAAGTTCAGAATGTGAGATTTTCATTTCTTTTTCACAACTTGGAAAGCAGAACTCGTGCCTGTATTTGACAGAACTCGTGCCTGTATTTGACTTCCACTTGGGAAAGAATTGAATAATTGACCATGTCTTCATGTGCAAAACACACGAAGAAGCTAGGGTTAAAAAGTTGATGAGATTTTTTCTTTGAAATTACTCATCAAGCATCGGTTAGTGAATTATTTGATGAGAAAAGACTTGGAAATTTTTCGGCCCGTCTGTTTATTTTCTACACAAGGACAGAAGCGATGATCAATTACTCAAAAAAAGTGTTTTCTAATGTTTTTGTGTAGAAACTATGATTATCACAATTATTCCAGTGACAAAAAGTATGTTCATGTAAGTCTGGGTTTTGAGTCGAGTCGAACCCTGGCTGACTTGGACCAAGTCCATTTGTTGTCACTTTTTAAAATTAAAGAAATGATATAAAACAAAACAATTGGTCATTATTAAAGTTACGTGCGAACTTTTAACGGCCCTAAATGTGTTTTATATTTGGCGCGCTTTTTTGTGTCGAATTCGTGTGGGTGTTATCCTACGCTATGTTTGGGCTATTTTGGGATGGAAATAATAATAATAATAATAATGAGATTTGTAAAGCGCACATATCCACCCTGCAGGGTGCTCAAGGCGCTGTTAACAACAACAAGTAATTAATTCTCAAAAATTTGCGACATCAAGTAAGTTTTTATAAGTGATTTGAACCTAGTTGTACAGTGGCATGATCTGAGGTCAAGTGGCAATGAATTCCAAAGTCGAGGAGCTGCAACAGAAAAAGATCTGGCGCCCCATGTTCGTTTAGAATTTGGTTCCTTGAGAAGTTGCTGGTTACTTGATCTAAGAGTTCTTGCTGGAGAATATTCATGTAGTAGTTCCTTAATGTAGTAGGGAGCCTTGTTGTTGAGAGCTTTGTGGACCAGAAGCATGAGTTTGAAAATAATCCTTTGGGAGACAGGAAGCCAGTGTAGTTCCTTCAAAATGGGGGTGATGTGACAGTTCCTCCTGGATAAGGTGATGATGCGGGCAGCGGTATTCTGAAGACGTTGAAGACGGTATATTTGATTCTGAGGGAGTCCGTAGAGTAGTGAATTGCCGTTGTCTAGTCGTGAAGTCACAAATGCATGGATGATTTGCTCGGTGGCACTTCTATTCAAATACTTGCGTACACGACCAATGTTTCTAATTTGGAATGATGCCGAACGGACAGTGTTAGCGACGTGAGGTGTAAATGTCATTGCTGAATCAAATATAACCCCCAAGTTCCGGGCCTGCAACGATGGGGCTATCTGTGCATCACCAATTGTAATAAATGGCACAGACACCTTTGTTAATTGTTGGCGTGATCCAAACAAGAGAAACTCCGTTTTTTCCTCATTTAGCTTTAGAAAGTTGTTTTTCATCCAGCATCGGATCTCGGAGATACATTGTTCCAGTCTTGCAATAGAAGAATCGGCAGGCTCCTGCGAAGACTTGAAGGTTATGTAGAGTTGAGTTTCATCTGCATAGACGTGGTAGTTCAGATGATGTTTCAAGATGATATCACGAATTGGCAAGGTATAAAGAGTAAACCACTGTGGGCCTAGCACAGACCCTTGTGGTACAGAGTACTCTAAAACAACAGGATCTGATATTGCATTGCCAATGCGGACATGATGGGTTCTATTTGAGAGATAGGACCTGCACCATTCGAGAGCCGTGTCGTGTATACCGAGATAGTTCTGAAGTCGAAATACGAGGATGCCATGATCAACGGTATCGAATGCTGCACTCAAATCAAGCATAACTAGCGCAGTGATATTACCATTATCCATTGCGGACAGGATATCATTACTGACCCGAACAAGCGCAACTTCCGTCCCGTGGAATGGCTTATATATGCAGACTGGAAAACGTCCGAAAGCTCATGGTCTTGAATGTGGTCAGAGATGCGGGATGAGACAATACGCTCGATGATTTTCCCCAGGTACTTCAGGTTTGAGACGGGTCTGTAATTTTTCAGAATCTCCTTGTCCAGGCTGGGCTTCTTCAGAAGTGGCCGAATGTAGGAAACTTTTAGGTTGTCCGGGAAGCAACCAGAGTCCAACGATGTGTTGACCACCTCGGTAATAAAAGGAGCAAACACATCAATGTGTTGCTTTATCATCATAATGGGAATAGGGTCAAGTTCGCAGGATTTTGATGGCGAGTTCATGATGACACGCTTAATTTCGTTAACATTGGTTGGCTCAAAATTAGAGACCCAGACACGATTCTGAAAGTCTTTCCGAAATAGACTGAAGAGAACCTGAAAAGAAACCACAAAACTTGGCCGTTTTTGAGCATTTTTCAAAAATTCCAGGTCACGTGATTTATCGGAACCAGATAAATCGCGGGTCCTTGGAGTTAGTTTTATTTTCAGCCGTATGGCTGTGTGCACACAGTTTATTACACAAATTCAGCTCTGATTTGTTTTTCAAAATATTTATGAGTTTTTGACAAAAGAGACTATTTATTCAGGTTATGAAACAAAGTTAAACATAACTCTGAAAAATCGAACGTAAAATTTTGACACAAAGTCCGAGGAACCGGAGCGAGTTGCACTGTGGACAGTCTACCTGACAATGTGACATTTAGCCCCACGGCACACACACTTGCCCGCCCAAAACTGGTACAGTGCCGTGGAACTACAATTGAACGTTCGTGAAGACAAACCATGGTTGTCACTCTCCTATGGACGGAAAACCAAAAACCTATTCGGTCGTCCACGACAAAGCCGTGAGTATCCCGCGATAGTGAACGGCTGGTAAAGCGTATAACTCGACTATTGACTATTTTAAGCTTTTGTGGTTAATTATAGTACGGGACATTTTGACGATTTTTTTCACAAGGACCATCCAAAAAGTATTGTTAAGGACGCTGTATATTACTTAATTACGTAAACAGTAGGTCGGTGGGTACCAGTATGACCAGTATGGGCAAGGAATTGTATTTGGCGGACGGTGGCTTAAATTTTAGGGTTGCACACCAGTAAATAGGGCTCCCATTGGAACCAATGCTAAATGCTAAATTTTCCTTTAAAAATACTCACAACTCTCTCAGCTTCCCAGGACAACAACCAAATACTCATTGAAGTCTCAGCTGTTTAATTCTGTTCAATTTTATGGGGGTATTCCGTCACTTGTATTCCCTAATTTCCACTTGAAACAAAACTACCCTTGCAACAGTGAAAATTACTAAACAGACCAGCAACCATTTTGGAACAAAGGCACATACGCTACTGGCAAAAATAGGGCCGCGTTTAGGAGCTACATTGTCCAAAATGTTTTTAGTTGGAAGAAAAAATACCCCACATCACGGCGAAGGCCATATTCTACACAAGATCACACTCGTTCAGCTCGCAACTCTCTCTAATAGAGAACAATTTCAGGGCATACAAAATATTCATGAGCTAGGCGCACGGATCTCTGCCTATTTACTTGGGTGCACCGTCCCTTAGACGTCGTTGCTTCATCCATTGATTATATATCGATGGCTGGGACGGGCTAATGTGCCTGCACAGATTTCTGTGACGGAAACACGTGACGCAAATGTCACATATACGGCCCCGCGGAGCATTGTGGGTTGCTTGCTGCCAGACGAATAATTAATAAATAGTATGTTAACGCTTAGATTAGTGTACTTTGTGCGAGACCTAACTTATCTGCTGGAAAGTTACGTCTGTTTAAAAAAAAGAAAAAGACGTGACCTCGTGGTCACGTGTCGTATAACATTTTTGCCAATGAGGGCGCCAACAAATTAGCCCGTTCAAGCGCCCTGTAAGGCGCGCTGGGTACGAGCAAAGACGTAGAGAGAAATATTTCTCTCTACGTCTTTGGTACGAGCGAACAACAAAAGGTAGCCTTTTTCAACTTTGAAAATTTCATTGCAATAAATCACAGACAGAGGGCGCTCTTTGGAGTGCATCACGTTAGGAAGACGGAAGGGAAAGTTAAGACAAAACATAAAACTGTGGCAAAAGTTCTGCTGCAGTTTCCACCCCATTTGTAGTGGCTTACAACAGGGATCATGTAAAACAAACTCAAACAGCCATGGATTACAAAAGTTTCAGCAAGTTTGAGAAAAAAGTGTAATCTTGTGTGCATAGTTGAATGTGATTTTCCTGTTTGCCCCTTGCTCATAAATATGCATATTCACATTGGCATTAAAGCTAAAACCCTTTTGTTTTAATAACTACCAAACAAGCTACAAATAGGATTTGTATGACTACTGAGCAGATATAACATAGATTTCATTGATAACAATCCCTAATCATGGGCCCTTTAAAGGCTAAAGTATATTTTAAAAGACTTTTAAATACTGGGCATTTAGCTTTGCTTCCTATGGAAGCCTGACTAGTGGGGTGCACCCTGCAGGGTCGTACACTATCCCTATTTCGGATATCCTTGCTCCCTGCGGCCAATTTGATCAAGCTATTCAGCAGAAAAAGATTGCTTGATCCGAAATGTATTTCCTTTGCTAAATGGTTTTAAGCAGTCAAAATTTTACACGACTGGTATTCCAGTCTTGCACTTAAGTTGACATAATTTCGACTGCTAACGCATTTTTACAAAGCAAATAATTTTTTGGGAAAAGGCAAATTTTTCTCCTAAACAGCTTGATGAAATTGGCCCCAGGATGTTTGCATTATTCATTCGAATAGACGATTTCATAGCAGAACATTTTGCTGTATACAAACTTTACTAGCTTTACAACAATGGGATAGCAGTTAAAAACGTATGTTAACTTGTGTTCTCAGCAGAACACAGTAGCAGAACACGTCAATTATTGTTATACACATTACATTCGATTTTGACTGCTAACCTTTTTTTTTTTTCAAAGCAAATATTGTTTTGGTACTAAGCAACATTTTTCTTCTCAACAGGAAATTGCCCCTAATTATAAGCCATGGTGAAAAGTTGTAAACAAATTAGATCATGACACTCAAATTTGTAGTTTCCATCATTTATTTCCAGTATTAATTCCCCCTATTTACAATCAGCTGATATGGTTATAAAAAAACAAGTGTTTTACTCAAGTTCCCATTTCTTTAAATAATGTTTTTACTCAGAAAATCAAATGTGTTTCACTTTCCGAAATATCTCTATTGGCATGTTTTGAAAGCTTAATATTTCATAATTTGTTTGTGTGCCACATTGCGGAATAAAACAGTTTATATCCAAAAGAACACCATCGACTCCTGGCAACACTGTTGATAATCTTGCCATCCAACTTCACAACAATTTGCATAAATGTACATTCATATGTTCAAAATTCCTTACATCCTTCTTCGTTAAAAGTGACCTCATGAGTTTTCATTCATGGTCACATGACTTGATCAAATGAGCAATAATGTAGATTGTCTGCATATCTCATTGTTCAGTTTTAATACAATAAAGCGTATAATTATCTTCAACTCGCTGTATATTGCACGATTTTATTGTTTTAGGCATTTCGTATTTAAAAGGTGAACCGTGAGGCCAATAAACAATAAAAACTGTCAGGTTAAGGTTGGTATAAGAAGACTTCTACGTTTCCTGTTCCTGTTGAAAAAAAAAAATATGTTAGTAAGTTGCGGCATGAATTCCATTCATTGGTCGCCACTGAGATGATGTGTTTATTGGGCGCTTTCACAGGGGGTCAAAAGGTCACGGTCACTATTGCTTGTCTTCCAGAATGGCAGAGAACAATACAGCCACGTGGGGATAACGCACGTGGCTGCAACCAGAAAAGCTGGTGGCTCTATTGTCCTCTCCTGTTCTGGAAGACAAGCAACAACCTGTTACCTTTTGACTCGCTGCGAAAGCGCCCCACGGGATTTGGCAGAAAAGATTATAAGTATTTTCAAGGAAATTGTTGAATGTTTCTCACTTGTAAATTAACTTCCCTTTAAATTATTAGCACTCTTTGGTGGTTCTTGAGAGTCATATAAGAGGAATAAGTGGCGACCAGTAAACATAATTCTTTGCCAAGCTGAGAAGCAAAAACATGTTTTTTTAACATTAAATTCAGGTACATGTATTTATGACACATTAAATGCATGGATGTTAAATATTCCATGTTAACAATTGGTATTAAACTGCTAAATTTGTGTACTTACAACACAAATTCTGTGCAGTTTATCGGAAGTAAGTGAACAATTATTGTAATGTTGCCAGTACATCCAATAACACATTGGTGGTAAGTTGGCTGAGGTTTCAAAAAACAAATCTCGATTGCCATCCTGGTCCTTAAATAATTATACGGTCGATGCATAAGTCTGACAGTCTAGCAACTTGTGCACGTCAGTTTCGTTTCAGAGAGCCTGCAGGGCATTAGAGGCAATTGGACTAGGGGTGAAGTAGAAGTAGTGGACGGCGGGGTTGGGTTTGGGAAATAAGGGGTGCTGGGTTGGGGTTGAAGAGGGCAGACAGAATAAGGAAAATTTGGGTTAAAAATATGGAAGGAAGTGGATGGAAATGGGAGGAAGTAAATGAAAACATTAATCATTTCCCTCCTGGATGTTAAGACCATGTGGCTGGATGCTGCGGAGTCGTTTAAAGTTTCCCTCTGCCGAGTCGAACAGAGTCTGTGGCCAAAATCCTGGGCGCGCTGTATGGACATGTTATAAATGGAGTAATTAGTACAGTTAAAGTGTTCAGCAACTGGGGTGTCAGTTCTGCTGGTGTTGACTGTGGATCTGACGGTGACCGTAGAAACGTTTCTTAAATGTAGTTTTTCGTCTTTCCTACATATCGCGAATACCACAGAATCTGCAAGAGATAATAAGGTGTGTGATATTAGTCATGTGCAAGTGATGTGATCCTTTATTAACATTCTGTTCACAACTTAATTAGAACACACGGGGTCCGGTCAGCAATCCGGATTTCATGATTTTGTATCTGGAAACCAAATGTAACTTTGTGCGATTCTGATTCGGATGTATGTTGCCGAATTTCTTCTATAGGTCAAAGGTCAAAACCTCCATGTTGCAATGTGCATGCCTAGTTGGAATAACGAATTATTGTTATGCTTTGAGCAAGTTCAATTCATTATTGATGACGATTACATACTTAATTTGTGAAAAATTCCTTTCACCATGCTTTAAAGTTGACGATCAACATTGTGCACTGAATTATACAAATAATATTTCTTCGTACTTTGGGAATTATCAATACCTTTCCACTGTTTTATTTGATTCTGCATGATTGAACTGTTTGTGTGATTTTGTTTTCAGACCACCCCCTTTAATTTGTTTTGGTTATATTTTCGATTTTCTTTTTTCAACAAAACAATACATACAATATTTACAACAGTTACAAATATATACACGGATGAAGTTCATGTTTCTGTCACATTCACGTCATCCAAAAACTGCTTTTCCTGATGAGCCATCAATCGAATATTCTGCCACTGATTGGAATATGAAATGCTCGAACTTTGATGGATGAGTGCATGAAGTGCAGATGTAGACTTTTTGTCCCGATGCCTCTTCAAACAAGTTGAAATGATGGCCTTGAGTGTGTCTAAGATGACAGCCTGGATGAGCACCGCGATGATGGAAGTGGCAGCCCATTCCCAGAAGGCTCTCCAACAGAAGCCATGGACGAAGTAAACAGACCACAGGATAGCCAGGACACAGGACGCAATCAGGAGGATGTGAACAAAGCCAACAACAAGTGCAAGGCAGAATCTGCTGGCAGTTTTGGCTTCGGTGGCTGATTTGGTTGGAATAGGGATCGGATCTGGAATTGGAAAAAATTCAGGTTTGTTAACAAATATGGTTTGATGCCCGGAGTTGTCTTCGAGATTGAGTTGGGGAAGTGAGCGGGTACGCTGGGGCCGGGTTCTTTCCCGACGGAAGAATGATTCGTCGCTGGTGCTGGTCTGGACTTCAGTTGGTATGTTGATGATACAGTCGGAAATACTTATATCTGGATTACTGATAGACTCTGATGGACGCAATACGTTGGAATTCTTCTCGTTGACATTTCCTGGAGCAGTCTCTGCTTGAGTTGGTGGAGAACTACAAGGTGTTGTCTAGTCTAGGCCCAAGACGGTCATTATGTGTTGGATACCCGACTGCCGCAAGAGGGCGTAATCACGCAATAGACTCGTTCGTAGTCCTATCACCATATCGTTTTGTCAAAATGACCGTCTAGGGAAACTCGTAAAATCTCCCCCCGAAACAGGGGGGAAATTTGTGCGCATGCGTTAGTTTTGTATGCAGATACGGGTAGATTTTTCTTAACGCACGCGCACTTAAGAGCAAATAGCCTGGTACATGCACCGTACGTTCGGCGCTTATCGTGTTGATTTGAACATTTCTTGTTTTTTTGTAGGTAATGGTACGCGTTGTTGATTTCGCCGGGTGGCTCGCGCGGTTGCAAGGGTAGGCGAAGACTCTTTGCAACGGACGGGTGGCGAAGCAACATAACCTGGCCGACGTTGGCGGTTAGGCTTCGGTCGGTCTGAAAAATACCCCGGGAAAAAATACCTAGGGAAAAATCCATCTAGACCGCACGAGTTTTGAATTTTGCATAGAGTCTAAAGCCCGACTAAAAACAAAAAGGATTTTCAAAAAAATAAAAAATTATATACCGGCCCGATAAGTGAGAGCCCAACGAAAAAAAATTCCATAGTTTATCAGTTGAGACTTCGTACACTAAGTCAATGGCCTGGGTAGCTTCTTGGAATTAAATTTAAACATTTCTATCTTGAGTTAAAACCATTTTCACACAACAGACAAGTTGCAACAGCTATCAAAGATACTTTTGTTGCAAAAATTCATCAAGCAGTTCCTGTTTTATGCTTGTTAAAATGTGCCAAATTTACGTGCGGAATCGTCAATAAAAAAAAATAGATGTGATTTTGGTGATATTTTGGGGCGGAAAATCTCACCACTGCACAGGTGGATTTGCGTGATATTTGGCACAAAGTACGAAGAAAACCAGCCCCAATAGGCCTGTACCAAAAATCTTATGACAGTGCTATTGCTGGTTTTAAGTTGACATTTTGAAAACCCACTGGGAGGGAAGGGGAATTTATGTCACGAAAAAATGAGCTCTCTTGTCGATTCTATGTTTTTGTGCCCGCACGCGGCGAGTCGCCCGGTGTGCAGTATTTGCTTTTTGCGAGTTCCTTTCTTCCAGATTTCGTTAAGCATGGAGCTATTTATAGCTCCATGGTGTGAGCGATTTTCTCTGTTATGGGATGGTAAAATGAAATGTGTATCTGTCAAATATTCCAGATTATTTCCGAAGATGTTGTTGTTGTAGTAGATTGAATGGCACGTATCGGCATATTTTCCGAAGAATTCTGAGCCATGGAGATTTAGGCCAATAAACTGTTCAACACACGATCAAGCTACGGCAACAAGCAGTGTTCTAATTTCACCCGTTTTTTTTTCCATTCCAAACAAATCTACAGCTTGAAAGATTATTTTTCCGAACCGGCGGGTTTTAAACTGGCGATTAGGTTCAACTGTGGCCTCGATTATCTGTGGAACAGTACCTATCATTTGCAATGTCCTATACAATTGTATTTCCAACAAAATCTCTAAATTGCCGTGTCGAAATCGTAAGGTTTGCCGAGGGCATTACGATTTTTCCAGCCCGCGGCTTCCCCGTGCAGTCATGCCACGATGTGAGGACACAGGGGACTAGACATCGTGCATTCATGCATAGTAAGCAAGCGACAGTGCGCTCTGCATAACATTATGCATAACAGGTGCGCGCGCACGGCGCTGTCACTACGAGATTCCCTAGACGTTGTTATTGACTGTCTCGCGGCGATCGGTTTTCGGGACGGACGTTCAAAACGAAACAATAACAACGTCTAGGGCCGAGACTAGGTGTTGTCATGAGTCCGTTCGAAAACTTAGTAGGTCGGCACAATGAGTACATCGTCGGGGTGTTGCGGCCCAGGATTTCCATGACGATGAAGATAGGGAAGAGTACAGCACTGACTCCTGCTGCTTTGATGACCATCCCCAAGGTGATGTCATAATCCATGGGGCTGAGCACCACAGACTCCCAAAGGGATGGATCAAACAGTGGCTTGGATATCCACTGCACTGCAAGCATGGGGTAACTCATGCAGGCAAACAGACAGGTGACGTGCCGTACTCCGGTCAAGTTGCCCTGATATCGAGGCACAAATGAAGAGGTGAACAGTTGTGCATTCTTAAAGTAATAAGCAATGCAGTTGGCCGGTTTAGGTGACAGGAACAGAGGGAGCTTGGTGGCGATTCCGTCATAATCACATGAGATGACACCGCTGATTGGACCACAGTTGGTGCTGTAATGGTCATGGCACTTAGTATCTATGACATGGATATTCTGGATCTTACTGAAGTATGTCAAGAAGAAAAACACAAAATAATAAATTGGTTAAATTAAAAATGTTTACAAAGGTAATCATTCAATATTTTTCAAATGTACATAATTTTAAATGTTTTCTGTGTGAGGAGTGCCATCAAAAACAATGTCAAAATTATACAACAATTCACTTCTTGCACGGAACCACAATAGACCGTATCAAATGGCTGCCATCTTGTAGGGCAGTTTCTTTGTTGCTTGAGGACGTGCATGTTTGCACATTTTGTGCTTACATCTTTGACTAATTTAAAGGGACGAATTAAGTAGTTAATCATGGCTTTATCAGACCTTGTGCACAAAACACATGAGACTGGCTAAAAAAAAGTATTTTCCAAGGAATCTTTAGTTTTTCCACTACAAAATTTGGGTTTTTCTATCAAATGTATACTTGCTGATACCTGATAAGCCATTTTATAGAAAAACTGATGATCAACTTTTCAAACTCTTGCCAATTTCAATATTAAAAGTTTCCCCACAAGATGGCAGCTATTCAGTGTCTACAAGGCCAATCATTCATGAACCCCCGGCCCTCCTCCCCACACACGTTGTTATAGTAAAAGCAGACAAATATACCATTTATAGGTAAAAACAATGAGATTGTGAAATCTTAGGAGAACTGAAGAGACAAATGGAAGCTAAACTTACGTATCACATGCCCTGTTGATGATTCCTCGCAAGCAGGCTCCAAAACCGGTATGGTGGCGGTATGCAAAAATCGGTCCACGTCTGGGTTTGAATATTGGGAACTTTATCTCCGCGGCTACAAGTTTACCGATGGACTGAGGTGTTGTAAGGGCCTGCTGTCCGTGAGCCAGAATAACAGTCATCCTAACAGCAAATAATGAAATACAATTATTATACAATCATCATTAAAATCACAGGGCCCTCTTCAAGCCCAAATACAACATTTGCAGTTACCCAAAATTTTGACAAGAAACATATGACTAAAGGTGTTGATTCCCAACTGAAGATGCTTTTTTACAAAAATATTGTCTGCAGACAACTCTTTACCATTCATTCAACACAAAAACATGCATGGGATTTTCAGGTTGTCTGAAGTATTACTACAAAGCAGTTTATCAACATTATTGTTTAGTTATGTGATGTTGTTGTTCCTGTTTTTAAAAGTTTTCCAATCAAGTAATCTGTCTAATGAATATAGCTCCTTGATCAACTTACCAGTTGCTGAAGCCAATAGTTCCTTGGAGTCTCACAAAACACAGGGTTACGATTGTACCAGCTGATCTGCGTGACTTCGAGGCACACCATCGCAGGAATGAACCCCATTTGTAACGGCCACCGTAGTCTATGTCGATGACGTAGGTGCGTTCTTTTTCAACCCGATCACCTCCGATGGACCGAGGAGCTGGAGGGCAAGAACGATTGCTCTGTTTCAAGCAAAGAAATAAGGAGGAATCATATTATTATTAGAGACGATGAATCCTGACTAAAGCCAAGTGGAATTTGTTTAATGCTAGTGAGTTTACAAACTTGTTGACTTGTGGGCCTATTGAGCCAATGACGACAGTATAATTGTGGAAGCAATGTCCGTGCGCATTGTGTGTGTCCACAGCATGCACGCGTAACACACCATACCAAGGCTCTCATTGGTGAATTAAACCGCGTTACACCCACCAGAGACACAACGCGCACGCACATCGCTTCCACAATGACTCCGCATTATTTGACTCCCAAAATGGCGTATTCGCACATGTTCGAAAGGGGTCAATAGTCAATACCTTGCAAGCCTGTCTGAGATCTTTGAGAAAGGCAGCAAGCAGCAACAGTCCAAAGCCAGCAACTATCGGGACTCCAGTGATGAGGATGATCTCATGCCAATCAACAGTTGAAAGGCAGTCACCACTGGTCGGGGCAGAGATGGCAGGACTTCCCTGGAAGGGACCCGAGATGGTGCTCAGGGTCTGGGAACTGCATGCAAAGAAGAAAGATAAAATTGAAATGTCAATAATACAAGGGACTGGTCGTCGCTAAGATTTATATTTTTTCTTCAATTGGCAACTTGGTTGTTTAGGCCTTAACCTGCTATGTACCTGGCCTAAATCCCTAAACTGGGAATATACTAAGCCTAGCTTCTTTTTAGTGTTGGTCTTGTCTACGTTAGCCTTAGTTCTAGGCCTATCTTTAACTTGGTGGTTGGGACAAGCCATCATGTTGGCATTCCAACATAAGTTAATTTTGCCTGATCTTAATAATGCTAATGAAAAGGAAATAATTCAGTAGTTGATCAGGGCTTCACACCTTGGGTACAAAACATATGCGACGGGCTGAAAATGTGTTTCCTCACAAGATCTTCAATGTTTCTCACTCCAAATTATTAACCAATTTTTATAAAGCAAACAAATTTTTGATTAAACTAATTTGTTTGCTTAAGTGCTATATGAAATTGGCCCCAGTTCGATTTAACAACAAGACAAAGCGCCCAGTTCATGGCAGTGGATGGCCCCCAGTAATGGCGGACGTGCAGGGAAGGAGTCCTTAGCAACCGGATTCGACTACTGAGAGCTGTATAGGGTTTAATCAAAATTTCGGGAACAAAAGCGCCGATTGTCTTAAATTATATCTGCGACCCTGATCACGGAATGGCTTGTTTGACGTTTCGTTCGATCAGAATCAAAATTTCGGGAACAAGGATGAAACCGGTCTCATTTTGTAGCTTGGAGCATGTAGATTCCGGATACATGTATATAACTTAAGAGTAAATTTAGATGAGACTAATTAACACCAACTTTTATAGGTTAATCTATTTCATTTATTTTGGTGTAGAGTAGCAAGTAGTTCAAATGGTGTTCGGGCAAAGTTCAGAATGTGAGATTTTCATTTCTTTTTCACAACTTGGAAAGCAGAATTCGTGTCTGTATTTGACAGAACTCGTGCCTGTATTTGACTCCCACTTGGGAAAGAATTGAATAATTGACCATGTCTTCATGTGCAAAACACGCGAAAAAGCTAGGGTTAAAAAGTTGATCAGATTTTTTCTTTGAAATTACTCATCAAGCATCGGTTAGTGAATTATTTGATGAGAAAACCTAAAATTAGGAGTGTGACCAAAATGAAGACTATGTAATAAAAGACTTGGACATTTTTCGGCCCGTCTGTTTATTTTCTACACAAGGACAGAAGCGATGATCAATTACTAAAAAAAAGTGTTTTCTAATGTTTTTTTTGTAGAAACTATGATTATCACAATTATTCCAGTGACAAAAAGTATGTTCATGCATGGTTCATGTAAGTCTGGGTTTTGAGTCGAGTCGAACCCTGGCTGACTTGGACTAAGTCCATTTGTTGTCACTTTTTAAAATTAAAGAAATGATATAAAACAAAACAATTGGTCATTATTAAAGTTACGTGCGAACTTTTAACGGCCCTAAATGTGTTTTATATTTGGCGCGCTTTTTGGTGTCGAATTCGTATGGGTGTTATCCTACGCTATGTTTGGGCTATTTAGGTGATCGGGCCAACAGCCCGATCACCTATTACTCTCGTACGATTTCTTTAATTTTTTTTTTTTTTTTTTTTTTCTTTTTCTTCTTCCACTCAAACGTTTCCAGAGCTTTTCTTCAAAACGGTTCAAGCTATCAACTTAAAACTTGGTAGGAACATCAACCCCAATGTGAAGATGTGCATACAAGTGTGACGTCATTGTGACGTCATTAGGTATCAAATTACAAACCAAAAATGACCAAAATATGCATGTTTTAAAATGCTTCCGTCTGGAAAACCACGTGACCCATGATTTTCGTATTTAGCAGGCTTATAGATAAGATCATGGCCTACGATTTTCTTTGTGTGGGCATTTTCATCTGACCCTTCCTTCTGGGGTCAATCTGAGGTCAAAGTTCAACGAAAACGAAAATCGCAATTTTTGCACTTATTGAGCAACAATGCCCATCAAACCAAGCTGAATCTTTAAGTAACTAAGTACAGGCATAGGTCCTATGGCAGACTTTTACCAACGTGTATAATATTATGATGGCATCAAGCGTGACGTCATCGTGACGTCATCAAGTATCAAATTACACCCCCCAAAAAAACAAAATATGCATATTTTAAAATGCTTCCGTCTTGAAAACCACGTGACCCAGGATCTTCGTATTTGGCAGGTTTACAGATGACATTCTGTGCTACAATTTTCTTTGTGTGGGCATTTTCATCTGACCCTTCCTTCTGGGGTCAATTGGAGGTCAAAGTTCAACGAAACTGAGAATCTCAGTTTTTACACTTACCAGCAACAATGCCTATCAAACCAAGCTGAATCGTTAGTAAATTAGATACAGACATAGGCCCTACGGCAGACTTTCACCAGAATGTATAGTATCACGATGGCATCAAGTGTGACGTAATCATGACGTCATCAGGTGTCAAATTACAAAAATTGAAAGGTTATTATTTCCAAAATTCATATCTCAAGAACCGTAATAGATACTTGAACAATTCTTTCACAACATGATAAGTCTAAATGAACTGAACAAATCATACGATGTCATGACCCCTGTGTGACGCCTACTTCCGGTTCAAACCGGAAGTTGTTCGAAAATGTGCATTTTGTAAGCGTTTTGAATGCAAATAGAGCCAAAGTGGTAGGGAATTTGACCATAGTTCTACGGAACGAAATTTTTTCACACATGTGGACCTTTTGACTATACCATTGGTGACGTCATTACATGGACGGTGGTTACGTAATGTACGTCAAATTACGCAAATTTGGAGCGGAGATGTTTTAAAATGCTGTATCTTGAAAACTACAACAGATATTGGTATGATTCCTTCGCCACATTTAAGAACTTGATGTTCAACATATTGTTCAACAATTTGTGCACAAAATTGTGACGTCATGATGTCGTCACAGGTGTCACATTACAAGATTTCAAAGGTTATTATTTCAACAATTCATATCTCAAAACGGTGCAAGCTATCAACCCCCCAGCTATGGCGGTAATGCAGGGAGGAGATATTAGTTACCGGATTAGTGTATACAGCAGCCGATTTCACGAAACTTTACGCAATTGCGCAAGTCCACTTGCGCCATAAGCTATTGCGCAAGTAATGGCGTAAGTGGACTTGCGCAATTGCGTAAAGTTTCGTGAAATCGGCTGCTGAACTTCCATTTTTGCCATTCCACAGGTGATAACAACGTCTGAAATTCATCACAAAATGTTCATTTAGCCCGATCACCTGGCGTTTGTAACAACAAACGTCATACCTCTAGTTTGGGATTGAAATATACCCAGACACGATTCTGAAAGTCTTTCCGAAATAGACTGAAGAGAACCTGAAAAGAAACCACAAAACCTGGCCGTTTTTGAGCATTTTTCAAAAATTCCAGGTCACGTGATTTATCGGAACCAGATTCTGGTTCCGATAAATCGCGGGTCCTTGGAGTTAGTTTTATTTTCCGCCGTATGGCTGTGTGCACACAGTTTATTACACAAATTCAGCTCGGATTTGTTGTTCAAAATATTTATGAGTTTTTGACAAAAGAGACTATTTATT
Source organism: Henricia sp. BOLD:AAB3569 (assembly GCA_037783545.1). NCBI lineage: Eukaryota > Metazoa > Echinodermata > Asteroidea > Spinulosida > Echinasteridae > Henricia > Henricia sp. BOLD:AAB3569. Next base: position 406,003 of record JBBELK010000886.1, read on the forward strand.
CAGGTTATGAAACAAAGTTAAACATAACTCTGAAAAATCGAACATAAAATGTTGACACAAAGTCCGAGGAACGGAAGCGAGTTGCACCGTGGACAGTCTACCTGAAAATGTGACATTTAGCCCCACGGCACACACACTTGCCCGCCAAAAACCGGTACAGTGCCGTGGAACTACAATTGAGCGTTCGTGAAGACAAACCATGGTTGTCAGCTTCTATGGACGGAAAACGAAAAAACCTATTCGGTCGTCCACGACAAAGTCGTGAGTATCCCGCGATAGTGAACGCCTGGTAAAGCGTATAGCTCGACTATTGACTATTTAAAGGTTTTGTGGTTAATTATAGTACGGGACATTTTGACGATCTTTTTCACAAGGACCATCCAAAAAGTATTGTCAAGGACGCTGTATCACTAAATTACGTAAACAGTAGGTCGGTGGGTACCAGTATGCATGGGCAAGGAATTGCATTTGGTGGGGTACAATGGCGGACGGTGGCTTCAATTTTAGGGTTGCACACCAGTAAATAGGGCTCCCATAGGAGCCAATGCTAAATGCTAAATTTTCCTATAAAAATACTCACAACTCTCTCAGCTTCTCAGGACAACAACCAAATACTCATTGAAGTCTCATCTTTTCAATTCTGTTCAATTCTGTTCACTTGTATTCCCTAATTTCCACTTGAAACAAAACTACCCCTGCAACAGTGAAAATTACTAAACAGACCAGCAACCATTTTGGAACAAAGGCACATACGCTACTGGCAAAAATAGGGCCGCGTTTAGGAGCTACATTGTCCAAAATTTTGTAGTTGGAAGAAAAAATACCCCACATCACGGCGAAGGCCATATTCTACACAAGATCACACTCGTTCAGCTCGCAACTCTCTCTAATAAGGAACAATTTCAGGGCATACAAAATATTCATGAGCTAGGCGCACGGATCTCTGCCTATTTACTTGGGTGCACCGTCCCTTAGACGCAGTTGCTTCATCCATTGATTATATATCGATGGCTGGGACGGGCTAATGTGCCTGCACAGATTTCTGTGACGGAAACACGTGACGTAAAGGTCACAAATACGGCCCCGCGGAGCATTGTGGGTTGCTTGCTGCCAGACGAATAATTAATAAATAGTGTGTAAACGCTTAGATCCAGTGCTAATAAAATGAGTGTACTTTGTGCGAGACCTAATCTGCTGGAAAATTGTCTTTACGTCTGTTTAAAAAAAAAAAAAAAGACGTGACCTCGTAGTCACGTGTCGTATAACATTTTTGCCAATGAGGGCGCCAACAAATTAGCCCGTCCAAGCGCCCTGTAAGGCGCGCTGGGTACGAGCAAAGACGTAGAGAGAAATATTTCTCTCTACGTCTTTGGTAAGAGCGAACAACAAAAGGTAGTCTTTTTCAACTTTGAAGATTTCATTGCAATAAATCACAGACAGAGGGCGCTCTTTGGAGTGCATCACGTTAGGAAGACGGAAGGGAAAGTTAAGACTGCTAACGCATTTTTACAAAGCAAATAATTTTTTGGGAAAAGGACATTTTTTTTCCTAAACAGCTTGATGAAATTGGCCCCAGGATGTTTGCATTATTCATTCAAATAGACGATTTCATAGCAGAACATTTTGCTGTATACAAACTTTACTAGCTTTACAACAATGGGATAGCAGTTAAAAACGTATGTGAACTTGTGTTCTCAGCAGAACACAGTAGCAGAACACGTCAATAATTTTTGTAAGACACATTACATTCGATTTTGACTGCTAACCGGTTTTGTTTTTTTCAAAGCAAATATTGTTTTGGTACTAAGCAACATTTCTCTTCTCAACAGGAAATTGCCCCTAATTATAAGCCATGGTGAAAAGTTGTAAACAAATTAGATCATGACACTCAAATTTGTAGTTTCCATCATTTATTTCCAGTATTAATTCCCCCTATTTACAATCAGCTGATATGGTTATAAAAAACAAGTGTTTTACTCAAGTTCCCATTTCTTTAAATAATGTTTTTACTCACAAAATCAAATGTGTTTCATTTCCGAAATATCTCTATTGCTATTGGCATGTTTTGAAAGCTTAATATTTCATAATTTGTTTGTGTGCCACATTGCGGAATAAAACAGTTTATATCCAAAAGAACACCATCGATTCCTGGCAACAAATGCCTAGTTGGAATTACGAATTATTGTTATGCTTTGAGCAAGTTCAATTCATTATTGATGACGATTACATACTTAATTTGTGAAAAATTCCTTTCACCATGATGCTTTAAAGTTGACGATCAACGTTGTGCACTGAATTATACAAATATGTCTTCGTACTTTGGGAATTATCAATACCTTTCCACTGTTTTAATCTGCATGATTGAACTGTTTGTGTGATTTTGTTTTCAGACCACCCCCTTTAATTTGTTTTGGTTATATTTTCGATTTTCTTTTTTCAACAAAACAATACATACAATATTTACAACATTTACAAATATATACACGGATGAAGTTCATGTTTCTGTCACATTCACGTCATCCAAAATCTCCTTTTCCTGATGAGCCATGAATCGAATAGTCTGCCACTGATTGAAATATGAAATGCTCGAACTTTGATGGATGAGTGCATGAAGTGCAGATGTAGACTTTTTGTCCCGATGCCTCTTCAAACAAGTTGCACTGATGGCCTTGAGTGTGTCTAAGATGACAGCCTGGATGAGCACCGCGATGATGGAAGTGGCAGCCCATTCCCAGAAGGCTCTCCAACAGAAGCCATGGACGAAGTAAACAGACCACAGGACAGCCAGGACACAGGACGCAATCCGGAGGATGTGAACAAAGCCAACAACAAGTGCAAGGCAGAATCTGCTGGCAGTTTTGGCTTCGGTGGCTGATTTGGTTGGAATAGGGATCGGATCTGGAATTGGAAAAAATTCAGGTTTGTTAACAATGGTTTGATGCCCGGAGTTGTCTTCGAGATTGAGTTGGGGAAGTGAGCGGGTACGCTGGGGCCGGGTTCTTTCCCGACGGAAGAATGATTCGTCGCTGGTGCTGGTCTGGACTTCAGTTGGTATGTTGATGATACAGTCGGAAATACTTATATCTGGATTACTGATAGACTCTGATGGACGCAATTCGTTGGAATTCTTCTCGTTGACATTTCCTGGAGCAGTCTCTGCTTGAGTTGGTGGAGAACTACAAGGTGTTGTCATGAGTCCGTTGGAAATTTTAGTAGGTCGGCACAATGAGTACATCGTCGGGGTGTTGCGGCCCAGGATTTCCATGGCGATGAAGATAGGGAAGAGTACAGCACTGACTCCTGCTGCTTTGATGACCATCCCCAAGGTGATGTCATAATCCATGGGGCTGAGCACCACAGACTCCCAAAGGGATGGATCAAACAGTGGCTTGGATATCCACTGCACTGCAAGCATGGGGTAACTCATGCAGGCAAACAGACAGGTGACGTGCCGTACTCCGGTCAAGTTGCCCTGATATCGAGGCACAAATAAAGAGGTGAACAGTTGTGCATTCTTAAAGTAATAAGCAATGCAGTTGGCCGGTTTAGGTGACAGGAACAGTGGGAGCTTGGTGGCGATTCCGTCATAATCACATGAGATGACACCGCTGATTGGACCACAGTTGGTGTTGTAATGGTCATGGCACTTAGTATCTATGACATGGATATTCTGGATCTTACTAAAGTATGTCAAGAAGAAAAACGCAAGATAATAAATTGGTTAAATTAAAAATGTTTACAAAGGTAATCATTCAATATTTTTCAAATGTACATAATTTTAAATGTTTTCTTCCAAAAGTGTGAGGACTGCCATCAAAAACAATGTCAAAATTATACAACAATTCACTTCTTGCACGGAACCACAATAGACCGTATCAAATGGCTGCCATATTGTAGGGCAGTTTCTTTGTTGCTTGAGGACGTGCATGTTTGCACATTTTGTGCTTACATCTTTGACTAATTTAAAGAGAAGAATTAAGTAGTTAATCATGGCTTTATCAGACCTTGTGCACAAAACACATGAGACTGGCTGGAAAATGTTAAAGTGTTTTCCAAGGAATCTTTAGTTTTTCCACTCCAAAATTTGGGTTTTTCTATCAAATCTATACTTGCTGATACCTGATAAGCCATTTTATAGAAAAACTGATGATCAACTTTTCAAACTCTTGCCAATTTCAATATTAAAAGTTTCCCCACAAGATGGCAGCTATTCAGTGTCTACAAGGCCAACCATTCATGAACCCCCCGGCCCCCCTCCCCACACACGTTATTTCAGTAAAAGCAGACAAATATACCATTTATAGGTAAAAAACAATGAGATTGTGAAATCTTAGGAGAACTGAAGAGACAAATGGAAGCTAAACTTACGTATCACATGCCCTGTTGATGATTCCTCGCAAGCGGGCTCCAAAACCGGTATGGTGGCGGTATGCAAAAATCGGTCCACATCTGGGTTTGAATATTGGGAACTTTATCTCCGCGGCTACAAGTTTACCGATGGACTGAGGTGTTGTAAGGGCCTGCTGTCCGTGAGCCAGAATAACAGTCATCCTAACAGCAAATAATGAAATACAGTTATTATACAATCATCATTAAAATCACAGGGCCCTCTTCAAGCCCAAATACAACATTTGCATGCAGTTACCCAAAATTTTGACAAGAAACATATGACTAAAGGTGTTGATTCCCAACTGAAGATGCTTTTTTACAAAAATATTGTCTGCAGACAACTTTTTACCATTCATTCAACACAAAAACATGCATGGGATTTTCAGGTTTTCTGAAGTATTACTACAAAGCAGTTTATCAACATTATTGTTTAGTTATGTGATGCTGTTGTTCCTGTTTTTAAAAGTTTTCCAATCAAGTAATCTGTCTAATGAATATAGCTCCTTGATCAACTTACCAGTTGCTGAAGCCAATAGTTCCTTGGAGTCTCACAAAACACAGGGTTACGATTGTGCCAGCTGATCTGCGCGACTTCAAGGCACACCATCGCAAAAATGAACCCCATTTGTAACGGCCACCGTAGTCTATGTCGATGACGTAGGTGCGTTCTTTTTCAACCCGATCACCTTCGATGGACCGAGGAGCTGGAGGGCAGGAACGGTTGCTCTGTTTTAAGCAAAGAAATAAGGAGGAATCATATTATTATTAGAGACGATGAATCCTGACTAAAGCCAAGTGGAATTTGTTGAATGCTAGTGAGTTTACAAACTTGTTGACTTGTGGGCCTATGGAGCCAATGACGACAGTATAATTGTGGAAGCAATGTCCGTGCGCATTGTGTGTGTCCATAGCATGCACGCGTAACACACCATACCAAGGCTCCCATTGGTGAATTAAACCGCGTTACACCCACCAGAGACACACACAACGCGCACGCACATCACTTCCACAATGACTCCGCATTATTTGACTCCCAAAATGGCGTATTCGCACATGTTCGAAAGGGGTCAATAGTCAATACCTTGCAAGCCTGTCTGAGATCTTTGAGAAAGGCAGCAAGCAGCAACAGTCCAAAGCCAGCAGCTATCGGGACTCCAGTGATGAGGATGATATCATGCCAATCAACAGTTGAAAGGCAGTCACCACTGGTCGGGGCAGAGATGGCAGGACTGCCCTGGAAGGAACCCGAGATGGTGCTCAGGGTCTGGGAACTGCAAAGGAGAAAGATAACATTGAAATGTCAATAATACAAGGGACTGGTCGTCGCTAAGATTTATATTTTTTCTTCAATTGGCAACTTGGTTGTTTAGGCCTTAACCTGCTATGTACTTGGCCTAAAGCCCTAAACTGGGAATATACTAAGCCTAGCTTCTTTTTAGTGTTGGTCTTGTCTACGTTAGCCTTAGTTCTAGGCCTATCTTTAACTTGGTGGTTGGGACAAGCCATCAAAATCGAAAAAATTATAACGTACATGCAGGCATTCCAACATAAGTTAATTTTGCCTGATCTTAATGTAATGAAACGGGAACACCACGACAGTGTATCGTGGAGATTCGATCCCCAAATTAATGTGGACGAGCACACCGGACAGTCAATGCAATTATCAATCAGGAAAACAGGCGATACAGTACAATGAAGTTAACACTAACAGCAGGAAACACCGGGTATTTATTGTAGATCCTCGGTCATACAATCAAAGTGAATCATGTCATTAGGACATGTATATAGACATCTCACTCAGCCAGAACTTGGAAGGATCGAGAAATTCTTCTCAAGTATACAAGAAAAAAAACCCCATTGCCTGCAGAGAACACAAAAACAGTAGTGAATGTACAGATAACAGCACTGGTGAATATAAGAACATGGTCAGCAATGTGTATGCATTATGTGCAGCCTACCGTACACATAGCCACACATACACACATGTACAGCATGTGAAAGCATGCTTATAAAATATCGCAATAAAATCTACAATTTCTCATTCAAAACCGGATCATCAGACTCAAGAAATACTCACTGGGGGTTCCTTGGATGGTGTCTCTTACATAGAGAACATGTTGATCATGGCAAAGCCATGTTTATGGCATAAAATGATGAGAAATGCAGATGATAAATTCACTGTGTGCCGACAGAAACTTCCAGAATGGAAAAAGAGACCTTAGCAACCGGCCTAATCACCACAGCTGCCATCTACACATTACTACGCCAAGTAAAAGTTCTCCAAAACTACTCTTACAGGCAATGTAAACTACAAGCATTATACTTTAAAACTATAAAATACACTTTTTGTAAGTTCTAGTGAATAAACCTATGGAACGAGTGGTAAATGTATTAAAATGTAGGGACTACTTATTCAGATACAGGACACTGTGTAAATCGGTTTAGGTGAATCAACTATATGCAACTTTTCAACAATGAGGGCGCACTTGCATTCCCTACATTAATAATGCTAATGAAAAAGGAAAGAATTCAGTAGTTGATCAGGGGCCAATTTCATAAAGCATGTTAGCAGAAATTTTTGCTTAATCAAAAATTTGTGTGCTTTATAAAAATGGGTTAATAAACAAAATTGTACTTCAACTTGTGTTTTTAGCAAGAATAGCAGATATTCTTGTGAAAAACACAAGTTGACATGCAATTTCGATTATTGACCCATTTTTATAAAGCAAACAAATTTTTGATTAAGCAAAAATTTCTGCTAACATGCTTTATGAAATTGGCCCCCGGGCTTCACACCTTGGGTACAAAACATATGAGACGGGCTGAAAAATGTGTTTCCTCACAAGATCTGAAATGTTTCTCACTCCAAAACTTGGATTTGTTTAATCAAATATGTACAATACCAATACTTGATGAGCTATATGTGACCATGAGTCATTTTAAAGAAATAAATTATGATTAATGTCTTTACGGAAGCGAGTTGCTGCCAACTTTAAATGTTTCACTGTTTAAGAGTGAGGGACTGTAAATATCGAGAATCGGGTGGCCACGGCCAAAAATAGATTTTGTTCATACTTTCATATTTGACGGACCTTTGCCCCAAACTAACAAATTTGGTAAAATTTTTGAAAAAAATTACTTTGTTGCCATGGCAACAGCCAAATTAAGACCACGCGACCCGAGTGGTCCGTTTAGAACAAAATTCAAGTGTGACCGAAATAAAAATCATGTTATACATACACAGGATATATAATTAGTTGGCAACACTTGCACTTTAAGCTAAAAGTGGTTAAGGTATTTTCACATGTATAATTAATATGTACACACAAATGGGAAAATGGGAACCAGACCATTTTACTAACAGTAACAAGCTGGTCTCAAATTACCAGTAGTACATGGTAACTCTATCACTTTGACACAATGTGTTACAATAAAAGCACAACGTGAAGTGTCATAACTGAACCTTGGTGGGTAACGTACAGTTCCCTACATGCATTTGTGCATGTAAATATACAGTACATATAACACTTGGTCATACAAAAATACAAGGCACAATATTCCCCAAATGAAGTGCAACTTACAGTACAACTTACAGTACAACTTACAGTACAATTGTTAAGCATGGTCTAAGTGAACCTGGCCTACCCAACTGATCAAAACTGAACAAGTTACGGTACATGAAATCTTTCAAGATGGGATGCCACACGCTTGTGAAAATAGCAATACATGTCATATCATATCATTTATAGAAAGGCATGACAATATCTGGATCATTCTGAATGGACAAGACACGTAATGAAAATCTGTTTCATAGCTCCAGTCCTAACAAATGAGTTGAAGGACCAGAAAGACTTTGAACAAGCAATATGTTAACAATTTCTCGGAACTAGAAATGCACAATTATACATACACGTACGTACGTACATGTACACAAGTTTCAAACAACATAATCAATCGGAAAAGGGAAATATTACCATGCACATGTTGCTACTTGCAAAACTTGCATGTGAAATGAAAACATTCAACGACATGGTGAAGCGATCTCCGCTCAAAACAGTACGTATATAGGCCTATTACAACAATGAGAGGCTAGCATACATCTATGTTCAGCAATACCTATGTGAAGCTGACAAACCTCTCCAATTTACACACAATATAAGAACACTCAATGTAACTAGGTTAAAACTAACCCATGTAGCAATTTCCATATTGCTTATCTATGTGCAATAAATATTATTCACCTAAGTGATAGCATTTGGCCACAGACCCCATAACCTCTTATAAACCACATGGGGCCATGAACATGTTACAACTCTCTCAACTGAAGGCCATGCCTCACAAGAAGGAACAAATCCTTGTGGCACACAGGGGTTTCCTACTTTTTCTGTTGCTTTGCCCTTTAGCAAAGTCTGACCGTTTTTCAAGTCATCAGGCACATGTGCAAACAAACTACGAGACCTGCAATCTTGCTCGATATCAGTGACAACTACAGGTTTAACAGGATTTGTATCATCAACGGAACATTTCAAATATTGATCTGTCACCTCTACCTGTACTTCAGGAATGGCTGAACTTAAAGATTCAGAATTTACATCTCGGACTAAATCTGAACTAGAAACCTCATTAACAGGAGAAACTACATGTACATGGTTACAACCAGTTTCATTCTGTTTTTCAAACATTTTGAAAATGATACTGAAATGGTCATTGAGAGCAGTCTCGATGGTGTCAACAACATTTCCAATCACAGTATCATCTAACTGCTGTTTATCAACTGGACACACATCATCATCTTGCAGTACAATGTCTGAAAATGCACCGACTATAGTTTGAGCTAACAAATAATTCGACCTCACAACATTGTCTGGCAAAGACATGGTTGGAATTAAAATACAGGTACAATTGTATACAGACAAAATATGGCTATCTGGCACCTAGACTCTGGTCTACACTTGACCCAGAAATGTACACTTTACGTACTACAATAATGGTACCTCACTAAAGCCAATAAATACATGTCCAACTCAAGACAAAAGTATACAACCTGTACTTCAAAATATGCACCAACCCAAAATATAGGCTTACACAGACCTATGCAAAATGCACGAATGCCAAGACATTTAAAACAGTCGGATTAATAACAAGTACACACCTACCGGTGTAATACCGTAGCTCAAAACTATGTCATAGCTGAGTAACAATTCACACGTGTACAAATTTGACACACAAAAATGCTCAATGCAAAATAATCCAGGATTACACAAAAATCTGGATAAATTTGTCAAAGTACAAAAATTCCAATGTGAAATTGTACAAAATTTTACATGTTACTGCTAAAGAGTAGTTTTGCGACGAAACGTATGCATGATGGTCAGTCCAGGATCCGGCATCATATCGCGACAAAAATTTCTGATGATAGCTGTATTTAGCAAACACCTGTGTCAGACGTGTCCAAAGCAAGGGTGCCCAATCCTGCCTACGACGCCACTTTTGTAATGAGTAGGCAGGCCCGATCCGTGGGGTCAAATTCGGGCACTAAAAACCGTGCGGTGCTCAATCCTGCCTACGACGCCACTTTTGTAATGAAACGGGAACACCACGACAGTGTATCGTGGAGATTCGATCCCCAAATTAATGTGGACGAGCACACCGGACAGTCAATGCAATTATCAATCAGGAAAACAGGCGATACAGTACAATGAAGTTAACACTAACAGCAGGAAAACATCACCGGGTGTTATGTCAGGGACTTCCGGATTAAACCGATAAGACTGGGGTTTCTGATTGAACACGAATTAAATCAAACAAACGACTCAGTTCTGCAGTTCCAGGTTTTCATGTCACTTCACTCCATTACTCCAAGCACATGTCTGATTCTATAGAAATACATTACTCAACATGGAGCCTTACATAGACTGGTTGGCTGTCTATACCAATAGGCTGTCTAGACTGGTTGGCTGTCTATACAAACACGACATCCCTCCCTTTTTTAGAATGGAACCTTTTTTTGGATTAAACAATAAAGTTCTAATTTCTATTTATTTTTTTTTGATTAAACAAAAGTTGTAACATTAATCGTACTGTCTTAAAGTGCAATGTTTTCTAATCTGAGAATTTAAAGTTTTGGATTAATCTTTGCTTTCCCATGTACACGTATCTCATAATCATAAGCATACAGTTGGTGATTAAATCAAATCTGGAATAAACGTCTCGCAATGACAAGGTTGAGTTTGGTATGTGTTTTCCTGTGATGTTTGGTATAACTTAATCTCAAACTATGTAGTAGCGAAACTATTACTAGATATAGCAAGCTTAAAGGAACACTTAAAGGTTAAATATAAACTTTTAACTTTAACTTCACAAAGTCCTCAACGCAACTGTCCGAATGTCACTGTTCTCAGGTAAGAACATAGTCTTTGTATTTTAGAGGCATACTACACTGTCTCTTTGGTCTAACACATGGGATAGGCTGTTCGTTCACCGGCGGTGGAGCTGTAACTGGGGGTACAGAAGTTGGGCCAGGTGGTGTCACAGCTTGGTTTGTGTTGGCATCACCGTTTTCGGGGTCTGGCAGGTCGATTCTAACAGTCATGCCATTTTTCGGCGTTTCGGTGTTGGTTGGGCTTGGTACGAACTTTTTCACGTGGCTCGTGTTTCGTGAATATTGCGCTCCGTCTGGTGAGGTAACAATAACGCTGTTTCCCGTCTTTCTCGCGACGGTGTAAGGTTTAGGGTTGAATGGAGTGGACAACTTGTTTGTCTTCTCCTGTCTCACCAGAACTTGGTCTCCAACGGCCACGTCGGAGTATTTAGCATTTCTGCGACTGTCCGCATACAGCTTGGCTTTTCCCTTGTTCTCTGCATCGCGATCGCGAACGTCGAGATCTGTACGAGTATTCGTTTCATACAACGGCAATTTTCCCCGGATTTTCCGATTGAATAACAACTCCGCGGGAGCTCGCCCTGTCGTAGGGTGTTCGGTCGCGCGATATTTGGCAACATATTTGCGGAGTTCTCTCCGCCAGTCTTGTCCTTCAACGTGCGCGATTCGGACTCTCTTCATGATAGAGTCATTTGCCGTTCTACCTCGCCATTTGCTTGCGCCCATTTAGCCGTTACTTTCACATGGGCTATTCCGTTTTCCTCACAGAATTTCGCGAATTCTTGAGACCGAAACTGAGGACCATTGTCCGATTTCAGTGTCAATGGCAATCCATGCCGGCTGAAGATTTCCTCAAGCGCGTCGATTACCTTGTCGGCAGTTGTGGAGCTCAGGATTGCGTATTCATAGTACCGACTATAATAGTCCACAACGACTAGAATGGAATGTCCTGATGGCAGTGGACCGAGGAGATCGGTTGCTAGATCTTGCCAAGGACCATCGGGAGGACTGTAGATCGCAGTGGTTCAGGGGGGTCAGGTCGTGCCACCGTTTGGCAAGCATGACACGATTTGCAGAATTTCTCTGCTGCCTTGTCTATTCCGGGCCACCATACCTTGGTGCGCAAATTTTGTTTTGTTCCGACAATACCAAGGTGACCTTCATGTGCCAATGCTATGGCCTTCTGTGGTAGGACGATGCGCGTACCGCGTAACACTAGCTGTCCAATGACACACAGTTCTCCTGCGATTGGTGCGTATGCTTTACAGTTTTCGAACTTTCCACTGTCGATCGCTTCTCTAACAATTGCGAGCTCTTTATCCTCTGCTGACGCAATCTCGATTTGTTTTGTTGTCAACGCGCTTGGTGTCGCCAAAACAGCAACAAAACGAACGTATTCCTCCGCGCCGTGATCGTGTTTCAGCATGCTCTTGCCCCCCAAGAGTCGGGACAAGGCATCAGCGATGTTTTCCCGTCCTGGGATGTAAACAACTTTGTATTCATACGGTTGCAAGCGTAGTACCCAGCGTTCGATTCTGGCACACGGTTTAGATCGAGGTCCATATATCGCCTCAAGTGGCTTGTGGTCTGTGAGCAGTTCGAATGCGCGGCCATAGATGAAGGCGTGAAACCTTTCACATGCCCAGACTAATGACAGCGCTTCTTTTTCTGTCTGGGAGTATCTCCTCTCACAATCCGATAGGCTGCGACTGGCATAGCAAACTGGTACCCAGCCCCCGTCCTGTTTTTGGGTAAGTACGGCCCCAAGTCCGACTGGGCTTGCATCGGCTATTACTCTCGTTTCTACCGTTTTGTCATAGTACGCGAGCGTGGTAGTTGTGGCCAGGCTGTTTTTCAGTGTGTTGAATGCTACTCTTTCGTGCGGTCCAAATTGAAATGGTACTCCTTTACGCGTCAGCCTTCGAAGAGGATCTGAAAGTGTCGCGAAGTTGGGTATAAATCTGCTACTAAACCCAACTAGGCCAAGAAAGCTTCGAATCTCGGATGCGCTCTCTGGTTCTCGGAATTCAGCTACAGCTCTAACGCGCTCTTCCGTTGGCCCAATGCCTGTCTCGGACAGCAGAATCCCCATGAATACTAGGCGACTCATGTTGAACTGACATTTCTCTGGGTTGAGCGTTAGACCGAGATCTTGCAGTCTCTGCAGTACCGCGAGCAATCTGCGATCATGAGTCTCTTGGTCAGGACCGTGAATAATTATGTCGTCCGAGATATTTTCTGCACCTTCGAGACCTGTCAGCGATTTTGCAATCATGTACTGGTATTGCTCACTCGCTGAGCTGACTCCGAACAGTAGTCGCTTGTATCGGTAAAGACCACAGTGTGCGACAAAGGTTGTGATCTCGCGTGATTCCGCGCAGAGTTCTAACTGATGATAACCCCATTTGAGGTCAAGCTTGCTGAAGACTTTTGAGCCATTCATACCCTGCAACAGCTCATCCACTGTTGGTATCGGGTGGCGACCGCGTATGACCGCTTCGTTCGCGCGTCTCATATCCAAACAGAGTCTAATGTCACCGTTCGGTTTTGGCACCACTACTAACGGGTTAACCCAAGGCGTAGGACCATCGACTCGTTCAATGATGTCGAGGTCTTCCAGCTCACGGATTTTTTCCTCCACTTTACTGCGTAAATTAATTGGAGTGCGCCTCAGGGGCTGTGCCACGGGTTTGACTGATGGGTCTATGTGAAGTTTGACTTGCTCCGTCTTCAGCTTGCCTACATCTTTAAACAAATCCGGAAACTGTTCTTGCAATTGTTGTGTCTTGTGGGTGCTAGGCGTGGTTGGATTACTCTTAACTTGGTCATCCACCGCATTTATTCCAATCTTTAGGACATCCAGCTTCATGGCCGTGCTTTTGCCGAGCAAAGGAACACCTTTTTCCTTAATGACAACGAATTCAGCTTGCGCTGGCTTTCCTGCGACGCGTACTTCGCAGTTGAAGAGACCTTTAACGGACAAAGCACGATCGGCACCATATGCCCACAATTTTCTGTCCGGTGTTGCGACTCGAGATTCGCACCTGACTTTACTGCGTTTCAGCAAGTCCCACGTCTGTTCGTCAACTACGTTACACGTGGCTCCAGAATCTATTAACATGTCAAGGTCCACCCCTCCAACGTTTACTTTCAACATGTTTGAATGTGATGCATCGCGAATGAGGAATGCATAATCATGGTGTGTCTCGGGGTCAGCACATTCCTCTTCGACCTGATTAACTGTTGGCCTAACCTTCGTTTTGCAAACCTTCGCGAAGTGATCTTTTCCAGAACACTTTATGCATGTTTGACCTCTTGCAGGACACTTTGGGTCACGACCAAAATGACCTGATAAGCCGCACCTGTAACAATTAGCCCCTCTTGAAGTGCTAGTAGTACCGGGTTTTCCCCTTGGGTTATCTCGCCTCACTGGCTTGGACCACCTGGGCTCATTTTGCCATCCACTCGGCTTAGTAAATTTTGGCCCTTTTACTAGGTTTACGCGATTGACAGTGTCTGATTTTAGTGCTGCCATTTGTCCCTCTACTTTCTCACACTTATCAGCTACTTGCAAGGTTTTTTCAAGTGTTAATTCTGCTCCGACTTCAAGCAGTTTGCGCCTAACGTAATCAGACTTACATTTACCTAGCACCGCATCTCTTATTTGGTTGTCCTTTTCACCTGCAAAATCACAGTCTCGAGCTGCTTTCCGTAGTCGAGTAACAAACTGAAGTACAGTTTCCCCCTCCTTCTGGGAAAGTTGGTGAAAAGTCTGCCGCGTTTTTCTTCGGGACAAAATAATCATTAAGTGCCCGTTTCGCTGCATTATAATCAGTGGCGTCTCCGGTGTTTGGCAATGTGGAAAATACTTCCTGGACATCCGGCCCCGCGAGATGAAGAAGCAATGCCCGACGCCTTTGTCGAACTTCTGGAGGCGCGTCTGGTCCGACAATATGGCCCTTGCCATCCGCGTACAACTCGAACGATGTGAGCCACCTTTCCCAACGCGGTCCGAGGGTTGCAGGCTCCGAATAACAGTCAAATCTAGGTATCACTGTTTTCTCCATTGTTGATCCTCGTCGCCAATGTTATGTCAGGGACTTCCGGATTAAACCGATAAGACTGGGGTTTCTGATTGAACACGAATTAAATCAAACAAACGACTCAGTTCTGCAGTTCCAGGTTTTCATGTCACTTCACTCCATTACTCCAAGCACATGTCTGATTCTATAGAAATACATTACTCAACATGGAGCCTTACATAGACTGGTTGGCTGTCTATACCAATAGGCTGTCTAGACTGGTTGGCTGTCTATACAAACACGACACCGGGTATTTATTGTAGATCCTCGGTCATACAATCAAAGTGAATCATGTCATTAGGACATGTATATAGACATCTCACTCAGCCAGAACTTGGAAGGATCGAGAAATTCTTCTCAAGTATACAAGACAAAAACCCCCATTGCCTGCAGAGAACACAAAAACAGTAGTGAATGTACAGATAACAGCACTGGTGAATATAAGAACATGGTCAGCAATGTGTATGCATTATGTGCAGCCTACCGTACACATAGCCACACATACACACATGTACAGCATGTGAAAGCATGCTTATAAAATATCGCAATAAAATCTACAATTTCTCATTCAAAACCGGATCATCAGACTCAAAAATACTCACTGGGGGTTCCTTGGATGGTGTCTCTTACATAGAGAACATGTTGATCATGGCAAAGCCATGTTTATGGCATAAAATGATGAGAAATGCAGATGATAAATTCACTGTGTGCCGACAGAAACTTCCAGAATGGAAAAAGAGACCTTAGCAACCGGCCTAATCACCACAGCTGCCATCTACACATTACTACGCCAAGTAAAAGTTCTCCAAAACTACTCTTACAGGCAATGTAAACTACAAGCATTATACTTTAAAACTATTAAATACACTTTTTGTAAGTTCTAGTGAATAAACCTATGGAACGAGTGGTAAATGTATTAAAATGTAGGGACTACTTATTCAGATACAGGACACTGTGTAAATCGGTTTAGGTGAATCAACTATATGCAACTTTTCAACAATGAGGGCGCACTTGCATTCCCTACATTAATAATGCTAATGAAAAAGGAAAGAATTCAGTAGTTGATCAGGGCTTCACACCTTGGGTACAAAACATATGAGACGGGCTGAAAAATGTGTTTCCTCACAAGATCTGAAATGTTTCTCACTCCAAAACTTGGATTTGTTTAATCAAATATGTACAATACCAATACTTGATGAGCTATATGTGACCATGAGTCATTTTAAAGAAATAAATTATGATTAATGTCTTTACGGAAGCGAGTTGCTGCCAACTTTAAATGTTTCACTGTTTAAGAGTGAGGGACTGTAAATATCGAGAATCGGGTGGCCACGGCCAAAAATAGATTTTGTTCATACTTTCATATTTGACGGACCTTTGCCCCAAACTAACAAATTTGGTAAAATTACTTTGTTGCCATGGCAACAGCCAAATTACGATTTTAGGCTAGTTTTGCATTTTTTTCACTTTTTGAAGAGTGAAATTTGCATATTTTCAAAACTGCTTCACCATTGAACAAGATATAGAAAATAATTTTATTTAACAGTTATGGATAGGTGGGTCCTTGGAGGCTGCACTGGATGTATATAAATAATCACCAGGTATGTCGGTGGGTTATACCATTTATTTCAAATAGGGGTATTTTTTTACTTTTTCAAAGTATGAAAATATACAATTTTTTGACAGCTCATAACCCATATGGTAGTGCTCCAATTTGAATATCGGCCACATATTGTTGAGATGAGACATTGGTCTTGTGGAATATTTAAAAAACAGCTGGGGGAAACATACTTTATTGTTCGCAGTGTTGCCAGACATTTTCCCATTTTTTCAAATGTTGGTGGAAGGCTAAGTAGAATAGGCGACATTTCAAAAAGGTGGCAGAAAGAGGAATTTTTTGTAGAAGGTTGTAACATGTTGATTTGACCTAATGTTGAGGTGGTGAATCCAAAAATGATGGTTACGAAGCTGTATTTTACGTTAAAGGGGTATATTTGGCAAAACAGTAAAAAAAAATTGTTGAAAAACAAGGCTTTTTTTGACAGGAAAACCCTTTTCCTCAAATAGAACATGGTAACATGCCACTCGTACTTAATTTGGAGTGGTGAATCCAAAAATTACTGTTACGAAGCTGTATGTTAAGTTAAAGGGGCAATTTCGGCAAAAAAGTCAAAAATATTGTTGAAAAACTAGGTTTTGTTTGTACAGAAAAACCCCTTTTCTTCAAATAGAACATGGTAACATGCCACTCTTACTTAATTTGGGGTGGTGAATCCAAAATTGACTGTTACGAAGCTGTATTTTAAGTTAAAGGGAATTTTCGGCAAAAAAGTCAACAAATTGGTTGAAAAACAATTAAGTGTTTTTAGTACAGGACAACCCAGTTTTCTAGAACAGAACATGGTAATCACAAGCCACTCTTACTTCATTTGGGGTGCTGAATCCAAAAATAGCGGTCTCCAAGATGTATTTCGAGGGCAAAGGTTCTTTTGGGGAAACAAAATCTAAATGAAGTTATAATTAAACACATTTTAAAAGCCTGGAGTAAAAACAACAACGAATATACAGTGATCATCGTTGCTCTCTTAATCCATCATGGCGGACTTACACTGCAAAAACTGTGGTGTTAAATTAACACCAGTGGTGTTGTCTTATATAGATACCAAGCCTGGTATCTACATAGGTGTTAATTTTAATACCACACTTGGAATAAATGCATTATTTTTAACACCCTTGGTGTTAAAACTAATACTTGTGGTGTTAAAATTTAACACCAGGCTTGGTATCTATATAAGACAACACCCACTGGTGTTATTTAACACCACAGTTTTTGTAGTGTAGAGCCGCCCAGATCAAACACGATGCAGACTGTCACAGCTGTTGTACTCGTGTCCGGTGGTCAGCTTTCAGGTAGCACACCCAGGTGGTGCTTGGGCGGCCCCTGGGTCTCATACAGGCAACGTCAGGATATGGAGTCCCAGTCCACCTTCAATGTTGATGCGCAGCTTAGTTAAGGGTGCCATTAGCTAGCATGTCATCTGGTAGCAGTCAATGTGGCCAAGGAGAGGGTGACGTCTTCGTAAGATGGTTGCACGGATATCTTCGAGACCAGTGGTTCCATTATGCACATATCATTCGTTCCCCTCCCTCCCTCTCCCGCGGGGTCCCCCCCCCCCCCCCGCCCCCTCCCACCCTTCCACAACCCCCCTCCCACCCCCTCCCCCACCATCCCACCATCCCACCCCCTCCCACTCCCCCACTAGGTGGGGATTTTGCCAAATTGTTCATGCCCCAAGGGTGGGGATTTTGTCTCGCAAGAAAAGTGACAATCCCCACCTCTTATGTGGGGCAGTCCAGGGGTGAGGGGCGGGGGAAACAATTGATAGGTGCATTATTGTGGTGTTGGTAACCATACAAATGTCTTGTCGAAGCTGAATCCAACCAAATGTTTGTATTTGTTTTAAGGAGAAGTGTATCCGAGAAACAAACAGCAAAACAAACCAAAAACATAAAAAAGTTGCAAGCAAAGACATAATTTTCGACCACTTTGTTTTAGGACGAAATGGATGAAAAGGTAGGATTGGCATGTTCCCGTTTTATCTTAAAAATATTTGTTTTGTACTAAAACAAGCATCTCTAATCCAAGAAATGTTCTCACTGTTTAATTATAATGTACAGGTTTGCAACTAAATTCACCCCATCCTTCTCTTATTACCACTTTCAAATGATAGGCCGTTGTCTTATATTACCTGGAGCAAAAGAGATGTTAACACTCCTAGTAATGTGTATTTTGCACACTTCAAGTTCAATATATTCATATTCCACTGTAAAACTAATATGATAAGATTATTTTCTTTTCATGCACTGGTTCATTTTCATTATGGAAATACATGCTTTGTACTACATGTGTAATCATTTTGAACCATGTTATGTGGTTGTGGTTCTATAGGATCGCTTCAATACCAAACAACAGCTTTATAGTAACAGTATTGTTTGGATTTAGGAATAAAAAAATTGCTTTTATGCTTTTTGTCAAAACAAAAACCTTTTACCATCAAAATACAGCTTGCTGGTAAAGTCATGTGGATTCAGCACCCCAAATTAAGTAAGAGTGGCATGTTACCATGCATTCTATTATACGCAGATATTTGTTTGTTTTTTTAACCAAAAACTGAACGTTTTCGAAAAGATTTTCAGTATTTTTTGCCAAAACCCCTTTAACTTGAAATACAGCTTGGCAACAATTTTTGGATTCAGCACTCCAAAATTAGGTAAAAGTAACGAGTAACGACCTTCTACTAAAAAAAAGCCTCTTCTTGTCAATTAGGCTATATCTCTTTTCTCCTCTTTTTGTTTTTACCAAAAACTAGTGTTTATAAACTTTTTTATGTTTTACCCCAAAGAAGCACTTTTGCCCTCAAAATACAGCTTGGACACTGTCATTTATGGATTTAGAAAGAGTGGCATGTTATGGCATGTAACCATGTTCTATTTGAAAAAAACAGTGGATTTTTTTGCACAAAAACTCGTGTTTTTTAACCAATTTCTGGCATTTTTGGGCCACAAATACCCCTTTAACTTAAAATATAACTTCATAACTGTCATTTTTGGATTCAGCACCCCAAAATTAGATTAAATCGACATGTTACGATCTTCTACTTAACAATGCCTTTTTTGGTCACTTTTTTAAAATGTCGCTAATTACTTAGCTTTGCACTAAAATTTGAAAAAATGGGAAAATGTCTGGCAACACTGCGAACAATAAAGTATGTTTCCCCCAGCTGTTTTTTAAATATTCCACAAGACCAATGTCTCATCTCAAAAATATGTGGTCGATGTTAAAATTGGAGCACTACCATATGGGTTATGAGCTGTCAAAAAATTGTATATTTTCATACTAAAAAAAAGTAAAAAAACACCCATATTTGAAAAAAATGGTATAACCCACCCAAATACCTGGTGACTATTTGTATACATGCAATGCAGTCTCCAAGGACCCACCTATCATAACTTTTGAAGAAAATTAATTTCTATATCTTGTTTAATGGTGACGCAGTTTTGAAAATATGCAAATTTCACTCTTAAAAAAGTGAGAAAATGGCACAAATCTAAATTTGGCTGTTGCCATAGCAACAAAGGTATTTTTTCAAAACTTTTACCACATTTGTTAGTTTGGGGAAAACGTCCATCAAATACAAAAGTATAAAGGAAATCCATTTTTTGGCCATGGCCAACATTTTCAAAAAATTCTCGATATTTACAGTCCCTCACTCTTAAATGTTTAACCGTGTTTGAAACGACATGGCTATCTCATTAAATTTAAACAACACAGTCATCTCGATTTTACTTACCTGGACTATCATATCACATTTAAACAAGATCATGATGTAATTTATTTAAATGCGATTAAGCTAGGCCTATATATGTCATTTTTAAAAACAACATTGGTCATATAGTTAGGCTAAAATGGTAGGCTATAGCTAAGTCATTTAAATGAAATAGCTATGACATATTTGTTTAAATGAGTTAGGCCCAACCAGGTTAAGTCGTTTAAATGAGATAAAACACTTTACGGGCCTAGTTGGCAGCAGCACGCTTCCGTAACTTCTCAACTCTTAGGCCTATACCAATGAAACTATAGAAGCATGTCAATAGACCTTATCGCAAATATACCGCCTGGGTGCGTTTGAACAAAAGCAAAACTGTCACGAAAACATTCCCACAATACAGTGCTGCTTTTGTGAAAACTCACCCAAGCGGTATTTGCGATAAGGTCTATATCATCAACACTGAGGCCTTAGCAGAATGATCATGCCAATTATCAATCATAAACGTTTTGTTAATTTCAAAATCAGCATCCTAGCACCGCAGTCTTGATGACTGAAGCTCCCAAAAATATCGCAATTAGCAGGAAAATTCGCATTGTACTTTGTACACGTAGTAGAAAAAATTATCAGGAACAAATCAAACACGTGCAACACTGCAGAAGCAATGAACGAAAGTGTCACATTCTAAGAACAACATTCCAGTTTTCTACCGCCAAAGACGCGACGAACGCGACTTTTGCTTGACAACGCGTGACCGGTGACGCAAGAATGCCATCTCCTTGGGAAAAATTATACTAGTTCAAAACTCTGTATAATGTTGGCTTCATGAAGACTTTAAATCTATTAAATCTAAATAAACGAATTAATCTGTCAAGATAACTTACATTTTCATTGCTTTTGTTGACGAACTTCATGAGCACGACTGAAAAAAAATTTCACTTTCTAAACTTTTTGCGAGAAAATGTGGGAGTAGACTGGTTACCAATCCCTTTGTTTTCTTTAGAGACGGGTATGGGCGCGGGGAGGAATGACTTCAAGCGGTCGGACAATCTTTTGTTTTCCACCGAGAGCGCGTGCATAGCAACCGATGAAAAAGGTCGGCGCGTTGCGTTGAGTATGTGTGTACGTCACTGTGATCCAAACTTTAATGAAACTGGGAACAAGATGAAGAACACCAATCCGAGCTGCAAAGTCATGGTCCGTCCGCCATAGCTGGGGGCCATCCAGTATGGGGCGCCGTTCGTCAACTAATTATTTAGGCGAATTATAGCATGTTTTTTCCATGGTTTATCTTAATTCTGTGTAAATAATGCATTTGTGTCAAAGGCCGTTTATGGTTTACAAACAACTCGATTCTTTACAAAACAGGAAATATACTTGTAGCTGTGCAAATTCATTATTTACAAATAATGAAAATTACCTCGGCGTTCCATACTTTATTAATGAAACCGACCAGTGTACATTTCAATGGTTTACAAACAAGAGAATTGTATCGTTCATAGACAATTCCATGGTTTATAAATAATGAATACTGCACATTGCTGCACGTTTTTCTGGTTTACAAATAATACAAAACTATCCAGTGCGCAATTACATGGTTTATAAACCAAGAAACTTGCACCGGGGTCTGATTTTCTATGGTTTATAAATAATGAAAATTGGTTAGTGCCGGGACGTACAATTCCATGGTTTATAAACAATCTAAACTGCGCCGTTCTAATCAATTTTGTGGATTCTGTGGTTTGTAAACAATTACAAATAGTCAATAGGCGTGCATTTTGATGGTTTGTAAATAATTGAAAGTGATCGTTGGCTCACCATTTCATGGTTTATAAATAATGAAAATGAACTAGTTAGTGTGTCGCAAAATTTCATGGTTTACAAACAGAAAAAAATAAAGCTTTATACACTTGTCTGTCGTTTGTAAAGGTTGACTATCGATAAAATAAGAAGTATTATGCACTCGGTACATCTCAAAATACGATCATTGACGAAAAATTGAAGGGTTTGTAAATAATGAAAATGGACTAGTTAGTGTGTCGCAAAATTTCATGGTTTACAAACAGAGAAAATTAAAGCTTTATACACGTTTCTGTCGTTTGTAAAGGTTGACTATCGATAAAATAAGAAGTATTATGCACTCGGTACATCTCAAAATACGATCATTGACGAAAAATTGAAGGGTTTGTAAATAATGAAAATGGGTTTGTAAACCATGAAAAACACGCTTCATAAACGTTTATTATAATCCAGTAACGTTGCGAGAGCAATGGGTGCGTTCAATTAGCTATCGTCGAGTCATAGGGGTGCTCGTTCATAGTGTGAACAGTCCGGCAGACCATGGCAACAAAGGTATTTATGTGTACAGCTCATCGAACGCCATGGCACAGCCTTCAGCGCGCGCGCGGGAAATTCCAGGTTCATTACCCGACTAAACCTAGCCGCGTATTGGGCCCAAAATCCAGCCGCGGTCTTAAAATCTCAAACGGATGTAGTAAAAGGTGATAAAATCTTATTTTTTATTACACGAGTTCTGAGACTCTGGCAATGAAATTGTTAAAATTCTCATAGAAATGTATTTCTTTTCACGGTGTTACCTAACTCAGTCATCTACCGGGCTGATTAAATTTTAAATGGTAATTTTAATTAATTAATTTTTAATTAATGAGGAGTCTCCATTTTCCACCCCAAAAGTGCCGAAAACTTAATACTGCCGACAAAATGGTCCCTTTAAAAGAAAATGTACACCACATAGTTTCAAAAATTAGCATTTTTATTACATAATCTGTTTGATCCGTCAATGGGGCACATCAAATTTTGGATGAAGCCAAATCGGTCCACAAATTAGTGCTTAATTAAATGGCTAATAAGGAGTCTGGTTTCCACTATAAAAGTGTCGAAAACTTAATACTGCTGACAAAATGTCCCTTTAAAAGTAAATGTACACCACATAGTTTGAAAAATTTGCATTTTTATTACATATTCCGTTTGTTCCGTCCATGGGGCAGATCAAATTTTGGAGGAAGCCAAATCGGTCCACAAATTAGTGCTTAATTAAAGGGCTAATGAGAAGTCTCCATTTTCCACCCCAAAAGTGCCGAAAACTGAATACTGCTGACAAAATGGTCCCTTTAAAAGAAAATGTACACTACATAGTTTCAAACGGATTATGTAATAAAAATGCAAATTTTTCAAACTATGTGGTGTACATTTTATTTTAAAGGGACCATTTTGTCAGCAGTATTAAGTTTTCGGCACTTTTTTAGTGGAAACCAGACTCCTTATTATCCCTTTAATTAAGCACTAATTAGTGTACCGATTTGGCTTCCTCCAAAATTTGATCTGCCCCATGGACGGAACAAACGGAATATGTAATAAAAATGCAAATTTTTCAAACTATGTGGTGTACATTTACTTTTAAAGGGACATTTTGTCAGCAGTATTAAGTTTTCGACACTTTTATAGTGGAAACCAGACTCCTTATTAGCCATTTAATTAAGCACTAATTTGTGGACCGATTTGGCTTCATCCAAAATTTGATGTGCCCCATTGACGGATCAAACAGATTATGTAATAAAAATGCTAATTTTTGAAACTATGTGGTGTACATTTTCTTTTAAAGGGACCATTTTGTCGGCAGTATTAAGTTTTCGGCACTTTTGGGGTGGAAAATGGAGACTCCTCATTAATTAAAAATTAATTAATTAAAATTACCATTTAAAATTTAATCAGCCCGGTAGATGACTGAGTTAGGTAACACCGTGAAAAGAAATACATTTCTATGAGAATTTTAACAATTTCATTGCCAGAGTCTCAGAACTCGTGTAATAAAAAATAAGATTTTATCACCTTTTACTACATCCGTTTGAGATTTTAAGACCGCGGCTGGATTTTGGGCCCAATACGCGGCTAGGTTTAGTCGGGTAATGAACCTGGAATTTCCCGCGCGCGCGCTGAAGGCTGTGCCGTGGCGTTCGATGAGCTGTACACATAAATACCTTTGTTGCCATGGTCTGCCGGACTGTTCACACTATGAACGAGCACCCCTATGACTCGACGATAGCTAATTGAACGCACCCATTGCTCTCGCAACGTTACTGGATTATAATAAACGTTTATGAAGCGTGTTTTTCATGGTTTACAAACCCATTTTCATTATTTACAAACCCTTCAATTTTTCGTCAATGATCGTATTTTGAGATGTACCGAGTGCATAATACTTCTTATTTTATCGATAGTCAACCTTTACAAACGACAGACAAGTGTATAAAGCTTTATTTTTTTCTGTTTGTAAACCATGAAATTTTGCGACACACTAACTAGTTCATTTTCATTATTTATAAACCATGAAATTGTGAGCCAACGATCACTTTCAATTATTTACAAACCATCAAAATGCACGCCTATTGACTATTTGTAATTGTTTACAAACCACAGAATCCACAAAATTGATTAGAACGGCGCAGTTTAGATTGTTTATAAACCATGGAATTGTACGTCCCGGCACTAACCAATTTTCATTATTTATAAACCATAGAAAATCAGACCCCGGTGCAAGTTTCTTGGTTTATAAACCATGTAATTGCGCACTGGATAGTTTTGTATTATTTGTAAACCAGAAAAACGTGCAGCAATGTGCAGTATTCATTATTTATAAACCATGGAATTGTCTATGAACGATACAATTCTCTTGTTTGTAAACCATTGAAATGTACACTGGTCGGTTTCATTAATAAAGTATGGAACGCCGAGGTAATTTTCATTATTTGTAAATAATGAATTTGCACAGCTACAAGTATATTTCCTGTTTTGTAAAGAATCGAGTTGTTTGTAAACCATAAACGGCCTTTGACACAAATGCATTATTTACACAGAATTAAGATAAACCATGGAAAAAACATGCTATAATTCGCCTAAATAATTAGTTGACGAACGGCGCCCCATACAACGTGACCCAATGGCTACTACCGTGAGAGTGCGACATGGACCAGAGAAAACCTTGCGGTTTTCCCTGGTGGCAGGAAAGTTACCAGTCCAGTCATTGAGAGATTACTTTCCATCTGCAAGTGGACTTTCCTACATGGTGGATGGGGAGCAGGTTGTTCTGCCACACATAGAAGATGCCATACTACCGCCAGATGGAGGATGGGGTGATCATGAGTTTAGCCCATTACTGACAAAGCCACAGAACAAGCCGGATGTGGCCATCCAGACTGTTGTTATGGCCCCTGAGAGAAAAACCCCTTCGTTCGGTGGCCAAGAAGACTCGTCAGGGAGGACCACAACTGTGGAGGAATTCGTCACGTCTATGCGTCATGCTTTTGAGCGCTATCACGTCCCGATAGAACAACAGGGTCAGTTTTTGTTAGACTATCTTCGAGGCGCACCCAAGGTGGAAGCCAGAGCTCTTCTTGCTGGGGGAGCAGGAACTGAAGAAGTACTTAATCGTCTCAAAGCTTCGTACACAGAGCCATTGACGAGTGGTGAACTACAACGCCAACTTCTGGATCGCCGGCAGCAGAGAGGTGAATCTGTGCGCGAATACGCAGTAGCACTCCAGCGACTGTTTCTACGTCTGCAGAGGAAAGATTCACAGTTGTACAAACGGCCAGATACACTTCTTAAAGAACAGTTCGTTGACGGCCTTGAACAAGAGGGTTTGAGGCATTCCAGTCGTGACCTTCTTGACCGGACACCAGCTGTATCATTTATAGAACTTAAAGACTGGGTCATTAGGCGAGATGAGCGTGAAAGCGCACGTGTGAAAGTCGGAAGAAGTAGCCAAGTGACCGCTCATGAGACTGAACCATACCACAACCTGGAGGGAAAAATCCAGTCCCTAACTGAGTCTGTCCAGAAAATATTGACCGTCATACAACCCTCACAAAGGATGCAGCCACATGACGTGAACTACATGGCATACCCCCACTACCCTAGCCACTCCGCAGCTTCTTTCCCGACCAATCCTACCTGTGTGCCACCACCGCAAGCGCAGAGCCAAGCATTAATCTGCTACAATTGCCATGGACAGGGCCATTTTGCTCGAAATTGCCCCGTACCCCGCAACGCTCCCTGGGGTGTACCTCCTCAGCGCTACTCATTTGGAGGACAACAGAAACAACCTGGGCAACGCTATGATGCCAACAGGTCGGTAAACTTCAGCCCTCGGCTGCAAGAAGCCAGGCGGTCCGAGGGGGAAGTGCAGGCTCCACCAGTGCCCAAGGCTTCTTATCAAGGGCAGTAGCAGACTGTTTTAGTATTGACGTTCTTATGAATCAAGTTCGAATACCTTGTTTATTAGATACAGGATCCATGGTTACCACAGTCACAGAACGTTTTTATAACGAACACTTGAAGACAAAAGGTCTTCAACTCCAGAACATCCCAGGACATTTTCAGCTCTTGTCGGCAGATGGATCACAGATCCCCTATCTTGGCTGTTTTGAAGTTGATGTAACCGCCCTGGGAGTCTGTATTCCTTCCCGATTAGTCTTGGTCATTAAGGAGGCAAATAGTGTGTCCCCTAGCCCCATTCCGTGCATACTAGGAATGAACGTTCTCTGTGACTGCTGGAAGCAACTTAATGAGATAGAGAACCAAGTACATCTGCATAAACTTTCTGCCTATGGACCTGAACATGCGTGGGAAAAGACCATGCAGTTCGTTGGGAAACGTGTCCAGTTTTCCTCCATCGAGGGTCCCATTAGCCGAGCTTATCTGCCGAGACAGTCTTCTGTTGTTGTCCCTGCCCGTGAAGCAGTTGTCTTAATGGCATCTGCGAGACCCGCACCAGGCAACATTGACTATTGTGCCTTTCTTGAACCGGGAGAGGCCTCCAACCTCCCAAGTTCAATCCAGGTGGGGAGGTGTTTCGTGAAAGTAGTGAACGGCCAGTTCGCGATCACCGTAGTAAATGAATCTAATGGTGACATTGCATTGCCTAACCACGCCTGCATCGGGACCCTATATCATGCCCAAGAGTTCAACCACGAAGAGCCCAAACGAGTGAATACCGCAGTCATGGCAAATTTGACAGCGAAGTCAGGCCCTAACGAGAACGTACCTACTACTAGCGAGTTGACTTCAATTCCAGATGTCGAGATTGGAAGTCACCTCACGTCAGAGGAGGCTACAAAGTTTCGAGAACTCCTAAATAACCACGCCGAGACCTTCTCTAGCCATGACAGAGACTTGGGTTACACAGATGTCATCACGCACAGCATTGACACAGGCTCTTCCACTCCCATCCGACAGAGGTACCGATCACTCCCGCCATCCCAATATCTGGAGGTCCGCGCACATATCCAGGAGCTGTTACAGGCAGGAGTCATCCGGGAAAGCGTCAGTCCATGGGCTTCACCGATCGTGGTTGTTAGGAAGCGTGACGGGTCCATACGTCTGTGTGTGGATTACAGAAAACTTAATGCTGTGACCCACAAGAGTGCATTCCCCCTACCACGCATTGACGAATCCCTCCAGGCGCTCGGCGGGGCAAGGTATTTCAGCGTGCTTGACCTTACCTCTGGATATTACCAGGTGGCTATGGCTGAGTCAGACATCGAAAAAACAGCCTTCATCACGCCGTTTGGCCTATGGGAGTACACGAGAATGCCATTTGGGTTATGTAACAGCCCGTCTACCTTTCAGCGTCTCATGCAACGGTGTTTCGGGGACCAGGCTCTGGAGTCTCTCCTGATATATCTGGACGACATCATCATTTTCTCCGATACCTACGAACAGCATCTGTCGCGTCTAGAGCTAGTATTTAATCGTCTGAAGCAGTATGGCTTGAAGATAAAGCCATCCAAGTGTGCGTTCTTCAAGACTGAAGTAAAGTACTTGGGCCACTTGGTCACAGCTGGAGAAGGGGTACGACCGGACCCAGACAAAATAGGTGTGGTCAAAGATTGGCCTCTACCAACTACCGTCACCGAGCTTCGAGCCTTTCTCGGGTTCACAGGCTTTTTCAGGAGGTTTATAGAACACTACTCGAGCATCGCAGCACCTCTATTCAGATATCTAAAGGGGACATCAGGGAAGGCAGCTAAATCGGTGCCGAAACAACAAGGACTCACCCTAGACGAACCAGCGGTTGCTGCCATCGAAACACTGAAGACCAAGCTCACAGAAGAACCGGTTTTAGCATTCGCCGATTTCTCTCTGCCTTTTATAGTGGAGACAGATGCGAGTTCAGTGGGTTTGGGAGCCGTTCTGTCCCAGGAGAAGGATGGAAAAAGGTCCGTCATCGCCTATGCCTCAAGATCCCTGCGACCAGCTGAAAAGAACGACCGCAATTACTCGGCCTTCAAGCTGGAGTTGTTAGCAATTCGCTGGGTCGTATGTGGACCATTCAAAGACTACCTACTCGGAAATAAGTGTGTCATATACACTGACCATAACCCATTGAAGTACATAGAGACTGCAAACCTGAGTGCGACCGAGTTGCGTTGGGTCCAGCAGTTGTCCTCCTTCGACTTTGAGCTAAAGCATCGACAAGGGAAGACCAACCAAGCCCCTGACGCGCTATCGAGATTCCCCCCAAAAGTGTCCTCTTCATCCCCAGTCCTTGATGGTCAGTGCCGTGAACTATCGTCATGTGTCATCCGAGTGGTGACCGGAGCAGCTCACAGTCCAGGAACAGAAGTGCCCCCGATGTTGTCTCACCAAGCCCGAGTTGAAAGCTGCGAGGGTAGCCAGTGCCTTCCTGGATACACCCCAGCAGAACTACGAGCACTGCAGAAGGAAGACGTCATCCTGAAAAGGGTTCGAGAATATGTGGAAAGGGGCAGTCCACCCACTCGGCTGGATAGGCAGAGAGACGCAAGGGAGGTAGTCTCCATCATGAAACACTGGAAACAGCTGGTGATTAAGGATGGTGTCCTGTACCGTCATTGCAGACTTCAGACTGATGGCAACTGTCAGAGGTTAATCGTTCCAGCACGACTGCAGCAGGTGGTACTCCGCTGTTTCCATGACGACACTGGACACTTTGGTCCAAAGAGGACTCTTAAGCTTTTGCAGCCACTGTTTTATTGGCATATGATGGAGGAAGCCGTTCGTGCATGGTGTAGTCGGTGTGCCAGATGTGCTGTGAGTAAACGCCCCACTAGTAAGACCAAACCACCCATGGGAACCATACGAGCCACAGCTCCACTCGAAGTCGTGTCTATGGACTTTACGGTACTGGAGCCATCCTCGGACAATTATGAGAATGTCCTCGTCTTCACGGACGTATTTTCAAAATTTGCATGGGCCCTTCCGACTCGAGACCAAAAGGCGGTCACGGTAGCAAAGATGTTGGTAAAGCACCTTATCACCCCATTTGGCGCACCGCTTAGACTGCACTCTGATCGCGGCAAGTGCTTTGAGGCACAAGTAGTCTCAGAGCTGTGTAAGCTAGCCACTCTTCCTGCTCACAAGAAGTCTCGCTGGACAGAGTACCTTCCCCAGTTGGTGGCTAGCTACAACAATACCAAGCACTCGAGTACAGGATATGAGCCATTCTATCTTCTGTTTGGGAGAACGGCACGTCTTCCTCAACATCTAATCCTGGGAGTGGAGGAGCAACGAGTTTGGGGAGCCAATGTGGCCGATTATGTCTGGAAGCACAGTGAGGCACTTGAACAGGCGCGGAATACCACTCTGGCTAACCTGGACCAAGCCACAGCCGCGCGGAGGACCTATCATGACAAAGATGTGTTCGAGAAGCCAATCAACCTTGGCGAGTATGTCCTAGTTAGAGATAGATCACATCGTGGACGTGCCAAAATCCAAGATTTTTGGGAAGCTGAACCGTACATGGTAGTGGGAAAGCCTTACGAGGGCCAGCCAGTCTACATCCTTCGAAGTTCCAACGGCCGTGAAAAGGTTCTACATCGGAGCGAGGTGAAAAGCTGTCCATGGAATGTAGCCCCTCCAGAGATAGACACACAAAATGACCCCTGTGCGATGACCGAGAATGAGTCATGCACACCCGATCCATCTATAACCTCTGCCACAAAGACATGCAGCTCGGAGTCTACAAATACTGAAACCTGCTATGGACTTGGGAGGGTACTCATCCCCCTGCCAACGGCGACGGATCGAGACTTCGCTAAGGACCTCAATCCCCCAAAGGTTGACCCGACTGTTCTGGATCTCGAGGCGGATCAGAGTCTACGTCCAAAGGTCGATCCCCATACTGTTGTCCCACCGGAGGAGCATGACGCTGACAAGCCGGGTGAGGTGGATCCATCTTCGTCACTCATTGAGCCTATACCGAATTCCATTCACCGAGCACCTGAGCTCCCAGATGGTACGAACGGGAAACAGAAGGCCCTATCTGCCGGAAAAGACGAAACCGACGACGCATCCAAAGTCACGGGAACATGCCCCTTCGCTTAGCAGAAACCCAGTGAGTCTGATTCCCAAAGGGTGTTGCGACGATCTAGACGGAAGACCAAGGGAAAACCTCCAAGTAGGTACACGAACCCTATTTCCAATGCATTGAAACTGTTGAAGCAAATAGTAGCTGCTGACGCTATGACCGAAACAGACTATGATACAGACTATGATGCAGACTCTGAGTAGGACGGCAAGGTGTTGCAATGTACACCTACACATGTGTTACACTACAAACAAAGTTAGATACATGTATTTGGCGAACTGGTCGTTCTGTTAAGGAAAACTGAAGCTCCACCAAATGCAGTTCATAATAGCATGTGGTGGTGGTTTGCTGTTTTAGTAATTTGTGAAGTTAAGTGTTCTTGTTAACTTGTTACTGCTTTTAACTGTTTGAGTTAGTTAAAATTTACAATGCAGGTGTGACTTAGCCAATTATTTTCAGCTTTTGTCGTCGGGGCGACGACCTTTTACTTGGGAGAGATGTAGGGGTTCCCCCTTTTGAGTACCGCTTTGACTCTCCGGAGCAGAGTTGAGACCGACGGCTGGGTCTAGCGCCACCACGCGGCGACGGGTGGCAATCCTTGCTTACTCGTTGCCGTGCAACCGGCCTGGGCCCATGCCGTCCACCAACTCAGTTTAATAAAGCCAAATCGGAACCCGGTAATACTCTGCAGTACCAGTTTATTACTAAAGCGCCCTCCACATAATTAACACTAACTTTTATAGGTTAATCTATTTCATTTAATGCTAAAATACAGTGCCTGTATTTGACTTCCACTTGGGAAAGAATTGAATAATTGACCATGTCTTCATGTGCAAAACACGCGAAGAAGCTATGGTTAAAAAGTTGATCAGATTTTTTCTTTGAAATTACTCATCAAGCATCGGTTAGTGAATTATTTGATGAGAAAACCTAAAATTAGGAGTGTGACAAAAATGAAGACTATGTGAGAAAAAACTTGGAAATTTTTCGGCCCGTCTGTTTATTTTCTACACAAGGACAGAAGCGATGATCAATTACTAAAAAAAAGTGTTTTCTAATGTTTTTTTTGTAGAAACTATGATTATCACAATTATTCCAGTGACAAAAAGTATGTTCATGTAAGTCTGGGTTTTGAGTCGAGTCGAACCCTGGCTGACTTGGACCAAGTCCGTTTGTTGTCACTTTTTAAAATTAAAGAAATTATAAAAAACTAATTGGTCATTATTAAAGTTACGTGCGAACTTTTAACGGCCCTAAATGTGTTTTATATTTGGCGTGCTTTTCGGTGTCGAATTCGTATGGGTGTTATCTAGCTACGCTATGTTTGGGCTATTTTGGGATGGAAATAGACCCAGACACGATTCTGAAAGTCTTTCCGAAATAGACTGAAGAGAACCTTAAAAGAAACCACAAAACTTGGCCGTTTTTTAGCATTTTTCAAAAATTCCAGGTCACGTGATTTATCGGAACCAGATTCTGGTTCCGATAAATCGCGGGTCCTTGGAGTTAGTTTTATTTTCCGCCGTATGGCTGTGTGCACACAGTTTATTACACAAATTCAGCTCTGATTTGTTTTTCAAAATATTTATGAGTTTTTGACAAAAGAGACTATTTATTCAGGTTATGAAACAAAGTTAAACATAACTCTGAAAAATCGAACATAAAATTTTGACACAAAGTCCGAGGAACCGAAGCGAGTTGCACTGTGGACAGTCTACCTGACAATGTGACATTTAGCCCCACGGCACACACACTTGCCCGCCAAAAACCGGTACAGTGCCGTGGAACTACAATTGAGCGTTTGTGAAGACAAACCATGGTTGTCAGTTTCTATGGACGGAAAACGAAAAAACCTATTCGGTCGTCCACGACAAAGTCGTGAGTATCCCGCGATAGTGAACGCCTGGTAAAGCGTATAGCTCGACTATTGACTATTTAAAGCTTTCGTGGTTAATTATAGTACGGGACATTTTGACGATCTTTTTCACAAGGACCATCCAAAAAGTATTGTCAAGGACGCTGTATCACTAAATTACGTAAACAGTAGGTCGGTGGGTACCAGTATGACCAGTATGCATGGGCAAGGAATTGTATTTGGTGGGGTACAACAGGCGCGGATCTAGGATTTTTTTAGAGGGGGCGCACAACAAAAACGGACAAATGCGAGCGCGTAGCGCGAAGCCCTTACGGCGTGGGGTCCGGGGCCCGCTTAAGGGCCCCGGTAAATGTTGGATTCTAGATGCTCTGTGGTGCAATCTAAGGCGATTCCTAGCCAATTTGAACTGACTTTTTTAAGCAAAAGTTTTGAAGATTGTTGTGTGTTTTGAGAATTGTGTGTATGAAGAATCATTTTCGGATCCATGAATTTTGTAGACGGGGGGCACAACAAAAAGGGACAATTGAGAGCGCGTAGCGCGAAGCCCTTACGGCGGGGGGTCCGGGGCCCGCTTAAGGGCCCCGGTAAATTTTGGATTCTAGATGCTCTGTGGTGCAATCTAAGGCGATTCCTGGCCACTTTTAACTGACTTTTTTAAGCAAAAGTTTTGAAGATTGTTGTGTGTTTTGAGAATTGTGTGTATGAAGAATTATTTTCGCCATTATTTTTAGCCATTATTTTCGCCCGGTTAAGTTGACAAAAATCTATAAAGTTTCTCCCTCCCCAATTTGGCATTTAATATGCAGTTTTTACCCATCATCATTTCTTATTTTTCCGGATTTTTTCTTGGTTTTAATTCAGTCCAGTTGAAAAGTTCAAGAAAAGGACTTGATTTCAGACTGTTCCTTGCCCTAATGCCCTGTGTTAAAACATCGGCAGATCGGCTGCAAGACATAATAGACCATTAGTAGGCAGGCCTATGTGTATTGGCGTCAAGTTGTCCTCGGCAAAGATTTCCACAAGGTATACCTTGAACCTTTTTCAAACGAAACAGAACAATTTATATACTTTGAGGAATCAGGTCAGCAAACCAGACTTCACAGACTACCGATAACAAACGAAAAATGGTCAAACCAGTAATTATACTCCACCAT
Source organism: Henricia sp. BOLD:AAB3569 (assembly GCA_037783545.1). Classification (NCBI taxonomy): domain Eukaryota; kingdom Metazoa; phylum Echinodermata; class Asteroidea; order Spinulosida; family Echinasteridae; genus Henricia; species Henricia sp. BOLD:AAB3569. Next base: position 439,579 of record JBBELK010000886.1, read on the forward strand.
GGGGATTAGATGTTGAGGAGCGAATTCAGTTCCATGGCATGATTGATTACTTTTTTTTCTTATTGCATTTTTTCAGTATTTTTAAAGCCAAAAAGTATACGCAGATGTTAAATATCGGCATCGGTATTTTTTTTAAGAAGATTGCCCTCCGATTTCTCTTTTTTTTTTACGGCCTTTCCTTTCCCCCATTTTTTGTTTTTTGACTCAACTACTTGCCCTCCCCCCTTTTTTCTTTTACCTCCTTTCCTTTCCGCCCATTTATTATTTTTTTTACTCAATTTGCCCGGGGGGCACGTGCCCCCTCGCCCCCCCCCCCCCCCCCCCCCCCCCCCCCCCCCTGGATCCGCGCCTGTACAATGGTGGACGGTGGCTTCAATTTTAGGGTTCCTTACTAAACAGACCAGCAACCATTTTGGAACAAAGGCACATACGCTACTGGCAAAAATAGGGCCGCGTTTAGGAGCTACATTGTCCAAAATGTTTGTAGTTGGAAGAAAAAATACCCCACATCACGGCGAAGGCCATATTCTACACAAGATCACACTCGTTCAGCTCGCAACTCTCTCTAATAAAGAACAATTTCAGGGCATACAAAATATTCATGAGCTAGGCGCACGGATCTCTGCCTATTTACTTGGGTGCACCGTCCCTTAGACGCAGTTGCTTCATCCATTGATTATATATCGATGGCTGGGACGGGCTAATGTGCCTGCACAGATTTCTGTGACGGAAACACGTGACGTAAAGGTCACATATACGGCCCCGCGGAGCATTGTGGGTTGCTTGCTGCCAGACGAATAATTAATAAATAGTGTGTAAACGCTTAGATCCAGTGCTAATAAAATGAGTGTACTTTGTGCGAGACCTAATCTGCTGGAAAATTGTCTTTACGTCTGTTTAAAAAAAAAAAAAAGACGTGACCTCGTGGTCACGTGTCGTATAACATTTTTGCCAATGAGGGCGCCAACAAATTAGCCCGTCCAAGCGCCCTGTAAGGCGCGCTGGGTACGAGCAAAGACGTAGAGAGAAATATTTCTCTCTACGTCTTTGGTAAGAGCGAACAACAAAAGGTAGCCTTTTTCAACTTTGAAGATTTCATTGCAATAAATCACAGACAGAGGGCGCTCTTTGGAGTGCATCACGTTAGGAAGACGGAAGGGAAAGTTAAGACTGCTAACGCATTTTTACAAAGCAAATAATTTTTTGGGAAAAGGCAAATTTTTTTCCTAAACAGCTTGATGAAATTGGCCCCAGGATGTTTGCATTATTCATTCAAATAGACGATTTCATAGCAGAACATTTTGCTGTATACAAACTTTACTAGCTTTACAACAATGGGATAGCAGTTAAAAACGTATGTGAACTTGTGTTCTCAGCAGAACACAGTAGCAGAACACGTCAATAATTTTTGTAAGACACATTACATTCGATTTTGACTGCTAACCGGTTTTGTTTTTTTCAAAGCAAATATTGTTTTGGTACTAAGCAACATTTCTCTTCTCAACAGGAAATTGCCCCTAATTATAAGCCATGGTGAAAAGTTGTAAACAAATTAGATCATGACACTCAAATTTGTAGTTTCCATCATTTATTTCCAGTATTAATTCCCCCTATTTACAATCAGCTGATATGGTTATAAAAAACAAGTGTTTTACTCAAGTTCCCATTTCTTTAAATAATGTTTTTACTCACAAAATCAAATGTGTTTCATTTCCGAAATATCTCTATTGCTATTGGCATGTTTTGAAAGCTTAATATTTCATAATTTGTTTGTGTGCCACATTGCGGAATAAAACAGTTTATATCCAAAAGAACACCATCGATTCCTGGCAACACTGTTGATAATCTTGCCATCCAACTTCACAACAATTTGCATAAATGTACATTCATATGTTCAAAATTCCTTACATCCTTCTTCGTTAAAAGTGACCTCATGAGTTTTTATTCATGGTCACATGACTTGATCAAATGAGCAATAATGTAGATTTTCTGCATATCTCATTGTTCAGTTTTAATACAATAAAGCGTATAATTATCTTCAACTCGCTGTATATTGCACGATTTTATTGTTTTAGGCATTTCGTATTTAAAAGGTGAACCGTGATGCCAATAAACAATAGAAACTGTCAGGTTAAGGTTGGTATAAGAAGACTTCTACGTTTCCTGTTCCTGTTGAAAAAAAAAAATTATGTTAGTAAGTTGCGGCATGAATTCCATTCATTGGTCGCCACTGAGATGATGTGTTTATTGGGCGCTTTCACAGGGGGGTCAAAAGGTCACGGTCACTATTGCTTGTCTTCCAGAATAGCAGAGAACAATACAGCCACGTGGGGAAACGCACGTGGCTGCAACCAGAAAAGCTGGTGGCTCTATTGTCCTCTCCTGTTCTGGAAGACAAGCAACAACCTGTTACCTTCTGACCATGCTGACTCGCTGCAAAAGCGCCCCACGGGATTTGGCAGAAAAGGTTTTCAAGGAAATTGTTGAATGTTTCTCACTTGTAAATTAACTTCCCTTTCAATGATTTTTGGTGGTTCTTGAGAGTCATATAAGAGGAATAAGTGGCGACCAGTAAACATAATTCTTTGCCAAGCTGAGAAGCAAAAACATGTTTTTTTTAACATTAAATTCAGGTATATACATGTATTTATGACACATTAAATGCATGGATGTTAAATATTCCATGTTAACAATTGGTATTAAACTGCTAAATTTGTGTACTTACAACACAAATTCTGTGCAGTTTATCGGAAGTAAGTGAACAATTATTGTAATGTTGCCAGTACGTCCAATAACACATTGGTGGTAGGTTGAGGCTGAGGTTTCAAAAAACAAATCTCGATTGCCATCCTGCTCCTTAAATAATTATACGGTCGATGCATAAGTCTGACAGTCTAGCAACTTGTGCACGTCAGTTTCGTTTCAGAGAGCCTGTGGGCATTAGAGGCAATTGGACTAGGGGTGAAGTAGAAGTAGTGGACGGCGGGGTTGGGTTTGGGAAATAAGGGGTGCTGGGTTGGGGAAATGAGGTGGGACTGGGTTGGGGAAATGAGGAGGGTTAATTGGGTTGGGGAAATGAGGAGGGTTTGATTGGGAAAGGTGGGTTGGGGACATGATGGCCGGGGGTTGGGTTGGGGACATGAGGGGGGTTGGGTTGGGGACATGAGGGGGGTTGGGTTGGGGATGAGGGGGGTTGGGTTGGGAAAATGAGGGGGGAGGGGGTTGGGTAAATGGAGGTGAGGTAATTGGGGAGGGGATTGGAAAGACAGCGGGAATGGGGTTGAAGAGGGCAGACAGAATAAGGAAAATTTGGGTTAAAAATATGGAAGGAAGTGGATGGAAATGGGAGGAAGTAAATGAAAACATTAATCATTTCCCTCCTGGATGTTAAGACCATGTGGCTGGATGCTGCGGAGTCGTTTAAAGTTTCCCTCTGCCGGTTCGAACACTCAGAGTCTGGGTGGTGGCCAAAATCCTGGGCGCGCTGTATGGACATGTTAGAAATGGAGTAATTAGTACAGTTAAAGTGTTCAGCAACTGGGGTGTCAGTTCTGCTGGTGTTGACTGTGGATCTGACGGTGACCGTAGAAACGTTTCTTAAGTGTAGTTTTTCGTCTTTCCTATACATATCGCGAATACCACAGAATCTGCAAGAGATAATAAGGTGTGTGATATTAGTCATGTGCAAGTGATGTGATCCTTTATTAACATTCTGTTCACAACTTAATTAGAACACACGGGGTCCGGTCAGCAATCCGGATTTCATGATTTTGTATCTGGAAACCAAATGTAACTTTGTGCGATTTTGATTCGGATGTATGTTGCCGAATTTCTTCAAGGTCAAAGGTCAAAACCTCCATGTTGCAATGTGCATGCCTAGTTGGAATTACGAATTATTGTTATGCTTTGAGCAAGTTCAATTCATTATTGATGACGATTACATACTTAATTTGTGAAAAATTCCTTTCACCATGATGCTTTAAAGTTGACGATCAACGTTGTGCACTGAATTATACAAATATGTCTTCGTACTTTGGGAATTATCAATACCTTTCCACTGTTTTATTCTGCATGATTGAACTGTTTGTGTGATTTTGTTTTCAGACCACCCCCTTTAATTTGTTTTGGTTATATTTTCGATTTTCTTTTTTCAACAAAACAATACATACAATATTTACAACATTTACAAATATATACACGGATGAAGTTCATGTTTCTGTCACATTCACGTCATCCAAAATCTGCTTTTCCTGATGAGCCATCAATCGAATAGTCTGCCACTGATTGAAATATGAAATGCTCGAACTTTTATGGATGAGTGCATGAAGTGCAGATGTAGACTTTTTGTCCCGATGCCTCTTCAAACAAGTTGCACTGATGGCCTTGAGTGTGTCTAAGATGACAGCCTGGATGAGCACCGCGATGATGGAAGTGGCAGCCCATTCCCAGAAGGCTCTCCAACAGAAGCCATGGACGAAGTAAACAGACCACAGGACAGCCAGGACACAGGACGCAATCAGGAGGATGTGAACAAAGCCAACAACAAGTGCAAGGCAGAATCTGCTGGCAGTTTTGGCTTCGGTGGCTGATTTGGTTGGAATAGGGATCGGATCTGGAATTGGAAAAAATTCAGGTTTGTTAACAATGGTTTGATGCCCGGAGTTGTCTTCGAGATTGAGTTGGGGAAGTGAGCGGGTACGCTGGGGCCGGGTTCTTTCCCGACGGAAGAATGATTCGTCGCTGGTGCTGGTCTGGACTTCAGTTGGTATGTTGATGATACAGTCGGAAATACTTATATCTGGATTACTGATAGACTCTGATGGACGCAATTCGTTGGAATTCTTCTCGTTGACATTTCCTGGAGCAGTCTCTGCTTGAGTTGGTGGAGAACTACAAGGTGTTGTCATGAGTCCGTTGGAAAACTTAGTAGGTCGGCACAATGAGTACATCGTCGGGGTGTTGCGGCCCAGGATTTCCATGGCGATGAAGATAGGGAAGAGTACAGCACTGACTCCTGCTGCTTTGATGACCATCCCCAAGGTGATGTCATAATCCATGGGGCTGAGCACCACAGACTCCCAAAGGGATGGATCAAACAGTGGCTTGGATATCCACTGCACTGCAAGCATGGGGTAACTCATGCAGGCAAGCAGACAGGTGACGTGCCGTACTCCGGTCAAGTTGCCCTGATATCGAGGCACAAATGAAGAGGTGAACAGTTGTGCATTCTTAAAGTAATAAGCAATGCAGTTGGCCGGTTTAGGTGACAGGAACAGTGGGAGCTTGGTGGCGATTCCGTCATAATCACATGAGATGACACCGCTGATTGGACCACAGTTGGTACTGTAATGGTCATGGCACTTAGTATCTATGGCATGGATATTCTGGATCTTACTAAAGTATGTCAAGAAGAAAAACACAAAATAATAAATTGGTTATATTAAAAATGTTTACAAAGGAAATCATTCAATATTTTCAAATGTACATCATTTTAAATGTTTTCTTCCAAAAGTGTGAGGAGTGCCATCAAAAACAATGTCAAAATTATACAACAATTCACTTCTTGCACGGAACCACAATAGACCGTATCAAATGGCTGCCATCTTGTAGGGTAGTTTCTTTGTTGCTCGAGGACGTGCATGTTTGCACATTTTGTGCTTACATCTTTGACTAATTTAAAGGGAAGAATTAAGTAGTTAATCATGGCTTTATCAGACCTTGTGCACAAAACACATGAGACTGGCTGAAAAATGTTAAAGTATTTTCCAAGGAATCTTTAGTTTTTCCACTCCAAAATTTGGGTTTTTCTATCAAATATGTATACTTGCTGATACCTGATAAGCCATTTTATAGAAAAACTGATGATCAACTTTTCAAACTCTTGCCAATTTCAAAATTAAAAGTTTCCCCACAAGATGGCATGCAGCTATTCAATACTGTGTCTACAAGGCCAACCATTCATGAACCCCCCGGCCCCCCTCCCCACACACGTTATTTCAGTAAAAGCAGACAAATATACCATTTATAGGTAAAAACAATGAGATTGTGAAATCTTAGGAGAACTGAAGAGACAAATGGAAGCTAAACTTACGTATCACATGCCCTGTTGATGATTCCTCGCAAGCGGGCTACAAAACCGGTATGGTGGCGGTATGCAAAAATCGGTCCACGTGTGGGTTTGAATATTGGGAACTTTATCTCCGCGGCTACAAGTTTACCGATGGACTGAGGTGTTGTAAGGGCCTGCTGTCCGTGAGCCAGAATAACAGTCATCCTAACAGCAAATAATGAAATACAGTTATTATACAATCATCATTAAAATCACAGGGCCCTCTTCAAGCCCAAATACAACATTTGCAGTTAGCCTACCCAAAATTTTGACAAGAAAAATATGACTAAAGGTGTTGATTCCCAACTGAAGATGCTTTTTTACAAAAAATATTGTCTGCAGACAACCTTTTACCATTCATTCAACACAAAAACATGCATGGAATTTTCAGGTTTTCTGAAGTATTACTACAAAGCAGTTTATCAACATTATTGTTTAGTTATGTGATGCTGTTGTTCCTGTTTTTAAAAGTTTTCCAATCAAGTAATCTGTCTAATGAATATAGCTCCTTGATCAACTTACCAGTTGCTGAAGCCAATAGTTCCTTGGAGTCTCACAAAACACAGGGTTACGATTGTGCCAGCTGATCTGCGCGACTTCAAGGCACACCATCGCAAAAATGAACCCCATTTGTAACGGCCACCGTAGTCTATGTCGATGACGTAGGTGCGTTCTTTTTCAACCCGATCACCTTCGATGGACCGAGGAGCTGGAGGGCAGGAACGGTTGCTCTGTTTCAAGCAAAGAAATAAGGAGGAATCATACTATTATTAGAGACGATGAATCCTGACTAAAGCCAAGTGGAATTTGTTGAATGCTAGTGATTTTGTGGGCCTATGGAGCCAATGACGACAGTATAATTGTGGAAGCAATGTCCGTGCGCATTGTGTGTGTCCATAGCATGCACGCGTAACACACCATACCAAGGCTCCCATTGGTGAATTAAACCGCGTTACACCCACCAGAGACACACACAACGCGCACGCACATCACTTCCACAATGACTCCGCATTATTTGACTCCCAAAATGGCGTATTCGCACATGTTCGAAAGGGGTCAATAGTCAATACCTTGCAAGCCTGTCTGAGATCTTTGAGAAAGGCAGCAAGCAGCAACAGTCCAAAGCCAGCAGCTATCGGAACTCCAGTGATGAGGATGATCTCATGCCAATCAACAGTTGAAAGGCAGTCACCACTGGTCGGGGCAGAGATGGCAGGACTGCCCTGGAAGGGACCCAAGATGGTGCTCAGGGTCTGGGAACTGCAACGGGGAAAAATAACATTGAAATGTCAATAATACAAGGGACTGGTCGTCGCTAAGATTTATATTTGTTCTTCAATTGGCTACTTGGTTGTTTAGGCCTTAACCTGCTATGTACTTGGCTTAAAGCCCTAAACTGGGAATATACTAAGCCTAGCTTCTTTGTAGTCTTGGTCTTGTCTACGTTAGCCTTAGTTCTAGGCCTATATTTAACTTGGTGGTTGGGACAAGCCATCAAAATCGAAAAAATTATAACGTACATGCAGGCATTCCAACATAAGTTAATTTTGCCTGATCCTAATAATGCTAATGAAAACGAGATAGCTAAGTCATTTAAATGCGATTTAGCTAGGCCTATATATGTCATTTTTAAAAAGCAACATTGGTCATAGGTAGGCTAAAATGGTAGGCTATACCTAAGTCATTTAAATGAAATAGCTATGACATATTTATGAGTTAGGCCCAACCAGGTTAAGTGGTTTAAATGAGATAAAACACTTTACAGGCCTAGTTGGCAGCAGCACGCTTCCGTAACTTCTCAACTCTCTTAGGCCTATACCAATGAAACTATAGAAGCATGTCAATAGACCTTATCGCAAATATACCGCCTGGGTGCGTTTGAACAAAAGCAAAACTGTCACGAAAACATTCCCACAATACAGTGCTGCTTTTGTAAAAACTCGCCCAAGCGGTATTTGCGATAAGGTCTATATCATCAACACTGAGGCCTTCGCAGAATTATCATGCCAATTATCAATCATAAACGTTTTGTTAATTTCAAAATCAGCATCCTAGCACCATACCTTGCAGTCTTGATGACTGAAGCTCCCAAAAATATCGCTATTAGCAGGAAAATTCGCATTGTACTTTGTACACGTAGTAGAAAATTTCTCAGGAACAAATCAAACACGTGCAACACTGCAGAAGCAATGAACGAAAGTGTCACATTCTAAGAACAACATTCCAGTTTTCTACCGCCAAAGACGCGACGAACGCGACTTTTGCTTGACAACGCGTGACCGGTGACGCAATAATGCCACCTCCTTGGAAAAATTATACTCGTTCAAAACTCTGTATAATGTTGGCTTCATGACGACTTTAAATCTATTAAATCGAAATAAACGAATTAATCTGTCAAGATAACTTACATTTTCATTGCTTTTGTTGACGAACTTCATGAGCACGCCTGAAAAAAGTTCACTTTCTAAACTTTTTGCGAGAAATTGTGGGAGTAGACTGGTTACCAATCCCTTTGTTTTCTTTAGAGACGGGTATGGGCGCGATGACTTCAAGCGGTCGGACAATCTTTTGTTTTCCACCGAGAGCGCGTGCATAGCAACCGATGAAAAAGGTCGGCGCGTTGCGTTGAGTATGTGTGTACGTCACTGTGTTCCAAACTTTAATGAAACTGGGAACAAGATGAAGAACACCAATCCGAGCTGCAAAGTCATGGTCCGTGTACGTCCGCCATAGCTGGGGGCCATCCAGTGCCATGAACTGTGGGTTTTGTGTTGATGATATGCTGTTACATTATGTTGTCACTTCGAACAATTTTGCGCGTTTATTTGCTTGCGAAGCCTGTGTACGCGTACGCGTTGTGCGCTGGGGCCAATTTCATAAAGCAATTAAGCAAACAAATTTGCCTAATCAAAACTTCGTTTGCTTTATAAAAATGAGTCAATAGTCGAAATTGCATGTCAACTTGCGTTTTTCACAAGAATATCTGCTATTCTTGCTAAAAACACAAGTTGACGTAACATTTTTATTATTAATCCATTTTTATAAAGCAAACAAATATTTTTATAAAGCAAACAAATATTTTTATTAAGCAAATTTGTTTGCTTAACTATAACTGCTTTATGAAATTGGCCCCAGTTCGATTTAACAACAAGACAAAGCGCCCAGTTCATGGCAGTGGATGGCCCCCAGTAATGGCGGACGTGCAGGGAAGGAGTCCTTAGCAACCGGATTCGACTACTGAGATAGAGCTGTATAGGGTTTAATCAAAATTTCGGGAACCAAAGCGCCGATTGTCTTAAATTATAGTATCTGCGACTCTGATCACGGAATGGCTTGTCTGGCGTTTCGCTAGATCAGACCGAGGCTCCTGGAGCCACGCCAAATCAGACAAATTTTACATTTAATCAAAATTTCGGGAACAAGGATGAAACCGGTCTCATTTTGTAGCTTGGAGCATGTAGATTCCGGATACATGTATATAACTTAAGAGTAAATTTAGATGAGACTAATTAACACTAACTTTTATAGGTTAATCTATTTCATTTATTTTGGTGTAGAGTAGCAAGTAGTTCAAATGGTGTTCGGGCAAAGTTCAGAATGTGAGATTTTCATTTCTTTTTCACAACTTGGAAAGCAGAACTCGTGCCTGTATTTGACAGAACTCGTGCCTGTATTTGACTTCCACTTGGGAAAGAATTGAATAATTGACCATGTCTTCCTGTGCAAAACACACGAAGAAGCTAAGGTTAAAAAGTTGATGAGATTTTTTCTTTGAAATTACTCATCAAGCATCGGTTAGTGAATTATTTGATGAGAAAAGACTTGGAAATTTTTCGGCCCGTCTGTTTATTTTCTACACAAGGACAGAAGCGATCATCAATTACTCAAAAAAAGTGTTTTCTAATGTTTTTTTGTAGAAACTATGATTATCACAATTATTCCAGTGACAAAAAGTATGTTCATGTAAGTCTGGGTTTTGAGTCGAGTCGAACCCTGGCTGACTTGGACCAAGTCCATTTGTTGTCACTTTTTAAAATTAAAGAAATGATATAAAACAAAACAATTGGTCATTATTAAAGTTACGTGCGAACTTTTAACGGCCCTAAATGTGTTTTATATTTGGCGCGCTTTTTGGTGTCGAATTCGTATGGGTGTTATCCTACGCTATGTTTGGGCTATTTTGGGATGGAAATAGACCCAGACACGATTCTGAAAGTCTTTCCGAAATAGACTGAAGAGAACCTGAAAAGAAACCACAAAACTTGGCCGTTTTTGAGCATTTTTCAAAAATTCCAGGTCACGTGATTTATCGGAACCAGATAAATCGCAAGTCCTTGGAGTTAGTTTTATTTTCAGCCGTATGGCTGTGTGCACACAGTTTATTACACAAATTCAGCTCTGATTTGTTTTTCAAAATATTTATGAGTTTTGAAACAAAGTTAAATATAACTCTGAAAAATCGAACGTAAAATTTTTACACAAAGTCCGAGGAACCGGAGCGAGTTGCACTGTGGACAGTCTACCTGACAATGTGACATTTAGCCCCACGGCACACACACACGTTCGTGAACGCAAACCATGGTTGTCACTCTCCTATGGACGGAAAACAAAAAACCTATTCGGTCGTCCACGACAAAGCCGTGAGTATCCCGCGATAGTGAACGGCTGGTAAAGCGTATAACTCGACTATTGACTATTTTAAGCTTTTGTGGTTAATTATAGTACGGGACATTTTGACGATCTTTTTCACAAGGACCATCCAAAAAGTATTGTCAAGGACGCTGTATATTACTTAATTACGTAAACAGTAGGTCGGTAGGTACCAGTATGACCAGTATGGGCAAGGAATTGTATTTGGTGGGGTACAATGGCGGACGGTGGCTTCAATTTTAGGGTTGCACACCAGTAAATAGGGCTCCCATAGGAACCAATGCTAAATGCTAAATTTTCCTTTAAAAATACTCACAACTCTCTCAGCTTCCCAGGACAACAACCAAATACTCATTGAAGTCTCAGCTGTTTAATTCTGTTCAATTTTATGGGGGTATTCCGTCACTTGTATTCCCTAATTTCCACTTGAAACAAAACTACCCTTGCAACAGTGAAAATTACTAAACAGACCAGCAACCATTTTGGAACAAAGGCACATACGCTACTGGCAAAAATAGGGCCGCGTTTAGGAGCTACATTGTCCAAAATGTTTTTAGTTGGAAGAAAAAATACCCCACATCACGGCGAAGGCCATATTCTACACAAGATCACACTCGTTCAGTTCGCAACTCTCTCTAATAGAGAACAATTTCAGGGCATACAAAATATTCATGAGCTAGGCGCACGGATCTCTGCCTATTTACTTGGGTGCACCGTCCCTTAGACGTCGTTGCTTCATCCATTGATTATATATCGATGGCTGGGACGGGCTAATGTGCCTGCACAGATTTCTGTGACGGAAACACGTGACGCAAATGTCACATATACGGCCCCGCGGAGCATTGTGGGTTGCTTGCTGCCAGACGAATAATTAATAAATAGTATGTTAACGCTTAGATCCAGTGCAAAAATCAAATTTATGAATAAAATTAGTGTACTTTGTGCGAGACCTAACTTTCAATGCTCCTTCGCTGCGCTCATACGCATGAAAAACAGTTTCGTTCTATACACAGACTCAAATAACCACACACAGAACATGAAATAAGTTTAACTTATTTTATTGAGACAGCATGGGATCGCGGCTCCAATACACAATGAACTGAATGTCTCCAATCTACAAACAATATATAACCAAGTCACTATACAGCGAATATGACAGAAAACACAAGACCAGCCTCGATGACTAAAAACTTTAGAAACCTCGGTGGCTCTCGGGCATAAGCATGCCTTCAATGCTTACATTATGTCCTGTTGTAACCATCTGGAACCAAGCCCTTTAGGCTCTTCGGACATCGTCCGGCTTTCAACAACTCAAACAACATAGGCTACATTTAAACAAGTAATAGTAAGAGTAATACACTGGTTTAGTAAATTGTTGGTGTTTACAAAACGAAAAGGTCTATCATGTGAAATATATCGAGATTGTTAGAACACAACACGAAAAGGCAGAAATCGTAAGCATAAAAGATTTCCATGTGCTACGACAATCAGAGAAATCTCTGGGATCGAGAACTCGCCCAGGAACATAGCAATGCTTTTAACGTCAGTCCAAGCAGTAAAAAACTACTTGCGCTCGGAGGCCACGAAAAACCTCCTTTATTTTATCTTTGTTTATAGGAGGAAACGTGGGTGCATCCTAGGACATCAAAAAGAGGCGCACTCCCCTTATCATTGCCACATTACCTAGGTTTGTTCCCGGGTTTTTGAAACAATTGAAATTTGTTAAAGAGGGGTAAGCTCAAGGGAAACACTTATGAGCGCCCTAAGGTGGATTCTTCGAGTGCGTAAAAGGAATGAATTAAACCGATTATCTGCAATGCTAATACCCGAGTTGTACATTATTCTAGACTGGTTCCCGCTCCACATACAACGACTGAATTCAGTCTAGTCAAATTTTTGGTCCGGGTACCAGACTAACATTATTCCGACTATGTGAATGAGAGATTAAGTAAAAGGACTAACTGCAGAATTGTCCGACTGAATATTTTTACATGGGAATAAAAATCGGACGAACTTGATCATTAAGTAAAAAGCTAAAGACAATGTAATGTACTTTCCGTTTTCGGCTCTCGTTAATGTATAACAACAATTAACACTCGTACGCATGAAAGATTCCGATGTGCTGTGAAAATCAGAGCATGAGAAAACGTGCATCTAGAGATGATTCAACCAATTACGGCCCTTAAGGCCCTTCAGACAAGGTCCGTTTCCCTTCAACTCGCTTCCAATTACTAATTGTACTCTCAAAAATACATAAAAACATTAAAAAGAGTTCAAAGTTGAACGAGTTTCTAACGGATTATTGCAAAAGCCATTCACGAATATCAACTATATTATTGCGGCAGCAGTTGTGAATGACACCAAAAATCGAGATTTCAGAAAAGTTAAAACCGTAAGAAATCGTTTTACATAACCATTCACTCTACACGAAAAAACAAAATCGTACGCATGAAAGATTCCGATGTGCTATGAAAATCAAAGCATGAACAAACGTGCATCTAGAGTTGATGATTCAACAAATTACGGCCCTTGAGGCCCTTCGGACAAGGTCCGGTTCCCTTCAACTCGATTCCAATTAACTGATTCTACTCTCAAAAATACACAAAACTTTAATAAGAGTTCCAAGTTGAACAAGTTTCTAACAGAATATTGCAAAAGCCATTACAAATATCAACTATATTAGGTGGCAGCAGTTGTGAATGTCACGAAAGATCGAAATTTCAGAAAAGTTAAAACCGCAAAATCCAATAAATCGCTTAACAATTGCACAATAGATACCGTGTACCCTGCGAGTTGGTGGTTCCTCGGGCTAGCGTCATACAACTGCATCGTTATGATTTGTGCTGGAATGCGACCAAAATAGAAGCTCTGCAATGATCTGCATATAGAAAACGAAAACAAAACTGTAAGACAACAATGAACTGTATACGCCAAGTAGGTTAATAGTGCCCAATAAATGTTTACAAAAGTGAAGGAGATCGTACTTCTGGGGCAATGTAGCACCAAATAGACAAATGAAAACGTCACATTTTGTGTGTTGCCAAGGTTACTACATGGGTCTGTACTAAAACCAATGAACTGTTTCCCTGCGCTTTAGCAATGTAGGTTCCAGATTACCAGCGAATGTTAAGACCCAATTGCCATGGTAACAAAAATTACCTTAGTAGTCTGTTGTCAGGTATATATAATGCAGAGGTGCCAACGTTACAATTTATAAGTAAAATTTGTATATTTTACACCCAAACACTAATTAGACCCCACATTGAAGCTATTATTCTAAAATCACGTTACCACACTGATCGTTGTTGCCTGAAAAATTACACAAACTACGCTTAAATCGTAAATAATGGCATTTTGAGTTAAAAGGAAAATAGTGGAAATGGAATAAATCAGGTTATTTGAGGTAAACTCAAATTCATTTTGATATTTCAGAAGATAAAATTTTGTCCGTTTCAAAAAATAGACAGATGATGGGTGCTGTTTTATACCTAATCATGAAAGAAAATTGCGTTTGAAAAGCAGACATTACATTACAAACAGTAACAGTACCCCTGGTACGTGTATACGACTCGAACTTGAAAGATGGATGCAATGTACTCATCTAAGAAATCACAGTATGCTCATAATTTCCTTAGCGCAACTATTATATTACATATAATTGCAATGAGTAAATATTCGCTATTTACATTATACACGAATCGTATTACAGGGGGCCCTATAAGAAAAATGATATTAGAGGATACCATAAGGGCGGTCGGGTCGGCGTACGGGTTCCTTCCTCGCATCTCACCTCCGGCGTCCCGGGTTCGAATCCGGGGCGCGTATGTGGATTGGGTTTGCAGTCCCCACCCGACCGCGTGGGCCTTCCCCTGGGGCACCTCTCTGGGGGTCCTCCTCCCACTTCTAAAACTGCAACTTCTTCTTCGTCATCTCAAGCTGATAATATAGTATAGCTAAAGCTAAAACCGTACAGTTGATGGCATAAGGGCCTTAGTTGCCGAAGATGCCATAAAATATACAACAACAACAACAACAGGATGCCATAACGAAAGCGGAAAGTTGGGCCGCTTGAAGGCCACCGGGAGAACATAATGCCGCTCATAAAAACAAGATGCTCAACGATAGAGCAAGGAAACCTGCGAATTAGAAAAATTAAAAAACGCTTCGAACTAATGACCATCCTGAGATCTCAGGGAATTTCCACTCTGCAACGCGACGTTACAATACCCCGAGGAAATCCACGCAAGTCTGTGGAGTAAACCGGCTGTTGTGTTGAGCCAACACACGCCCGAGTCAATTTGAAGTAATTAATCATCCGGTCATGTTATGCCAAAAAGAAACATTCAATACTTCCCATAATTTGTATACGTACTGTTCTTATGACTGTCCCATTGCTACCAAAAATTTTTCAACGACGATCTTAATTTACTCCGAAGTTAAATTAATAACAGGGATGCATGCTGATGAAGGTAATGGAACGAATTCTCCAGTATGCTTTAAATAGCAGCCAATCGGAAAAGCGGACAACGGCCAGCATTACCGAGTAATGCATCACATGCATGCACGGCGTTTACAATCTGCGCGCGTTACATTTGAATGTCTGCGATGCACTGCCGAGCGTCCTGAATATATCTGTCTTCAACAGGGCCTCGGTACGCACGATCGGGGAGTGCGTTAAAGGGGTACTGTTTAAAGAGGATGATCCTTAAATACTAAAATAAATCATAATCATCACAGTATACCTGAATGGTATCGAGACTTGGCTAAGACTTGCGTTTCTTCACGGCGCAGGGGCAATTCTGCTAGCGACCATGGCACTACATGTAGGGTGCACAGTAATTTGGAGTCCGGCTAAAGAGGCAAATTTCACGACCAGTGATGTCCTGGCATACATCAGATAGGCGGATAAAGCTGAAAAAGCCTGTGAGAAAGCACAAAAAAAATCGAGAAAACAAAACGCCGTACAGACCATAAAGGGCGGGTGGGTGGGAAACCGTATGCGTAGTGTATACAAACATGGAGCAATAGACATTCAGTGAGAGTGCATAAGCCTGAAGTGGCGAAACACGCCAGAATGCCTTCTTAAATGCAAAAGTAGTCAATTGATATGTAAATTTCTGGAGGGAAAGGAATGCAAGGGAAGAATGTAAAGGCATTTGATCTATGTACCGAACGAAACTAAATTTTCAATGCTCCTTCGCTGCGCTCATACGCATGAAAAACAGTTTCGTTCTATACACAGACTCAAATAACCACACACAGAACATGAAATAAGTTTAACTTATTTTATTGAGACAGCATGGGATCGCGGCTCCAATACACAATGAAACATGCTGAAGAAAACAAAGTATTAATTGTGTGCACCTGGAAAATGATGAAGGCAGGCAGGATCCGGTGAAGAAGTCTCGGTGCCATCTTGCCTTTTTTCGTTTTCGATCTCATTGTGAAAAAAAAAGGTCTCTTCCTTTGATTTGAAGTTGATCCCAAGAAAAAAACCCAGTTTTAATTCGTGTCCATATATCACACCGTTGCCCAGCCCGTTTCGCTATCGACGGCAATGCAGATATTACGTATCCGTTCGTGTAACTCTCCGGGGCGTCCTGCTAACCGTAGTCGGGGGCCGGGCCGCACAGGGATCCGATCTCTCCGTTAAAGCCGCAGTGAGTTGTCTATAACTGGTTTGTCAGTTGCCCTGGTCTGGCCAAAATCCTTCGCCTAGAAGACTATTTTTAGTTCAATAATGGAAAATCGAGAACCAGAGTTCTTGCAGATAAGTCGAGACTGCAGCGTATACTGGGAATAACGTATGCGTAGTGTATACAAACATGGAGCAATAGACATTCAGTGAGAGTGCATAAGCCTGAAGTGGCGAAACACGCCAGAATGCCTTCTTAAATGCAAAAGTAGTCAATTGATATGTAAATTTCTGGAGGGAAAGGAATGCAAGGGAAGAATGTAAAGGCATTTGATCTATGTACCGAACGAAACTAAATTTATCTGCTGGAAAGTTACGTCCGTTTAAAAAAAGAAAAAGACGTGAACCTCGTGGTCACGTGTCGTATAACTAACATTTTTGCCAATGAGGGCGCCAACAAATTAGCCCGTCCAAGCGCCCTGTAAGGCGCGCTGGGTACGAGCAAAGACGTAGAGAGAAATATTTCTCTCTACGTCTTTGGTACGAGCGAACAACAAAAGGTAGCCTTTTTCAACTTTGAAGATTTCATTGCAATAAATCACAGACAGAGGGCGCTCTTTGGAGTGCATCACGTTAGGAAGACGGAAGGGAAAGTTAAGACAAAACATAAAACTGTGGCAAAAGTTCTGCTGCAGTTTCCACCCCATTTGTAGTGGCTTACAACAGGGATCATGTAAAACAAACTCAAACAGCCATGGATTACAAAAGTTTCAGCAAGTTTGAGAAAAAAGTGTAATCTTGTGTGCATAGTTGAATGTGATTTTCCTGTTTGCCCCTTGCTCATAAATATGCATATTCACATTCATTTGGCATTAAAGCTAAAACCCTTTTGTTTTAACTACCAAACAAGCTACAAATAGGATTTGTATGACTGTAACTGAGCAGATATAACATAGATTTCATTGATAACAATCCCTAATCATGGGCCCTTTAAAGGCTAAAGTATATTTTAAAAGACTTTTGAATACTGGGCATTTAGCTTTGCTTCCTATGGAAGCCCGACTAGTGGGGTGCACCCTGCAAGGTCGTACACTATCCCTATTTCGGATATCCTTGCTCCCTGCGGCCAATTTGATCAAGCTATTCAGCAGTAAAAGATTGCTTGATCCGAAATGTATTTCCTTTGCTAAATGGTTTTAAGCAGTCAAAATTTTACACGACTGGTATTCCAGTCTTGCACTTAAGTTGACATAATTTCGACTGCTAACGCATTTTTACAAAGCAAATAATTTTTTGGGAAAAGGCAAATTTTTCTCCTAAACAGCTTGATGAAATTGGCCCCAGGATGTTTGCATTATTCATTCGAATAGACGATTTCGTAGCAGAACATTTTGCTGTATACAAACTTTACTAGCTTTACAACAATGGGATAGCAGTTAAAAACGTATGTTAACTTGTGTTCTCAGCAGAACACAGTAGCAGAACACGTCAATTGTAAGACACATTACATTCGATTTTGACTGCTAACCGTTTTTTTTTTTTCAAAGCAAATATTGTTTTGGTACTAAGCAACATTTTTCTTCTCAACAGGAAATTGCCCCTAATTATAAGCCATGGTGAAAAGTTGTAAACAAATTAGATCATGACACTCAAATTTGTAGTTTCCATCATTTATTTCCAGTATTAATTCCCACTATTTACAATCAGCTGATATGGTTATAAAAAACAAGTGTTTTACTCAAGTTCCCATTTCTTTAAATAATGTTTTTACTCAGAAAATCAAATGTGTTTCACTTTCCGAAATATCTCTATTGGCATGTTTTGAAAGCTTAATATTTCATAATTTGTTTTTTGTGCCACATTGCGGAATAAAACAGTTTATATCCAAAAGAACACCATCGATTCCTGGCAGCACTGTTGATAATTTTGCCATCCAACTTCACAACAATTTGCATAAATGTACATTCATATGTTCAAAATTCCTTACATCCTTCTTCGTTAAAAGTGACCTCATGAGTTTTCATTCATGGTCACATGACTTGATCAAATGAGCAATAATGTAGATTTTCTGCATATCTCATTGTTCAGTTTTAATACAATAAAGCGTATAATTATCTTCAACTCGCTGTATATTGCACGATTTTATTGTTTTAGGCATTTCGTATTTAAAAGGTGAACCGTGAGGCCAATAAACAATAAAAACTGTCAGGTTAAGGTTGGTATAAGAAGACTTCTACGTTTCCTGTTCCTGTTCCTGTTGAAAAAAAAAAGTATGTTAGTAAGTTGCGGCATGAATTCCATTCATTGGTCGCCACTGAAATGATGTGTTTATTGGGCGCTTTCACAGGGGGTCAAAAGGTCACGGTCACTATTGCTTGTCTTCCAGAATGGCAGAGAACAATACAGCCACGTGGGGAAACGCACGTGGCTGCAACCAGAAAAGCTGTTCTGGAAGACAAGCAATAGTGACCTGTTACCTTTTGACTCGCTGCGAAAGCGCACCACGGGATTTGGCAGAAAAGGTTATAAGTATTTTCAAGGAGATTGTTGAATGTTTCTCACTTGTAAATTAACTTCCCTTTAAATTATTAGCACTCTTTGGTGGTTCTTGAGAGTCATATAAGAGGAATAAGTGGCGACCAGTAAACATAATTCCTAGCCAAGCTGAGAAGCAAAAACATGTTTTTTTAACATTAAATTCAGGTACATGTATTTATGACACATTAAATGCATGGATGTTAAATATTCCATGTTAACAATTGGTATTAAACTGCTAAATTTGTGTACTTACAACACAAAGTCTGTGCAGTTTATCGGAAGTAAGTGAACATTAATTATTGTAATGTTGCCAGTACATCCAACAACACATTGGTGGTAAAAAACAAATCTCGATTGCCATCCTGGTCCTTAAATAATTATACGGTCGATGCATAAGTCTGACAGTCTAGCAACTTGTGCACGTCAGTTTCGTTTCAGAGAGCCTGTGGGCATTATAGGCAATTGGACTAGGGGTGAAGTAAAAGTAGTGGACGGCGGGGTTGGGTTTGGGAAATAAGGGGTGCTGGGTTGGGGAAATGAGGTGGGACTGGGTTGGGGAAATGAGGGTTAATTGGGTTGGGGAACTGAGGAGGGTTGGATTGGGAAAGGTGGGTTGGGGACATGAGGGCCGGGGGTTGGGTTGGGGACATGAGGGGGGTTGGGTTGGGGACATGAGGGGGGAGGGGGTTGGGGAAATGGAGGTGAGGTAATTAGGGAGGGGATTGGAAAGACAGTGGGAATGGGGTTAAAGAGGGCAGACAGAATAAGGAAAATTTGGGTTAAAAATATGGAAAGAAGTGGATGGAAATGGGAGGAAGTAAATGAAAACATTAATCATTTCCCTCCTGGATGTTAAGACCATGTGGCTGGATGCTGCGGAGTCGTTTAAAGTTTCCCTCTGCCGAGTCGAACAGAGTCTGGGTGGTGGCCAAAATCCTGGGCGCGCTGTATGGACATGTTAGAAATGGAGTAATTAGTACAGTTAAAGTGTTCAGCAACTGGGGTGTCAGTTCTGCTGGTGTTGACTGTGGATCTGACGGTGACCGTAGAAACGTTTCTTAAATGTAGTTTTTCGTCTTTCCTACATATCGCGAATACCACAGAATCTGCAAGAGATAATAAGGTGTGTGATATTAGTCATGTGCAAGTGATGTGATCCTTTATTAACATTCTGTTCACAACTTAATTAGAACACACGGGGTCCGGTCAGCAATCCGGATTTCATGATTTTGTATCTGGAAACCAAATGTAACTTTGTGCGATTTTGATTCGGATGTATGTTGCCGAATCTCTTCCAGGTCAAAGGTCAAAACCTCCATGTTGCAATGTGCATGCCTGGTTGGAATTACGAATTATTGTTATGCTTTGAGCAAGTTCAATTCATTATTGATGACGATTACATACTTAATTTGTGAAAAATTCCTTTCACCGTGATGCTTTAAAGTTGTGAAAAATTCCTTTCACCATGATGCTTTAAAGTTGACGTCAACATTGTGCACTGAATTATACAAATATGTCTTCGTACTTTGGGAATTATCAATACCTTTCCACTGTTTTATTCTGGATGATTGAACTGTTTGTGTGATTTTGTTTTCAGACCACCCCCTTAAATTTGTTTTGGTTATATTTTCGATTTTCTTTTTTCAACAAAACAATACATACAATATTTACAACATTTACAAATATATACACGGATGAAGTTCATGTTTCTGTCACATTCACGTCATCCAAAAGCTGCTTTTCCTCATGAGCCATCAATCGAATAGTCTGCCACTGATTGAAATATGAAATGCTCGAACTTTGATGGATGAGTGCATAAAGTGCAGATGTAGACTTTTTGTCCCGATGCCTCTTCAAACAAGTTGCAATGATGGCCTTGAGTGTGTCTAAGATGACAGCTTGGATGAGCACCGCGATGATGGAAGTGGCAGCCCATTCCCAGAAGGCTCTCCAACAGAAGCAATGGACGAAGTAAACAGACCACAGGACAGCCAGGACACAGGACGCAATCAGGAGGATGTGAACAAAGCCAACAACAAGTGCAAGGCAGAATCTGCTGGCAGTTTTGGCTTCGGTGGCTGATTTGGTTGGAATAGGGATCGGATCTGGAATTGGAAAAAAATCAGGTTTGTTAACAATGGTTTGATGACCGGAGTTGTCTTCGAGATTGAGTTGGGGAAGTGAGCGGGTAGGCTGGGGCCGGGTTCTTTCCCGACGGAAGAATGATTCGTCGCTGGTGCTGGTCTGGACTTCAGTTGGTATGTTGATGATACAGTCGGAAATACTTATATCTGGATTACTGATAGACTCTGATGGACGCAATTCGTTGGAATTCTTCTCGTTGACATTTCCTGGAGCAGTCTCTGCTTGAGTCGGTGGAGAACTACAAGGTGTTGTCATGAGTCCGTTGGAAAACTTAGTAGGTCGGCACAATGAGTACATCGTCGGGGTGTTGCGGCCCAGGATTTCCATGGCGATGAAGATAGGGAAGAGTACAGCACTGACTCCTGCTGCTTTGATGACCATCCCCAAGTTGATGTCATAATCCATAGGGCTGAGCACCACAGACTCCCAAAGGGATGGATCAAACAGTGGCTTGGATATCCACTGCACTGCAAGCATGGGGTAACTCATGCAGGCAAACAGACAGGTGACGTGCCGTACTCCGGTCAAGTTGCCCTGAAATCGAGGCACAAATGAAGAGGTGAACAGTTGTGCATTCTTAAAGTAATAAGCAATGCAGTTGGCCGGTTTAGGTGACAGGAACAGTGGGAGCTTGGTGGCGATTCCGTCATAATCACATGAGATGACACCGCTGATTGGACCACAGTTGGTGCTGTAATGGTCATGGCACTTAGTATCTATGACATGGATATTCTGGATCTTACTGAAGTATGTCAAGAAGAGAAAAAACAAAATAATAAATTGGTTAAATTAAAAATGTTTACAAAGGTAATCATTCAATATTTTTCAAATGTACATAATTTTAAATGTTCTTTCCAAAAGTGTGAGGAGTGCCATCAAAAACAATGTCAAAATTATACAACAATTCACTTTTTGCACGGAACCACAATAGACCCTATCAAATGGCTGCCATCTTGTAGAGCAGTTTCTTTGTTGCTTGAGGACGTGCATGTTTGCACATTTTGTGCTTACATCTTTGACTAATTTAAAGGGAAGAATTAAGTAGTTAATCATGGCTTTATCAGACCTTGTGCACAAAACACATGAGACTGGCTGAAAAATGTTATTTTCCAAGTATTTTCCAAGAAATCTTTAGTTTTTCCACTCCAAAATTTGGGTTTTTCTATCAAATATGTATACTTGCTGATACCTGATAAGCCATTTTATAGAAAAACTGATGATCAACTTTTCAAACTCTTGCCAATTTCAAAATTAAAAGTTTCCCCACAAGATGGCAGCTATTCAATACTGTGTCTACAAGGCCAACCATTCATGAACCCCCCGGCCCCCCTCCCCACACACGTTATTTCAGTAAAAGCAGACAAATATACCATTTATAGGTAAAAACAATGAGATTGTGAAATCTTAGGAGAACTGAAGAGACAAATGGAAGCTAAACTTACGTATCACATGCCCTGTTGATGATTCCTCGCAAGCGGGCTCCAAAACCGGTATGGTGGCGGTATGCAAAAATCGGTCCACGTCTGGGTTTGAATATTGGGAACTTTATCTCCGCGGCTACAAGTTTACCGATGGACTGAGGTGTTGTAAGGGCCTGCTGTCCGTGAGCCAGAATAACAGTCATCCTAACAGCAAATAATGAAATACAGTTATTATACAATCATCATTAAAATTACAGGGCCCTCTTCAAGCCCAAATACAACATTTGCAGTTACCCAAAATTTTGACAAGAAAAATATGACTAAAGGTATTGATTCCCAACTGAAGATGCTTTTTTACAAAAATATTGTCTGCAGACAACCTTTTACCATTTATTCAACACAAAAACATGCATGGAATTTTCAGGTTTTCTGAAGTATTACTACAAAGCAGTTTATCAACATTATTGTTTAGTTATGTGATGCTGTTGTTCCTGTTTTTAAAAGTTTTCCAATCAAGTAATCTGTCTAATGAATATAGCTCCTTGATCAACTTACCAGTTGCTGAAGCCAATAGTTCCTTGGAGTCTCACAAAACACAGGGTTACGATTGTGCCAGCTGATCTGCGCGACTTCAAGGCACACCATCGCAAAAATGAACCCCATTTGTAACGGCCACCGTAGTCTATGTCGATGACGTAGGTGCGTTCTTTTTCAACCCGATCACCTTCGATGGACCGAGGAGCTGGAGGGCAGGAACGGTTGCTCTGTTTCAAGCAAAGAAATAAGGAGGAATCATACTATTATTAGAGACGATGAATCCTGACTAAAGCCAAGTGGAATTTGTTGAATGCTAGTGATTTTGTGGGCCTATGGAGCCAATGACGACAGTATAATTGTGGAAGCAATGTCCGTGCGCATTGTGTGTGTCCATAGCATGCACGCGTAACACACCATACCAAGGCTCCCATTGGTGAATTAAACCGCGTTACACCCACCAGAGACACACACAACGCGCACGCACATCACTTCCACAATGACTCCGCATTATTTGACTCCCAAAATGGCGTATTCGCACATGTTCGAAAGGGGTCAATAGTCAATACCTTGCAAGCCTGTCTGAGATCTTTGAGAAAGGCAGCAAGCAGCAACAGTCCAAAGCCAGCAGCTATCGGAACTCCAGTGATGAGGATGATCTCATGCCAATCAACAGTTGAAAGGCAGTCACCACTGGTCGGGGCAGAGATGGCAGGACTGCCCTGGAAGGGACCCAAGATGGTGCTCAGGGTCTGGGAACTGCAACGGGGAAAAATAACATTGAAATGTCAATAATACAAGGGACTGGTCGTCGCTAAGATTTATATTTGTTCTTCAATTGGCTACTTGGTTGTTTAGGCCTTAACCTGCTATGTACTTGGCTTAAAGCCCTAAACTGGGAATATACTAAGCCTAGCTTCTTTGTAGTCTTGGTCTTGTCTACGTTAGCCTTAGTTCTAGGCCTATATTTAACTTGGTGGTTGGGACAAGCCATCAAAATCGAAAAAATTATAACGTACATGCAGGCATTCCAACATAAGTTAATTTTGCCTGATCCTAATAATGCTAATGAAAACGAGATAGCTAAGTCATTTAAATGCGATTTAGCTAGGCCTATATATGTCATTTTTAAAAAGCAACATTGGTCATAGGTAGGCTAAAATGGTAGGCTATACCTAAGTCATTTAAATGAAATAGCTATGACATATTTATGAGTTAGGCCCAACCAGGTTAAGTGGTTTAAATGAGATAAAACACTTTACAGGCCTAGTTGGCAGCAGCACGCTTCCGTAACTTCTCAACTCTCTTAGGCCTATACCAATGAAACTATAGAAGCATGTCAATAGACCTTATCGCAAATATACCGCCTGGGTGCGTTTGAACAAAAGCAAAACTGTCACGAAAACATTCCCACAATACAGTGCTGCTTTTGTGAAAACTCGCCCAAGCGGTATTTGCGATAAGGTCTATATCATCAACACTGAGGCCTTCGCAGAATTATCATGCCAATTATCAATCATAAACGTTTTGTTAATTTCAAAATCAGCATCCTAGCACCATACCTTGCAGTCTTGATGACTGAAGCTCCCAAAAATATCGCTATTAGCAGGAAAATTCGCATTGTACTTTGTACACGTAGTAGAAAATTTCTCAGGAACAAATCAAACACGTGCAACACTGCAGAAGCAATGAACGAAAGTGTCACATTCTAAGAACAACATTCCAGTTTTCTACCGCCAAAGACGCGACGAACGCGACTTTTGCTTGACAACGCGTGACCGGTGACGCAATAATGCCACCTCCTTGGAAAAATTATACTCGTTCAAAACTCTGTATAATGTTGGCTTCATGACGACTTTAAATCTATTAAATCGAAATAAACGAATTAATCTGTCAAGATAACTTACATTTTCATTGCTTTTGTTGACGAACTTCATGAGCACGCCTGAAAAAAGTTCACTTTCTAAACTTTTTGCGAGAAATTGTGGGAGTAGACTGGTTACCAATCCCTTTGTTTTCTTTAGAGACGGGTATGGGCGCGATGACTTCAAGCGGTCGGACAATCTTTTGTTTTCCACCGAGAGCGCGTGCATAGCAACCGATGAAAAAGGTCGGCGCGTTGCGTTGAGTATGTGTGTACGTCACTGTGTTCCAAACTTTAATGAAACTGGGAACAAGATGAAGAACACCAATCCGAGCTGCAAAGTCATGGTCCGTGTACGTCCGCCATAGCTGGGGGCCATCCAGTGCCATGAACTGTGGGTTTTGTGTTGATGATATGCTGTTACATTATGTTGTCACTTCGAACAATTTTGCGCGTTTATTTGCTTGCGAAGCCTGTGTACGCGTACGCGTTGTGCGCTGGGGCCAATTTCATAAAGCAATTAAGCAAACAAATTTGCCTAATCAAAACTTCGTTTGCTTTATAAAAATGAGTCAATAGTCGAAATTGCATGTCAACTTGCGTTTTTCACAAGAATATCTGCTATTCTTGCTAAAAACACAAGTTGGCGTAACATTTTTATTATTAATCCATTTTTATAAAGCAAACAAATATTTTTATAAAGCAAACAAATATTTTTATTAAGCAAATTTGTTTGCTTAACTATAACTGCTTTATGAAATTGGCCCCAGTTCGATTTAACAACAAGACAAAGCGCCCAGTTCATGGCAGTGGATGGCCCCCAGTAATGGCGGACGTGCAGGGAAGGAGTCCTTAGCAACCGGATTCGACTACTGAGATAGAGCTGTATAGGGTTTAATCAAAATTTCGGGAACCAAAGCGCCGATTGTCTTAAATTATAGTATCTGCGACCCTGATCACGGAATGGCTTGTCTGGCGTTTCGCTAGATCAGACCGAGGCTCCTGGAGCCACGCCAAATCAGACAAATTTTACATTTAATCAAAATTTCGGGAACAAGGATGAAACCGGTCTCATTTTGTAGCTTGGAGCATGTAGATTCCGGATACATGTATATAACTTAAGAGTAAATTTAGATGAGACTAATTAACACTAACTTTTATAGGTTAATCTATTTCATTTATTTTGGTGTAGAGTAGCAAGTAGTTCAAATGGTGTTCGGGCAAAGTTCAGAATGTGAGATTTTCATTTCTTTTTCACAACTTGGAAAGCAGAACTCGTGCCTGTATTTGACAGAACTCGTGCCTGTATTTGACTTCCACTTGGGAAAGAATTGAATAATTGACCATGTCTTCCTGTGCAAAACACACGAAGAAGCTAAGGTTAAAAAGTTGATGAGATTTTTTCTTTGAAATTACTCATCAAGCATCGGTTAGTGAATTATTTGATGAGAAAAGACTTGGAAATTTTTCGGCCCGTCTGTTTATTTTCTACACAAGGACAGAAGCGATCATCAATTACTCAAAAAAAGTGTTTTCTAATGTTTTTTTTGTAGAAACTATGATTATCACAATTATTCCAGTGACAAAAAGTATGTTCATGTAAGTCTGGGTTTTGAGTCAAGTCGAACCCTGGCTGACTTGGACCAAGTCCATTTGTTGTCACTTTTTAAAATTAAAGAAATGATATAAAACAAAACAATTGGTCATTATTAAAGTTACGTGCGAACTTTTAACGGCCCTAAATGTGTTTTATATTTGGCGCGCTTTTTGGTGTCGAATTCGTATGGGTGTTATCCTACGCTATGTTTGGGCTATTTTGGGATGGAAATAGACCCAGACACGATTCTGAAAGTCTTTCCGAAATAGACTGAAGAGAACCTGAAAAGAAACCACAAAACTTGGCCGTTTTTGAGCATTTTTCAAAAATTCCAGGTCACGTGATTTATCGGAACCAGATAAATCGCGGGTCCTTGGAGTTAGTTTTATTTTCAGCCGTATGGCTGTGTGCACACAGTTTATTACACAAATTCAGCTCTGATTTGTTTTTCAAAATATTTATGAGTTTTGAAACAAAGTTAAATATAACTCTGAAAAATCGAACGTAAGATTTTGACACAAAGTCCGAGGAACCGGAGCGAGTTGCACTGTGGACAGTCTACCTGACAATGTGACATTTAGCCCCACGGCACACACACACGTTCGTGAAGACAAACCATGGTTGTCACTCTCCTATGGACGGAAAACAAAAAACCTATTCGGTCGTCCACGACCACTATCCCGCGATAGTGAACGGCTGGTAAAGCGTATAACTCGACTATTGACTATTTTAAGCTTTTGTGGTTAATTATAGTACGGGACATTTTGACGATCTTTTTCACAAGGACCATCCAAAAAGTATTGTCAAGGACGCTGTATATTACTTAATTACGTAAACAGTAGGTCGGTAGGTACCAGTATGACCAGTATGGGCAAGGAATTGTATTTGGTGGGGTACAATGGCGGACGGTGGCTTCAATTTTAGGGTTGCACACCAGTAAATAGGGCTCCCATAGGAACCAATGCTAAATGCTAAATTTTCCTTTAAAAATACTCACAACTCTCTCAGCTTCCCAGGACAACAACCAAATACTCATTGAAGTCTCAGCTTTTTAATTCTGTTCAATTTTATGGGGGTATTCCGTCACTTGTATTCCCTAATTTCCACTTGAAACAAAACTACCCTTGCAACAGTGAAAATTACTAAACAGACCAGCAACCATTTTGGAACAAAGGCACATACGCTACTGGCAAAAATAGGGCCGCGTTTAGGAGCTACATTGTCCAAAATGTTTGTAGTTGGAAGAAAAAATACCCCACATCACGGCGAAGGCCATATTCTACACAAGATCACACTCGTTCAGTTCGCAACTCTCTCTAATAGAGAACAATTTCAGGGCATACAAAATATTCATGAGCTAGGCGCACGGATCTCTGCCTATTTACTTGGGTGCACCGTCCCTTAGACGTCGTTGCTTCATCCATTGATTATATATCGATGGCTGGGACGGGCTAATGTGCCTGCACAGATTTCTGTGACGGAAACACGTGACGCAAATGTCACATATACGGCCCCGCGGAGCATTGTGGGTTGCTTGCTGCCAGACGAATAATTAATAAATAGTATGTTAACGCTTAGATCCAGTGCAAAAATCAAATTTATGAATAAAATTAGTGTACTTTGTGCGAGACCTAACTTATCTGCTGGAAAGTTACGTCCGTTTAAAAAAAGAAAAAGACGTGAACCTCGTGGTCACGTGTCGTATAACTAACATTTTTGCCAATGAGGGCGCCAACAAATTAGCCCGTCCAAGCGCCCTGTAAGGCGCGCTGGGTACGAGCAAAGACGTAGAGAGAAATATTTCTCTCTACGTCTTTGGTACGAGCGAACAACAAAAGGTAGCCTTTTTCAACTTTGAAGATTTCATTGCAATAAATCACAGACAGAGGGCGCTCTTTGGAGTGCATCACGTTAGGAAGACGGAAGGGAAAGTTAAGACAAAACATAAAACTGTGGCAAAAGTTCTGCTGCAGTTTCCACCCCATTTGTAGTGGCTTACAACAGGGATCATGTAAAACAAACTCAAACAGCCATGGATTACAAAAGTTTCAGCAAGTTTGAGAAAAAAAGTGTAATCTTGTGTGCATAGTTGAATGTGATTTTCCTGTTTGCCCCTTGCTCATAAATATGCATATTCACATTCATTTGGCATTAAAGCTAAAACCCTTTTGTTTTAACTACCAAACAAGCTACAAATAGGATTTGTATGACTGTAACTGAGCAGATATAACATAGATTTCATTGATAACAATCCCTAATCATGGGCCCTTTAAAGGCTAAAGTATATTTTAAAAGACTTTTGAATACTGGGCATTTAGCTTTGCTTCCTATGGAAGCCCGACTAGTGGGGTGCACCCTGCAAGGTCGTACACTATCCCTATTTCGGATATCCTTGCTCCCTGCGGCCAATTTGATCAAGCTATTCAGCAGTAAAAGATTGCTTGATCCGAAATGTATTTCCTTTGCTAAATGGTTTTAAGCAGTCAAAATTTTACACGACTGGTATTCCAGTCTTGCACTTAAGTTGACATAATTTCGACTGCTAACGCATTTTTACAAAGCAAATAATTTTTTGGGAAAAGGCAAATTTTTCTCCTAAACAGCTTGATGAAATTGGCCCCAGGATGTTTGCATTATTCATTCGAATAGACGATTTCGTAGCAGAACATTTTGCTGTATACAAACTTTACTAGCTTTACAACAATGGGATAGCAGTTAAAAACGTATGTTAACTTGTGTTCTCAGCAGAACACAGTAGCAGAACACGTCAATTGTAAGACACATTACATTCGATTTTGACTGCTAACCGTTTTTTTTTTTTCAAAGCAAATATTGTTTTGGTACTAAGCAACATTTTTCTTCTCAACAGGAAATTGCCCCTAATTATAAGCCATGGTGAAAAGTTGTAAACAAATTAGATCATGACACTAAAATTTGTAGTTTCCATCATTTATTTCCAGTATTAATTCCCACTATTTACAATCAGCTGATATGGTTATAAAAAACAAGTGTTTTACTCAAGTTCCCATTTCTTTAAATAATGTTTTTACTCAGAAAATCAAATGTGTTTCACTTTCCGAAATATCTCTATTGGCATGTTTTGAAAGCTTAATATTTCATAATTTGTTTTTTGTGCCACATTGCGGAATAAAACAGTTTATATCCAAAAGAACACCATCGATTCCTGGCAGCACTGTTGATAATTTTGCCATCCAACTTCACAACAATTTGCATAAATGTACATTCATATGTTCAAAATGCCTTACATCCTTCTTCGTTAAAAGTGACCTCATGAGTTTTCATTCATGGTCACATGACTTGATCAAATGAGCAATAATGTAGATTTTCTGCATATCTCATTGTTCAGTTTTAATACAATAAAGCGTATAATTATCTTCAACTCGCTGTATATTGCACGATTTTATTGTTTTAGGCATTTCGTATTTAAAAGGTGAACCGTGAGGCCAATAAACAATAAAAACTGTCAGGTTAAGGTTGGTATAAGAAGACTTCTACGTTTCCTGTTCCTGTTCCTGTTGAAAAAAAAAAGTATGTTAGTAAGTTGCGGCATGAATTCCATTCATTGGTCGCCACTGAAATGATGTGTTTATTGGGCGCTTTCACAGGGGGTCAAAAGGTCACGGTCACTATTGCTTGTCTTCCAGAATGGCAGAGAACAATACAGCCACGTGGGGAAACGCACGTGGCTGCAACCAGAAAAGCTGGTGGCTCTATTGTCCTCTCCTGTTCTGGAAGACAAGCAATAGTGACCTGTTACCTTTTGACTCGCTGCGAAAGCGCCCCACGGGATTTGGCAGAAAAGGTTATAAGTATTTTCAAGGAGATTGTTGAATGTTTCTCACTTGTAAATTAACTTCCCTTTAAATTATTAGCACTCTTTGGTGGTTCTTGAGAGTCATATAAGAGGAATAAGTGGCGACCAGTAAACATAATTCTTTGCCAAGCTGAGAAGCAAAAACATGTTTTTTTAACATTAAATTCAGGTACATGTATTTATGACACATTAAATGCATGGATGTTAAATATTCCATGTTAACAATTGGTATTAAACTGCTAAATTTGTGTACTTACAACACAAAGTCTGTGCAGTTTATCGGAAGTAAGTGAACATTAATTATTGTAATGTTGCCAGTACATCCAACAACACATTGGTGGTAAAAAACAAATCTCGATTGCCATCCTGGTCCTTAAATAATTATACGGTCGATGCATAAGTCTGACAGTCTAGCAACTTGTGCACGTCAGTTTCGTTTCAGAGAGCCTGTGGGCATTATAGGCAATTGGACTAGGGGTGAAGTAAAAGTAGTGGACGGCGGGGTTGGGTTTGGGAAATAAGGGGTGCTGGGTTGGGGAAATGAGGTGGGACTGGGTTGGGGAAATGAGGGTTAATTGGGTTGGGGAACTGAGGAGGGTTGGATTGGGAAAGGTGGGTTGGGGACATGAGGGCCGGGGGTTGGGTTGGGGACATGAGGGGGGTTGGGTTGGGGAAATGAGGGGGGAGGGGGTTGGGGAAATGGAGGTGAGGTAATTAGGGAGGGGATTGGAAAGACAGCGGGAATGGGGTTAAAGAGGGCAGACAGAATAAGGAAAATTTGGGTTAAAAATATGGAAGGAAGTGGATGGAAATGGGAGGAAGTAAATGAAAACATTAATCATTTCCCTCCTGGATGTTAAGACCATGTGGCTGGATGCTGCGGAGTCGTTTAAAGTTTCCCTCTGCCGAGTCGAACAGAGTCTGGGTGGTGGCCAAAATCCTGGGCGCGCTGTATGGACATGTTAGAAATGGAGTAATTAGTACAGTTAAAGTGTTCAGCAACTGGGGTGTCAGTTCTGCTGGTGTTGACTGTGGATCTGACGGTGACCGTAGAAACGTTTCTTAAATGTAGTTTTTCGTCTTTCCTACATATCGCGAATACCACAGAATCTGCAAGAGATAATAAGGTGTGTGATATTAGTCATGTGCAAGTGATGTGATCCTTTATTAACATTCTGTTCACAACTTAATTAGAACACACGGGGTCCGGTCAGCAATCCGGATTTCATGATTTTGTATCTGGAAACCAAATGTAACTTTGTGCGATTTTGATTCGGATGTATGTTGCCGAATCTCTTCCAGGTCAAAGGTCAAAACCTCCATGTTGCAATGTGCATGCCTGGTTGGAATTACGAATTATTGTTATGCTTTGAGCAAGTTCAATTCATTATTGATGACGATTACATACTTAATTTGTGAAAAATTCCTTTCACCATGATGCTTTAAAGTTGACGTCAACATTGTGCACTGAATTATACAAATATGTCTTCGTACTTTGGGAATTATCAATACCTTTCCACTGTTTTATTCTGCATGATTGAACTGTTTGTGTGATTTTGTTTTCAGACCACCCCCTTAAATTTGTTTTGGTTATATTTTCGATTTTCTTTTTTCAACAAAACAATACATACAATATTTACAACATTTACAAATATATACACGGATGAAGTTCATGTTTCTGTCACATTCACGTCATCCAAAAGCTGCTTTTCCTGATGAGCCATCAATCGAATAGTCTGCCACTGATTGAAATATGAAATGCTCGAACTTTGATGGATGAGTGCATAAAGTGCAGATGTAGACTTTTTGTCCCGATGCCTCTTCAAACAAGTTGCAATGATGGCCTTGAGTGTGTCTAAGATGACAGCTTGGATGAGCACCGCGATGATGGAAGTGGCAGCCCATTCCCAGAAGGCTCTCCAACAGAAGCCATGGACGAAGTAAACAGACCACAGGACAGCCAGGACACAGGACGCAATCAGGAGGATGTGAACAAAGCCAACAACAAGTGCAAGGCAGAATCTGCTGGCAGTTTTGGCTTCGGTGGCTGATTTGGTTGGAATAGGGATCGGATCTGGAATTGGAAAAAAATCAGGTTTGTTAACAATGGTTTGATGCCCGGAGTTGTCTTCGAGATTGAGTTGGGGAAGTGAGCGGGTACGCTGGGGCCGGGTTCTTTCCCGACGGAAGAATGATTCGTCGCTGGTGCTGGTCTGGACTTCAGTTGGTATGTTGATGATACAGTCGGAAATACTTATATCTGGATTACTGATAGACTCTGATGGACGCAATTCGTTGGAATTCTTCTCGTTGACATTTCCTGGAGCAGTCTCTGCTTGAGTCGGTGGAGAACTACAAGGTGTTGTCATGAGTCCGTTGGAAAACTTAGTAGGTCGGCACAATGAGTACATCGTCGGGGTGTTGCGGCCCAGGATTTCCATGGCGATGAAGATAGGGAAGAGTACAGCACTGACTCCTGCTGCTTTGATGACCATCCCCAAGGTGATGTCATAATCCATGGGGCTGAGCACCACAGACTCCCAAAGGGATGGATCAAACAGTGGCTTGGATATCCACTGCACTGCAAGCATGGGGTAACTCATGCAGGCAAACAGACAGGTGACGTGCCGTACTCCGGTCAAGTTGCCCTGAAATCGAGGCACAAATGAAGAGGTGAACAGTTGTGCATTCTTAAAGTAATAAGCAATGCAGTTGGCCGGTTTAGGTGACAGGAACAGTGGGAGCTTGGTGGCGATTCCGTCATAATCACATGAGATGACACCGCTGATTGGACCACAGTTGGTGCTGTAATGGTCATGGTATTTAGTATCTATGACATGGATATTCTGGATCTTACTAAAGTATGTCAAGAAGAAAAACACAAAATAATAAATTGGTTAAATTAAAAATGTTTACAAAGGTAATCATTCAATATTTTTCAAATGTACATAATTTTAAATGTTCTTTCCAAAAGTGTGAGGAGTGCCATCAAAAACAATGTCAAAATTATACAACAATTCACTTTTTGCACGGAACCACAATAGACCGTATCAAAGGGCTGCCATCTTGTAGAGCAGTTTCTTTGTTGCCTGAGGACGTGCATGTTTGCACATTTTGTGCTTACATCTTTGACTAATTTAAAGGGAAGAATTAAGTAGTTAATCATGGCTTTATCAGACCTTGTGCACAAAACACATGAG
Source organism: Henricia sp. BOLD:AAB3569 (assembly GCA_037783545.1). Taxonomy (NCBI): domain Eukaryota; kingdom Metazoa; phylum Echinodermata; class Asteroidea; order Spinulosida; family Echinasteridae; genus Henricia; species Henricia sp. BOLD:AAB3569. Next base: position 473,107 of record JBBELK010000886.1, read on the forward strand.
ACTGGCTGAAAAATGTTATTTTCCAAGTATTTTCCAAGGAATCTTTAGTTTTTCCACTCCAAAATTTGGGTTTTTCTATCAAATATGTATACTTGCTGATACCTGATAAGCCATTTTATAGAAAAACTGATGATCAACTTTTCAAACTCTTGCCAATTTCAAAATTAAAAGTTTCCCCACAAGATGGCAGCTATTCAATACTGTGTCTACAAGGCCAACCATTCATGAACCCCCGGCCCCCCTCCCCACACACGTTATTTCAGTAAAAGCAGACAAATATACCATTTATAGGTAAAAACAATGAGATTGTGAAATCTTAGGAGAACTGAAGAGACAAATGGAAGCTAAACTTACGTATCACATGCCCTGTTGATGATTCCTCGCAAGCGGGCTCCAAAACCGGTATGGTGGCGGTATGCAAAAATCGGTCCACGTCTGGGTTTGAATATTGGGAACTTTATCTCCGCGGCTACAAGTTTACCGATGGACTGAGGTGTTGTAAGGGCCTGCTGTCCGTGAGCCAGAATAACAGTCATCCTAACAGCAAATAATGAAATACAGTTATTATACAATCATCATTAAAATTACAGGGCCCTCTTCAAGCCCAAATACAACATTTGCAGTTACCCAAAATGTTGACAAGAAAAATATGACTAAAGGTATTGATTCCCAACTGAAGATGCTTTTTAACAAAAATATTGTCTGCAGACAACCTTTTACCATTCATTCAACACAAAAACATGCATGGAATTTTCAGGTTTTCTGAAGTATTACTACAAAGCAGTTTATCAACATTATTGTTTAGTTATGTGATGCTGTTGTTCCTGTTTTTAAAAGTTTTCCAATCAAGTAATCTGTCTAATGAATATAGCTCCTTGATCAACTTACCAGTTGCTGAAGCCAATAGTTCCTTGGAGTCTCACAAAACACAGGGTTACGATTGTGCCAGCTGATCTGCGCGACTTCAAGGCACACCATCGCAAAAATGAACCCCATTTGTAACGGCCACCGTAGTCTATGTCGATGACGTAGGTGCGTTCTTTTTCAACCCGATCACCTTCGATGGACCGAGGAGCTGGAGGGCAGGAACGGTTGCTCTGTTTCAAGCAAAGAAATAAGGAGGAATCATATTATTATTAGAGACGATGAATCCTGACTAAAGCCAAGTGGAATTTGTTGAATGCTAGTGATTTTGTGGGCCTATGGAGCCAATGACGACAGTATAATTGTGGAAGCAATGTCCGTGCGCATTGTGTGTGTCCATAGCATGCACGCGTAACACACCATACCAAGGCTCCCATTGGTGAATTAAACCGCGTTACACCCACCAGAGACACACACAACGCGCACGCACATCACTTCCACAATGACTCCGCATTATTTGACTCCCAAAATGGCGTATTCGCACATGTTCGAAAGGGGTCAATAGTCAATACCTTGCAAGCCTGTCTGAGATCTTTGAGAAAGGCAGCAAGCAGCAACAGTCCAAAGCCAGCAGCTATCGGAACTCCAGTGATGAGGATGATCTCATGCCAATCAACAGTTGAAAGGTCGGGGCAGAGATGGCAGGACTGCCCTGGAAGGGACCCAAGATGGTGCTCAGGGTCTGGGAACTGCAACGGGGAAAGATAACATTGAAATGTCAATAATACAAGGGACTGGTCGTCGCTAATATTTATATTTTTTCTTCAATTGGCTACTTGGTTGTTTAGGCCTTAACCTGCTATGTACTTGGCTTAAAGCCCTAAACTGGGAATATACTAAGCCTAGCTTCTTTGTAGTCTTGGTCTTGTCTACGTTAGCCTTAGTTCTAGGCCTATATTTAACTTGGTGGTTGGGACAAGCCATCAAAATCGAAAAAATTATAACGTACATGCAGGCATTCCAACATAAGTTAATTTTGCCTGATCCTAATAATGCTAATGAAAACGAGATAGCTAAGTCATTTAAATGCGATTTAGCTAGGCCTATATATGTCATTTTTAAAAAGCAACATTGGTCATAGGTAGGCTAAAATGGTAGGCTATAGCTAAATCATTTAAATGAAATAGCTATGACATATTTATGAGTTAGGCCCAACCAGGTTAAGTGGTTTAAATGAGATAAAACACTTTACAGGCCTAGTTGGCAGCAGCACGCTTCCGTAACTTCTCAACTCTCTTAGGCCCATACCAATGAAACTATAGAAGCATGTCAATAGACCTTATCGCAAATATACCGCCTGGGTGCGTTTGAACAAAAGCAAAACTGTCACGAAAACATTCCCACAATACAGTGCTGCTTTTGTGAAAACTCGCCCAAGCGGTATTTGCGATAAGGTCTATATCATCAACACTGAGGCCTTAGCAGAATTATCATGCCAATTATCAATCATAAACGTTTTGTTAATTTCAAAATCAGCATCCTAGCACCATACCTTGCAGTCTTGATGACCGAAGCTCCCAAAAATATCGCTATTAGCAGGAAAATTCGCATTGTACTTTGTACACGTAGTAGAAAATTTCTCAGGAACAAATCAAACACGTGCAACACTGCAGAAGCAATGAACGAAAGTGTCACATTCTAAGAACAACATTCCAGTTTTCTACCGCCAAAGACGCGACGAACGCGACTTTTGCTTGACAACGCGTGACCGGTGACGCAATAATGCCACCTCCTTGGAAAAATTATACTCGTTCAAAACTCTGTATAATGTTGGCTTCATGACGACTTTAAATCTATTAAATCTAAATAAACGAATTAATATGTCAAGATAACTTACATTTTCATTGCTTTTGTTGACGAACTTCATGAGCACGCCTGAAAAAAGTTCACTTTCTAAACTTTTTGCGAGAAATTGTGGGAGTAGACTGGTTACCAATCCCTTTGTTTTCTTTAGAGACGGGTATGGGCGCGATGACTTCAAGCGGTCGGACAATCTTTTGTTTTCCACCGAGAGCGCGTGCATAGCAACCGATGAAAAAGGTCGGCGCGTTGCGTTGAGTATGTGTGTACGTCACTGTGTTCCAAACTTTAATGAAACTGGGAACAAGATGAACTAGAGCTCATGTGCTTCACGAAGCACGGATATCAGCCTGAAATAGCTTTTATGAAAGGTTTTTCTGACCTTTGAACAATGTAGAATGTTGGGGAAACATTTCACTGGAAATCAAGATGCTGATCCATATATAGTTTTTTTGAACTGGCACTGCTCCAGTGTCACAACGCGCGCACCGGATTTGTTGTGCACGCAACGCATGATCGATCGACCAGCATATACGTACGTACAGCATTGCCAAGAATGTACCGATATGCCTCTGTAGCTGTATGCGTAGCTAGACGCGAGTGTGGCCGTTTTCTAAACACTTCCTTAAGTTCCTTCTTGTATACGTTCCGGCTACATGCAATTCACCATCTGAGCAATACAGCGCGTGAGCGCGTAGCATAAAAACGACCAGGAGAAAGACTAGGGGGTATCGCAATTGAGCAATTGGATATACCCATCTAGGCCACCGCTGTATGTTGTACATGGTCCTACATGTACAAACACGTACGTGCATGACTTGTATTACTATACTGTGTGTAGCGATCGCTGAGGATCATGAATGCGCTGCATTCATACGTAAATTTGCGCGTGATACATGTACATGAATCGTGAATCACCCGATAGTGATTTCTAAAACCAGGTGAGGGTATCGCACTTTTGAATTTTATTTTGTCATTGATGAAATAAACAAACAGCGAGTTCCAATAGTGACTGGACAAAAAAAAATGCATTTTTTGTTATTCTGATTTGTGTAAGTTCTTCGCATGTAACTTTTTTAGTCTACATGACAAAGTTTACAATTTCGGCCAAAACTGACCAGTGGTCAGTTTTGTCGATGTTTGGTATTTTTGAGCTCGCCATTGAACGTAGATTCCAAAAATACCACCCAAAGTCCATTTTGGACGAAGTTTAAAATTTCGGCCACTGCTGACCACTGACCACCACCTCAAAAAAATTGCGCTTCCTCGCTGACCCCGAAAATGACCTTCATGTTGCCATACGACCAAGTTGAAAATTTCGGCCACTGGACTGACCAATGACCTATAGAACTCTTAAGAAGCATTTTGTATAAGATGGGACTCGGATCAACGAAGATACTGTCCAAATTTGGCTGAAAACGACAAAGGATATTGGCACATATAGCATTTGGGTCATTCCAAAGAAAATGACCCGTACTGACCATTAGGTAGCCGATGGCCAAATTCTGTGAACAACCCATATGTAGCTTGGTCCAAAGATGTTACTGACCACATTTGACATTAATTGGGTCAAAACTGTGGAAGAAGAAGCATTTTACAATTTTGAAGAAAATGACTAGTAGTGACCAGTAGTTGACCATTGACATCACGTGGTGGTCACCCAAGATAGGACTCCGGTCAAGGAAGACTCTGTCCAAATCTGGTTGAAATCGGCCACGGCGTTTGGCAGTTATTAGCAGATATGTGATGTCACGTGACCGTTTGCCCGAAGAAAGAAAGAATTTAGAAAGAAAGAAAGAAAGAAAGACTTTTTTTTGACTTTTCCAAGAAAGACTTTATTACATCCTCGGTAACACAAGAAAACAATATATACAAACTAAAAACAAATTAATTTAAATATTTACACAAGGATGCAAATAAGGAAAACGACAAATTGTACTTTGAATTGTATTTGTGAAATAATAAACAAGGATCATTAAACAGACATAAACGGTACTTTCCGTGTTTAAAAAAATACAATCAGGAAAATATTACCATTAAATAAATAAATAATTAAACGGTTCTTTCCGTTTTACATTATAGAACAAAGATTAAACAAATACCAATCGGGAGGAAAAAACTAATTAATTTGAATAACCCGAAGGGGGGGAGAGGAGAGGAGGGAAGAGAGTGCCCATTCCCAAAAAAAGGATGGGCGGGGGAAAGCAGAGGCCACCAACCACAGCGTGCAGGCGCAGAGCACCCGCACGTGGCGGCCCAGGCAGGGGAAAAGCGGACGGTAGAGGGCGGTGAAAGCACCGCGCTGTGCTTATGATAGATCACAGCTACGCTCCTCCGTCCACCGGGAAGGGAAGGGGTGGCGAAAAGCACGGGTGGGGAAAAGCACCTACCAGCACCCAGAACGGTCGAGCAACCGATCCAGGCACCAGCGAGCTGTCGACGTTGTTCAGCCCGCCCCAAGGCCGGAGGGATACCCCACGTCTCGACGAGTCGAGCAGCCGACCCCGGGGCAAGCAAGCCAAAGCCGACCGCAAGTCCCACCCGGCAAAAAAGGAGAAAAAGTAAGGACCACCCTCCCGGGCACAGCCCCGGGACGATCCCCAGGCGGAAGCACCCCCTCCCCAGAGCAGTGGCCATTGCCATGTCTCGATTTCTCGAGCTGCTGCTCCAAAGAGAGAGCACCTCCAAAAGGGGCCAATCCCCGGACAGCACCCGGGAGGAGGTTCGTAGTGGGGCATCCTCTCCCCAGAGCAGTGGCATACGCCATGTCTCGACAGACTCGAGCAGCTGCCCCGGGGAGAAGAGACCCCAAAATCAAGAAGTGTGGTGACTATATCAACCACGTCATGCCGTTATTATTGTAAGTAAACAGAGTGTCATTAAAAGACCACTTGCGAAGAAAGCCTTCAATGTTATTGACAGATTTGTAAAAAGAGTTTTCAATGAGGATTCTATTTTTTATTCGTTGGAGCCAGACTGTTTTTGGATCAACAAAGTGGGATTTGCGGTAAAGAAAGTAGATGACATTTTTGCAGCTGATGATGAGGTAGTTAGCTAGACGGACCGCTCTTTTTGTGCGGCCCTTCGCGTGCGGGATCAGAGCCCAGTAGACGTCGAAAGTGAGATGAAGACGCGGGAGGAGGTCAGCCAGGAGGGACGCGAGAAGGTCAAGGGTGGGTTGGATGACCGGGCACTGGATGAAAAGGTGCTGTATCGTGCCCCGCTCTCCGCACCATCCACAGGAGGAGTCGATATTCGGATTTAGATGATGGAGAACCGGGAGGGAGGGCAGGAAGTTATGAAGAAGCTGAAATTGCACATCGCCCTCTTTCTTAGAAGTAGGAAGTTCATAAATGTGTGTCCATTGGATGGAAGTTGAATTGTCGAGGAAGTCGTTAGCGTGCCAGTATGATGATCGAGGAGGAGAGGTGAGAACTTTGACAAAGTTTGCATAGATGGACTTGGATGGTGCGGAGAGTCCGTTCTGTGCAGATGGCATGTTGAAAAGGACAGATGAGTCGGGAAATCTTGAAACGTTGGCGATGCTGGTCTTCGACTCACGGAGGCCATCTGCACAGAAGATTGCAGGAAACGTTTGAAGAAGACCAAGGCGGAGGCGAATAAGATCTTGAACGAGGAGTCGAAGGGACGGGGGGCGAAGACCAGAGAAGGAGGTGATAAGAACTTGACCGTCCATCCAGTGTCCGGTTGAAGCGTCGAGGAGGTGGCGAACAAGGGTGATCCCGCACGCTTTGAGCCGCACAGGAGGTGTTTCCCCATCACCAGCCGCATTACAAGAGAGTGCGCTATTGAGGGGTAGATTAATGACGTGGTTGATATCGTCGGGTCGCGCTTCGATACGAGCTCCGGAAGCCGTCCAAGCACGCATAACGTCGCTATAGAAAAGCGGGAGACTGGTGTGGAATTTGGGGTCAGTGTGAACATGAAAAAGCTGAAAATCGTAGTTTAGTTTGCGATATTGGCGTAGAAAATAGGACATGAATGAGAAGGCGGGGTGGGAAGAAAGATTGAGAAAACGTTGAACAATACCAAATCGGAAAGTCATGATGCGTGCTTGGAGGCAAGCTAAGCCCATCCCTCCATTGTCAGGTTTTTGGTACAATACATCCTTTTTAAGGTAGTGTCTCTTATTGGACCAGACGAAATTGACAAGGCTTTTCTGGAATTCATCGAGAACATTGTCGGGAGGCGATAAAACAGCCAGACAGTGAAAAATTTTGGAAGCGGCTAGTTGATTTGCAATAAGAACCTTGCCTTTGAATGAAAGAGAGTAAAGGAGACGAGACCAAGAGGAAAGAGTTTTGTTCAGTTTGTCTTTGCATTTGGTCCAGTTTTTATTGTTGTAGTTGTTTGTGTTGCCCAGATGAACTCCGAGAAAAGCGAGGCCCTCGCTACTCCATTTAAAGTTTAAGGGCCTGTCATCTCGTCCAGTCCAAGAACCAACCCACAATCCCTGGGACTTTTGGGTGTTTAAACATGCTGCTGAGGCGTCCCTGAAAAGGTTATAGACCCTTTCAGCGACACCGAAGCCTGCATCGCTGGTGATAAACAAAGTCACGTCGTCTGCGTACGCCGATACGGCCAGCGAGGCGTCAGTACCGGGAATACGAAGAGAATAATCAGACAGTTTTTGACGAAAGTTATGAAGCAGCGGCTCAATGGCGATGGAGTACAGCAGCCCCGAGAGCGGGCATCCCTGTCTTATTCCCTTTTCAAAAGAAAAGGGAGAGGTCAGGGAGCCACCGACTTTGACAAGGCTCTCGGCGCCGCTATATAAGAGTTCTATGTATCGAATGAACCGGTCCCCAAAGCCCATGGCTCTCATTGTGCTAAACAGGTAGCCGTGGTCGACATTGTCAAAAGCTTTCTTCTGGTCAAGGTTGACCACGGCTAAGGGAAGATTATTAGAATTGCAATAAAAAAGAACGTCCCTTATTAAATTTAAATTATCATGGATAGATCGACCCGGAACACAGTAACTCTGGTCCGGGTCGATGACGCTGCCAATGCATTGCTTGAGCCTACCGGCAAGCAACTTGGCCAAAATCTTGTAGTCGGTATTAAGAAGGGAGACGGGGCGCCAATTGGCAATATCCGCCAGATCGCCTTTCTTCGGAAGAAGGGTAATGACGCCCCGCCTAAGGGAATGAGGAAGTGAACCTGAGCTGAGGGATGCATTCAGAACAGTAAGAAAGTCATCTTTAAGGATGGGCCAGAAAGACTGAAAAAATTCGGAAGTGAGACCATCCAGACCAGGGGTTTTGTTGTTGCCAAGTTCCTTGACGGCAAGCTCAAGTTCCTGCAAAGTTAGAGGACGGTCAAGATCCTCAGCCTCTGCAGGATCAAGTACATTTAAACCCTCTATGATTTGGTGGAGAGCGCCCTCGTCAGTCGGGGCGTTAGCGTACAGAGTTTTATAAAAGTCGTGGACGTGGGATTTAATTTCTCTCGGGTCCTCAGATATGATCCCAGAGGGTAGTCGGACCCGAGAGATGTGTTTAGATGTGGAGTTATTCTTTTCGAGATTGAAAAAGAAAGTAGAACAGGTGTCAGTTTCTGTAGAAAATTTGAAACGTGATCTGACGAGAGCGCCTTTAGCCTCAGATCTAATGAGAAAATTTAAATTATTTCTTTGTTCTGCAACAGCAGCTTTAATTTCGGGTGTGAAGTCTGGCGCAGACTGAAGTTCATTGATTCTTTGATTGAGATGAAGGAGATTTTCTCGCTTCTCTCTGGCCACTTTAGTGCTGTACATCTGAGAGATGGATTTTATGTGGGACTTCCCGAAATCCCACCACGAGGCTAGATCCGGGAAGTCCCTCTTTTTATTTGTCCAATCATCCCAGAAAATTCGTATGATATCTTTGTAATTTTCGTCTTCCAGAAGAGTGTTGTTGAAGTGCCAATAGGCACCTCCCTTCTGGAGATTACTTGGAAGTTTCAAAATGATGTTTACGGCACTGTGGTCAGAGAGGGAGCAAGGAATTATAGAAGATGAGTGGACGGAAGAGATCAGATGAGGAGGAATGTAAAAACGGTCCAACCTGGCTTTCGAAACACCGTGCATATTTGCAGGGTTGCTTCGATGCCAGGTGAACTCCGTTTCAATGGGGTTCAGTCTGCGCCAGGCATCACAGAGGGTCAAAGCATTGACAGCGCCTCTGAGAGCCATGGCAACTTTGGGCCTGCGTTCAACAGATGTACACAGACGATCGAGACTTGGATTTAAGGTACAATTAAAATCACCAGCAACGAAGACACTGCCATCGATGCTGGAACTGTGGTCCACAAGGGACTGAATGGCATCAAGCGCGACTTTGTCATTTTGAGGAATGTAAGTATTATAAAGGTGGTAAATAGAGTCTTGGAATTTGAAATGAATGTAATGAACATATCCGGCAACGATAGAAGAGTGAGAAATTACGTCAATTTTGCTTGTGTTGATAAGGGTAGTCACTCCCGACCCCATGGTGAGGCCGGGAGAGCAATACGGGGTATGGGACCACATATTCCAGCACGAGTTTTTGTCGTTAAGATTATATGTTTCTTGAAGAAGGATGATGTCAGGGTTATGGTAAACCCTGTCAAAAAGAACTTGCAAAGATGCATTTTTGATGGGAGAGGCACAGCCTCCAGTGTTCAAAGTTATCAATGACAGTGTCATCGTGCAGGCATATAGCAGATACAGAAACTCCATTATAAATAAAGAAAACAAATTTATTTACCAAGCGTGGTGGCGAGTTTATGTATCCGCTGCAGCATGTTTTTACCCAGGGGAGCGTGCGTGCGGAGAGTTTTGAGTTGTCTGGCCAGCCCAGGAATGTCAGAAGTATACTTTCTGGCAATCTTGGCTGGCCTCTTGCAGGATTTGACGGAGCACAAGAATTTCATGAGTTGTTCCGACGACAGGGGGCCGCGGGTGACTGGGAGGATGTCAGACAAAAGATCTTCTTCCGTCTGAGTATCCTCCCAGGTCATCGAGTCCGTGTCGGTGCTTCCGCCGCCGGGAGTAGAAAGAACCGATGTTTGTGACATGGAGATGGGAGTGGTGGGATTTAGTGAAGGAGGGGCGGGGACACGGGCACTGGGACCCGGCTGAGGGGAGGGAGCGGCAGAGGCAATGGAGCGCGGTGCGGGAATAGGGGCGGGGACAGGAGGAGGAAGGATATGAGAGGGAGTGACCAGGGTAGGGATGGGGGCAGGAGGGGTGGGGGTGGGGGCGGGAGGGGTGGGGACGGGAGGGGAAAAGGGCGAGGGGGGAGGAACTGGTGTTGGGGTGTTGAGAGCCTGAGAGACTGAAGGAGACTGCGCAGATTTAGGGCTCTTAGAATTACGGGCCATTTTTCGTACAGGGGAATTAGGTTTGAGGGTGGTCATTTTGAAGGGGGTCGGGGGAGAGGCATTTAAAGGTTTTTTTCGTTTAGTAAGGACCTCCGAAAAAGTCCTGGAGGGGGCGGGAGGAGAGCCATAAATGTGCGCAGTGTTCTGTCCAAGGGGGGTGGCACCCGCGCTCGCGGCGCCCGCAGCAGGCCCACCAGCACCGGCCGGCCGCGAAGCACCGGCCGGACCGTCAGCACCGTGCGTGCTGGCAGTACCAGCCGGGCCCGAAACACCGGCCGACCGGGGCGGGCCGCTCGCAGGCACCGTCGACCTCGAAGCAGGTTTAGGAGGGGCGGTCGTGGACTGATTAGATTTTTTGGGAGGATGTTTTGGATCGGATTTTTTGTTTTTACTGTGCATGAACGTGGGAGGTGGATTGAGCGGGTTGTCTGTGGTCGGGTCGGGTTGGTTGTCGGGGATGGAGGGGTGGTGTTTTTTGCAGTTCTTGCTGATGTGGCCGAACTCCCGGCAGTGGAAACACCGAACCGACTCGGTAGTGAGAAAGACGCGATAATTTGTTCCTGAATAAATAAAATTAATGTGGTCGGGAGGATTAATGGTGGGATCGAGAAGGACTTGGACCTGTCGTCGGAAACTCATTATGTGCGATTGGGTTTTGTTTTTTAGTCCCAGGGGTATGGGCCGAATCTGAGACACGACCTTACAGAAAGAGGAAAGCTGGCCGACAATGACTCCGTTCGGAACTTCTGGGTAGACGTTTGAAAGAGTCAACCGGGTAGTAGGACGAACGAGTGGAGTCAGCTCGAGATAGGAGCCATCGTAGGAGAGGCCATCTTGGACCGCCTCGATGACTGCCTGTCTCGAGCTGAGATAGAAAGCAATACGACCATTGGAAATTCTTGATGCGGACAGTATGGATTGTGATGGTAATTGAGTTGATATAACATCAATGTAGTGTTGAACGGAGACATTGTCCGCCGCTTTGAAAGACACGCCATTGTTCCTGGTGACGCCCGGAAAGGGGCCGTCACCAGGAACAATGGAGCCAGCAGAGCCAGCCGTGCTAGTGCTGGGCTGACCCTGCATGGCGGGTTCCGCACGACTGACCGCAACGGCCAGCCATGAGGAAACTTAACAGAAATGAACAAAAATAAACCTTAAAAATACACAAAATTAATAAAACCTGACAAATCAAGGATGGTCCAGCAGAATCTGTATGTTATACCGGTTACAACAGTATAAAAATTTGTAACCGGAATAAGTCAAAAACTAAGATTTTCTTACGTTTTCCGGAGCTCGATAGAAACACGACCGCCACGAGAAAGAAAGAAAGAAAGAAAGAAAGAAAGAATTTAGAAAGAAAGAAAGAAAGAAATCGGACGATCACAATATACCAGCGTGCTGCGCACGGCTGATATAAGAACACCAATCCGAGCTGCAAAGTCATGGTCCGTGTACGTCCGCCATAGCTGGGGGCCATCCAGTGCCATGAACTGTGGGTTTTGTGTTGATGATATGCTGTTACATTATGTTGTCACTTCGAACAATTTTGCGCGTTTATTTGCTTGCGAAGCCTGTGTGTACGCGTACGCGTTGTGCGCTGGGGCCAATTTCATAAAGCAATTAAGCAAACAAATTTGCCTAATCAAAACTTCGTTTGCTTTATAAAAATGAGTCAATAGTCGAAATTGCATGTCAACTTGCGTTTTTCACAAGAATATCTGCTATTCTTGCTAAAAACACAAGTTGACGTAACATTTTTATTATTAATCCATTTTTATAAAGCAAACAAATATTTTTATAAAGCAAACAAATATTTTTATTAAGCAAATTTGTTTGCTTAACTATAACTGCTTTATGAAATTGGCCCCAGTTCGATTTAACAACAAGACAAAGCGCCCAGTTCATGGCAGTGGATGGCCCCCAGTAATGGCGGACGTGCAGGGAAGGAGTCCTTAGCAACCGGATTCGACTACTGAGATAGAGCTGTATAGGGTTTAATCAAATTTTCGGGAACCAAAGCGCCGATTGTCTTAAATTATAGTATCTGCGACCCTGATCACGGAATGGCTTGTCTGGCGTTTCGCTAGATCAGACCGAGGCTCCTGGAGCCACGCCAAATCAGACAAATTTTACATTTAATCAAAATTTCGGGAACAAGGATGAAACCGGTCTCATTTTGTAGCTTGGAGCATGTAGATTCCGGATACATGTATATAACTTAAGAGTAAATTTAGATGAGACTAATTAACACTAACTTTTATAGGTTAATCTATTTCATTTATTTTGGTGTAGAGTAGCAAGTAGTTCAAATGGTGTTCGGGCAAAGTTCAGAATGTGAGATTTTCATTTCTTTTTCACAACTTGGAAAGCAGAACTCGTGCCTGTATTTGACAGAACTCGTGCCTGTATTTGACTTCCACTTGGGAAAGAATTGAATAATTGACCATGTCTTCCTGTGCAAAACACACGAAGAAGCTAAGGTTAAAAAGTTGATGAGATTTTTTCTTTGAAATTACTCATCAAGCATCGGTTAGTGAGTTATTTGATGAGAAAAGACTTGGAAATTTTTCGGCCCGTCTGTTTATTTTCTACACAAGGACAGAAGCGATCATCAATTACTCAAAAAAAGTGTTTTCTAATGTTTTTTTTCTAGAAACTATGATTATCACAATTATTCCAGTGACAAAAAGTATGTTCATGTAAGTCTGGGTTTTGAGTCGAGTCGAACCCTGGCTGACTTGGACCAAGTCCATTTGTTGTCACTTTTTAAAATTAAAGAAATGATATAAAACAAAACAATTGGTCATTATTAAAGTTACGTGCGAACTTTTAACGGCCCTAAATGTGTTTTATATTTGGCGCGCTTTTTGGTGTCGAATTCGTATGGGTGTTATCCTACGCTATGTTTGGGCTATTTTGGGATGGAAATAGACCCAGACACGATTCTGAAAGTCTTTCCGAAATAGACTAAAGAGGACCTGAAAAGAAACCACAAAACTTGGCCGTTTTTGAGCATTTATCAAAAATTCCAGGTCACGTGATTTATCGGAACCAGATAAATCGCGGGTCCTTGGAGTTAGTTTTATTTTCAGCCGTATGGCTGTGTGCACACAGTTTATTACACAAATTCAGCTCTGATTTGTTTTTCAAAATATTTATGAGTTTTTGACAAAAGAGACTATTTATTCAGGTTATGAAGCAAAGTTAAACATAACTCTGAAAAATCGAACGTAAAATTTTGACACAAAGTCCGAGGAACCGAAGCGAGTTGCACTGTGGACAGTCTACCTGACAATGTGACATTTAGCCCCACGGCACACACACTTGCCCGCCCAAAACCGGTACAGTGCCGTGGAACTACAATTGAACGTTCGTGAAGACAAACCATGGTTGTCAGCTCCTATGGACGGAAAACGAACAACCTATTCGAAGCCGTGAGTATCCCGCGATAGTGAACGGCTGGTAAAGCGTATAACTCGACTATTTACTATTTTAAGCTTTTGTGGTTAATTATAGTACGGGACATTTTGACGATCTTTTTCACAAGGACCATCCAAAAAGTATTGTCAAGGACGCTGTATTACTAAATTACGTAAACAGTAGGTCGGTGGGTACCAGTATGACCGGTATGGGCAAGGAATTGTATTTGGTGGGGTACAATGGCGGACGGTGGCTTCAATTTTAGGGTTGCACACCAGTAAATAGGGCTCCCATAGGAACCAATGATAAATGCTAAATTTTCCTTTAAAAATACTCACAACTCTCTCAGCTTCTCAGGACAACAACCAAATACTCATTGAAGTCTCAGCTTTCCAATTCTGTTCAATTTTATGGGGGTATTCCGTCACTTGTATTCCCTAATTTCCACTTGAAACAAAACTACCCTTGCAACAGTGAAAATTACTAAACAGACCAGCAACCATTTTGGAACAAAGGCACATACGCTACTGGCAAAAATAGGGCCGCGTTTAGGAGCTACATTGTCCAAAATGTTTGTAGTTGGAAGAAAAAATACCCCACATCACGGCGAAGGCCATATTCTACACAAGATCACACCCGTTCAGCTCGCAACTCTCTCTAATAGAGAACAATTTCAGGGCATACAAAATATTCATGAGCTAGGCGCACGGATCTCTGCCTATTTACTTGGGTGCACCGTCCCTTAGACGTCGTTTCTTCATCCATTGATTATATATCGATGGCTGGGATGGGCTAATGTGCCTGCACACATTTCTGTGACGGAAACACGTGACCCAAAGGTCACATATACGGCCCCGCGGGACATTGTGGGTTGCTTGCTGCCAGACGAATAATTAATAAATAGTATGTTAACGCTTAGATCCAGTGCAAAAATAAAATTTAGGAATAAAATTAGTGTACTTTGTGCGAGACCTAACTTATCTGCTGGAAAGTTACGTCTGTTTAAAAAAAGAAAAAGACGTGACCTCGTGGTCACGTGTCGTATAACATTTTTTGCCAATGAGGGCGCCAACAAATAAGCCCGTCCAAGCGCCCTGTAAGGCGCGCTGGGTACGAGCAAAGACGTAGGAGAAATATTTCTCTCTACGTCTTTGGTACGAGCGAACAACAAAAGGTAGCCTTTTTCAACTTTGAAGATTTTATTGCAATAAATCACAGACAGAGGGCGCTCTTTGGAGTGCATCACGTCAGGAAGACGGAAGGGAAAGTTAAGACAAAACATAAAACTGTGACAAAAGTTCTGCTGCAGTACTTTCCACCCCATTTGTAGTGGCTTACAACAGGGATCATGTAAAACAAACTCAAACAGCCATGGATTACAAAAGTTTCAGCAAGTTTGAGAAAAAAAGTGTAATCTTGTGTGCATAGTTGAATGTGATTTTCCTGTTTGCCCCTTGCTCATAAATATGCAAATTCACATTGGCATTAAAGCTAAAACCCTTTTGTTTTAACTACCAAACAAGCTACAAATAGGATTTGTATGACTGTAACTGAGCAGATATAACATAGATTTCATTGATAACAATCCCTAATCATGGGCCCTTTAAAGGCTAAAGTATATTTTAAAAGACTTTTAAATACTGGGCATATAATTTCGACTGCTAACGCATTTTTACAAAGCAAATAATTTTTTAGGAAAAGGAAAATTTTTCTCCTAAACAGCTTGATGAAATTGGCCCCAGGATGTTTGCATTATTCATTCGAATAGACGATTTCATAGCAGAACATTTTGCTGTATACAAACTTTACTAGCTTTACAACAATGGTATAGCAGTTAAAAACGTATGTGAACTTGTGTTCTCAGCAGAACACAGTAGCAGAACACGTCAATAATTTTTGTAAGACACATTACATTCGATTTTGACTGCTAACCGGTTTTTTTTTTTCAAAGCAAATATTGTTTTGGTACTAAGCAACATTTCTCTTCTCAACAGGAAATTGCCCCTAATTATAAGCCATGGTGAAAAGTTGTAAACAAATTAGATCATGACACTCAAATTTGTAGTTTCCATCATTTATTTCCAGTATTAATTCCCCCTATTTACAATCAGCTGATATGGTTATAAAAAACAAGTGTTTTACTCAAGTTCCCATTTCTTTAAAAAATGTTTTTACTCAGAAAATCAAATGTGTTTCATTTCCGAAATATCTCTATTGGCATGTTTTGAAAGCTTAATATTTCATAATTTGTTTGTGTGCCACATTGCGGAATAAAACAGTTTATATCCAAAAGAACACCATCGATTCCTGGCAACACTGTTGATAATCTTGCCATCCAACTTCACAACAATTTGCATAAATGTACATTCATATGTTCAAAATTCCTTACATCCTTCTTCGTTAAAAGTGACCTCATGAGTTTTCATTCATGGTCACATGACTTGATCAAATGAGCAATAATGTAGATTTTCTGCATATCTCATTGTTCAGTTTTAATACAATAAAGCGTATAATTATCTTCAACTCGCTGTATATTGCACGATTTTATTGTTTTAGGCATTTCGTATTTAAAAGGTGAACCGTGAGGCCAATAAACAATAAAAACTGTCAGGTTAAGGTTGGTATAAGAAGACTTCTACGTTTCCTGTTCCTGTTGAAAAAAAAATTATGTTAGTAAGTTGCGGCATGAATTCCATTCATTGGTCGCCACTGATGTGTTTATTGGGCGCTTTCACAGGGGGGTCAAAAGGTCACGGTCACTATTGCTTGTCTTCCAGAATGGCAGAGAACAATACAGCCACGTGGGGATAACGCACGTGGCTGCAACCAGAAAAGCTGGTGGCTCTATTGTCCTCTCCTGTTCTGGAAGACAAGCAACAACCTGTTACCTTTTGACTCGCTGCGAAAGCGCCCCACGGGATTTGGCAGAAAAGATTATAAGTATTTTCAAGGAAATTGTTGAATGTTTCTCACTTGTAAATTAACTTCCCTTTAAATTATTAGCACTCTTTGGTGGTTCTTGAGAGTCATATAAGAGGAATAAGTGGCGACCAGTAAACATAATTCTTTGCCAAGCTGAGAAGCAAAAACATGTTTTTTTAACATTAAATTCAGGTACATGTATTTATGACACATTAAATGCATGGATGTTAAATATTCCATGTTAACAATTGGTATTAAACTGCTAAATTTGTGTACTTACAACACAAATTCTGTGCAGTTTATCGGAAGTAAGTGAACAATTATTGTAATGTTGCCAGTACATCCAATAATTCGGCAACATAGAATGATTCGTCGCTGGTGCCGGTCTGGTATGTTGATGATACAGTCGGAAATACTTATATCTGGATTACTGATAGACTCTGATGGACCCACTCCGTTGGAATTCATCTCGTTGACATTTCCTGGAGCAGTCTCTGCTTGAGTTGGTGGAGAACTACAAGGTGTTGTCATGAGTCCGTTGGAAAACTTAGTAGGTCGGCACAATGAGTACATCGTCGGGGTGTTGCGGCCCAGCATTTCCATGGCGATGAAGATAGGGAAGAGTACAGCACTGACTCCTGCTGCTTTGATGACCATCCCCAAGGTGATGTCATAATCCATGGGGCTGAGCACCACAGACTCCCAAAGGGATGGATCAAACCCTTACGAAAATGTCCTGTGGTATTCCTGTGGTACATGTAGATACCACAGAAATTACCACAGGAAAAGTATTTACCGCCGAAGTACCACACATATTTATGTGGTAATGCCAACGCTGGATATCCAGGTCCTGTGGTATTCTTGTGGTACATGTAGATACCACAGGAATTACCACAGAAAAATCAATACCACACAATTTTATGTGGTACCCTTACGAACATGTCCTGTGGTATTCCTGTTGTACTGCTGTGGTACATGTAATTACCACAGGGTACCACACAGATTTGTGTTGTAATGCCAATGCCAGATATCCTGATCCTGTGGTAATCTTGTGGTACAGATAGATACCACAGAAATACCACAGGAAAAAAACATTATCACAAGAGTACCACACAGGTTTGTGTAGTAATGTCAATGCCAAATATCCTGGTCCTAAATACCACAGCAATTACCACAAGAAAAATATAGGGATGCGTACCACAGGAACCGATTACCACACGAACGAGTACCACAGGGACGCGTACCACAGGAACCAGAGTACCACAGGAACCGATTACCACATGAACGAGTACCACAGGGACGCGTACCACAGGAACCGATTACCACATGAACGAGTACCACAGGGACGCGTACCACAGGAACCAGAGTCCCACGGGAACCGATTACCACACGAACGAGTACCACAGGAACCAGAGTACCACAGGAACCGATTACCACACGAACGAGTACCACAGGGACGCGTATCACAGCAGAGTACCACAGGAACCGATTACCACACGAACGAGTACCACAGGGACGCGTACCACAGGAACCAGAGTACCACAGGGACGCGTACCACATGAACCAGAGTACCACAGGAACCGATTACCACACGAAATTTACCACAAAAAGAACCACAGGAACAAGTGGACATGAATATGCAAATCGGAAACACAATGTACCAATTTACTGTAATGCACATTGTCGGATGCCATGTATACATAATGTATTATGTTCTGAATTGAAATTGTACTCATTTATCAAATAGAAATATGCATCAATACATTTTGCATTATGCCATACTTAAAGCATAATGGCCTCTTTGTTGTTTTATGTTTGTTTTTACCCGTGACCAACCATATAGATAGCTGCATTTGGCCAATGGCCTGGTAAACATTTAAGTCTTGAGCACTAAACATTCCGACGCAAGTTAATGCTCTTTGCAGTGGTTCTTGTGGGCACAGAATGAACAACACTGGTTCAACCCCGAACCACTGCTGAACTGACCTTATAGTCTTAACAAAAAATTGGTAAGATTTCGATTGACTTGATTGTTATCACAGGAATATCACCACGGGAATGTTACCACAGGAATTTTACCACAGGAAATTTACCACAGGAAATTTACCACAGGAACTTCCTGTGGTAATAATGTCCTGTGGTATATGTCCCAAAATACCACAGGAATATTCCTGTGGTAATGTCCTGTGGTAATGTCCTGTGGTATTTTTTTGTGGTAATACCACAGGACTTTTTCGTAAGGGAACAGTGGCTTGGATATCCACTGCACTGCAAGCATGGGGTAACTCATGCAGGCAAGCAGAAAGGTGACGTGCCGTACTCCGGTCAAGTTGCCCTGATATCGAGGCACAAATGAAGAGGTGAACAGTTGTGCATTCTTAAAGTAATAAGCAATGCAGTTGGCTGGCTTAGGTGACAGGAACAGTGGGAGCTTGGTGGCGATTCCGTCATAATCACATGAGATGACACCGCTGATTGGACCACAGTTGGTGCTGTAATGGTCACGGCACTTAGTATCTATGGCATGGATATTCTGGATCTTACTAAAGTATGTCAAGAAGAAAAACACAAAATAATAAATTTGTTAAATTAAAAATGTTTACAAAGGTAATCATTCAATATTTTTCAAATGTACATAATTTTAAATGTTCTTTCCAAAAGTGTGAGGAGTGCCATCAAAAACAATGTCAAAATTATACAACAATTCACTTTTTGCACGGAACCACAATAGACCCTATCAAATGGCTGCCATCTTGTAGAGCAGTTTCTTTGTTGCTTGAGGACGTGCATGTTTGCACATTTTGTGCTTACATCTTTGACTAACTTAAAGGAAAGAATTAAGTAGTTAATCATGGCTTTATCAGACCTTGTGCACAAAACACATGAGACTGGCTGAAAAATGTTAAAGTATTTTCCAAGGAATCTTTAGTTTTTCCACTCCAAAATTTGGGTTTTTCTATCAAATATGTATACCTGCTGATACCTGATAAGCCATTTTATAGAAAAACTGATGATCAACTTTTCAAACTCTTGCCAATTTCAAAATTAAAAGTTTCCCCACAAGATGGCAGCTATTCAATACTGTGTCTACAAGGCCAACCATTCATGAACCCCCCGGCCCCCCTCCCCACACACGTTATTTCAGTAAAAGCAGACAAATATACCATTTATAGGTAAAAACAATGAGATTGTGAAATCTTAGGAGAACTGAAGAGACAAATGGAAGCTAAACTGACGTATCACATGCCCTGTTGATGATTCCTCGCAAGCGGGCTCCAAAACCGGTATGGTGGCGGTATGCAAAAATCGGTCCACGTGTGGGTTTGAATATTGGGAACTTTATCTCCGCGGCTACAAGTTTACCGATGGACTGAGGTGTTGTAAGGGCCTGCTGTCCGTGAGCCAGAATAACAGTCATCCTAACAGCAAATAATGAAATACAGTTATTATACAATCATCATTAAAATCACAGGGCCCTCTTCAAGCCCAAATACAACATTTGCAGTTACCCAAAATTTTGACAAGAAAAATATGACTAAAGGTGTTGATTCCCAACTGAAGATGCTTTTTTACAAAAATATTGTCTGCAGACAACCTTTTACCATTCATTCAACACAAAAACATGCATGGAATTTTCAGGTTTTCTGAAGTATTACTGCAAAGCAGTTTATCAACATTATTGTTTAGTTATGTGATGCTGTTGTTCCTGTTTTTAAAAGTTTTCCAATCAAGTAATCTGTCTAATGAATATAGCTCATTGATCAACTTACCAGTTGCTGAAGCCAATAGTTCCTTGAAGTCTCACAAAACACAGGGTTACGATTGTGCCAGCTGATCTGCGCGACTTCAAGGCACACCATCGCAAAAATGAACCCCATTTGTAACGGCCACCGTAGTCTATGTCGATGACGTAGGTGCGTTCTTTTTCAACCCGATCACTAAGCTTCGATGGACCGAGGAGCTGGAGGGCAGGAACGGTTGCTCTGTTTCAAGCAAAGAAATAAGGAGGAATCATATTATTATTAGAGACGATGAATCCTGACTAAAGCCAAGTGGAATTTGTTGAATGCTAGTGAGTTTACAAACTTGTTGACTTGTGGGCCTATGGAGCCAATGACGACAGTATAATTGTGGAAGCAATGTCCGTGCGCATTGTGTGTGTCCATAGCATGCACGCGTAACACACCATACCAAGGCTCCCATTGGTGAATTAAACCGCGTTACACCCACCAGAGACACACACAACGCGCACGCACATCACTTCCACAATGACTCCGCATTATTTGACTCCCAAAATGGCGTATTCGCACATGTTCGAAAGGGGTCAATAGTCAATACCTTGCAAGCCTGTCTGAGATCTTTGAGAAAGGCAGCAAGCAGCAACAGTCCAAAGCCAGCAGCTATCGGGACTCCAGTGATGAGGATGATCTCATGCCAATCAACAGTTGAAAGGCAGTCACCACTGGTCGGGGCAGAGATGGCAGGACTGCCCTGGAAGGGACCCAAGATGGTGCTCAGGGTCTGGGAACTGCAAAGGAGAAAGATAACATTGAAATGTCAATAATACAAGGGACTGGTCGTCGCTAAGATTTATATTTTTTCTTCAATTGGCTACTTGGTTGTTTAGGCCTTAACCTGCTATGTACTTGGCTTAAAGCCCTAAACTGGGAATATACTAAGCCTAGCTTCTTTGTAGTGTTGGTCTTGTCTACGTTAGCCTTAGTTCTAGGCCTATATTTAACTTGGTGGTTGGGACAAGCCATCAAAATGGACAAAATTATAACGTACATGCAGGCATTCCAACATAAGTTAATTTTGCCTGATCCTAATAATGCTAATGAAAACGAGATAGCTAAGTCATTTAAATGCGATTTAGCTAGGCCTATATATGTCATTTTTAAAAAGCAACATTGGTCATAGGTAGGCTAAAATGGTAGGCTATAGCTAAGTCATTTAAATGAAATAGCTATGACATATTTATGAGTTAGGCCCAACCAGGTTAAGTCGTTTAAATGAGATAAAACACTTTACAGACCTAGTTGGCAGCAGCACGCTTCCGTAACTTATCAACTCTCTTAGGCCTATACCAATGAAACTATAGAAGCATGTCAATAGACCTTATCGCAAATATACCGCCTGGGTGCGTTTGAACAAAAGCAAAACTGTCACGAAAACATCGCCACAATACAGTGCTGCTTTTGTGAAAACTCACCCAAGCGGTATTTGCGATAAGGTCTATATCATCAACACTGAGGCCTTAGCAGAATTATCATGCCAATTATCAATCATAAACGTTTTGTTAATTTCAAAATCAGCATCCTAGCACCATACCTTGCAGTCTTGATGACTGAAGCTCCCAAAAATATCGCTATTAGCAGGAAAATTCGCATTGTACTTTGTACACGTAGTAGACAATTTCTCAGGAACAAATCAAACACGTGCAACACTGCAGAAGCAATGAACGAAAGTGTCACATTCTAAGAACAACATTCCAGTTTTCTACCGCCAAAGACGCGACGAACGCGACTTTTGCTTGACAACGCGTGACCGGTGACGCAATAATGCCATCTCCTTGGAAAAATTATACTCGTTCAAAACTCTGTATAATGTTGGCTTCATGACGACTTTAAATCTATTAAATCTAAATAAACGAAATAATATGTCAAGATAACTTACATTTTCATTGCTTTTGTTGACGAACTTCATGAGCACGCCTGAAAAAAGTTCACTTTCTAAACTTTTTGCGAGAAATTGTGGGAGTAGACTGGTTACCAATCCCTTTGTTTTCTTTAGAGACGGGTATGGGCGCGATGACTTCAAGCGGTCGGACAATCTTTTGTTTTCCACCGAGAGCGCGTGCATAGCAACCGATGAAAAAGGTCGGCGCGTTGCTTTGAGTACGTGTACGTCACTGTGTTCCAAACTGGGGACAAGATGAAGAACACCAATCCGAGCTGCAAAGTCATGGTCCGTGTACGTCCGCCATAGCTGGGGGCCATCCAGTGCCATGAACTGTGGGTTTTGTGTTGATGATATGCTGTTACATTATGTTGTCACTTCGAACACTTTTGCGCGTTTATTTGCTTGCGAAGCCTGTGTACGCGTACGCGTTGTGCGCTGGGGCCAATTTCATAAAGCAATTAAGCAAACAAATTTGCTTAATCAAAACTTCGTTTGCTTTATAAAAATGAGTCAATAGTCGAAATTGCATGTCAACTTGCGTTTTTCACAAGAATATCTGCTATTCTTGCTAAAAACACAAGTTGACGTAACATTTTTATTATTAATCCATTTTTATAAAGCAAACAAATATTTTGATTAAGCAAATTTGTTTGCTTAACTATAACTGCTTTATGAAATTGGCCCCAGTTCGATTTAACAACAAGACAAAGCGTCCATGGGCCAATTTCATAAAGGTGTTTAGCAGAAATTTTTGCTTAATCAAAAATTTGTTTGCTTTATAAAAATTGGTCAATAGTCAAAATTGCATGTCAATTTGTGTTTTTCACAAGAATATCTGCTATTCTTGCTAAGAACACAAGTTGACATAAAATTTTGACTATTAACCCATTTTTATAAAGCAAACAAATTTTTGATTAAGCAATTTTGTTTGCTAAACAGTTTTATGAAATTGGCCCCAGTTCATGGCAGTGGATGGCCCCCAGTAATGGCGGACGTGCAGGGAAGGAGTCCTTAGCAACCGGATTCGACTACTGAGATAGAGCTGTATAGGGTTTAATCAAAATTTCGGGAACCAAAGCGCCGATTGTCTTCAATTATAGTATCTGCGACCCTGATCACGGAATGGCTTGTCTGGCGTTTCGCTAGATCAGACCGAGGCTCCTGGAGCCACGCCAAATCAGACAAATTTTACATTTAATCAAAATTTCGGGAACAAGGATGAAACCGGTCTCATTTTGTAGCTTGGAGCATGTAGATTCCGGATACATGTATATAACTTAAGAGTAAATTTAGATGAGACTAATTAACACTAACTTTTATAGGTTAATCTATTTCATTTATTTTGGTGTAGAGTAGCAAGTAGTTCAAATGGTGTTCGGGCAAAGTTCAGAATGTGAGATTTTCATTTCTTTTTCACAACTTGGAAAGCAGAACTCGTGCCTGTATTTGACTTCCACTTGGGAAAGAATTGAATAATTGACCATGTCTTCATGTGCAAAACACACGAAGAAGCTAGGGTTAAAAAGTTGATCAGATTTTTTCTTTGAAATTACTCATCAAGCATCGGTTAGTGAATTATTTGATGAGAAAACCTAAAATTAGGAGTGTGACAAAAATGAAGACTATGTGAGAAAAAACTTGGAAATTTTTCGGCCCGTCTGTTTATTTTCTACACAAGGACAGACACTATGAACATCTAACAATGGAAATTGGGCACACACCATTGTTACTAACAATGGGGTCACAATGAACATGTACATGTTTTTGCTCATAGTGAGAAGCGATGATCAATTACTAAAAAAAAGTGTTTTCTAATGTTTTTTTTGTAGAAACTATGATTATCACAATTATTCCAGTGACAAAAAGTATGTGCATGTAAGTCTAGGTTTTGAGTCGAGTCGAACCCTGGCTGACTTGGACCAAGTCCGTTTGTTGTCACTTTTTAAATTTTAAAGAAATTATAAAAAAAACAATTGGTCATTATTAAAGTTACGTGCAAACTTTTAACGGCCCTAAATGTGTTTTATATTTGGCGCGCTTTTTGGTGTCGAATTCGTATGGGTGTTATCCTACGCTATGTTTGGGCTATTTTGGGATGGAAATAGACCCAGACACGATTCTGAAAGTCTTTCCGAAATAGACTGAAGAGAACCTGAAAAGAAACCACAAAACTTGGCCGTTTTTTAGCATTTTTCAAAAATTCCAGGTCACGTGATTTATCGGAACCAGATTCTGGTTCCGATAAATCGCGGGTCCTTGGAATTAGTTTTATTTTCCGCCGTATGGCTGTGTGCACACAGTTTATTACACAAATTCAGCTCTGATTTGTTTTTCAAAATATTTATGAGTTTTTGACAAAAGAGACTATTTATTCAGGTTATGAAACAAAGTTAAACATAACTCTGAAAAATCGAACATTTGTTTTGACACAAAGTCCGAGGAACCGAAGCGAGTTGCACCGTGGACAGTCTACCTGACAATGTGACATTTAGCCCCACGGCACACACACTTGCCCGCCCAAAACCGGTACAGTGCCGTGGAACTACAATTGAGCGTTCGTGAAGACAAACCATGGTTGTCAGCTCCTATTGTAACGGGACGTTACACGATACACAGGTTCGAATAACTGCAAATACCAGGTGACTTCCAATTATGCAATCACAAATCTACATTTATTCCAGATAATCTTCAACTGATTAACAAACACCAAGATCACGGTAAATCAGCCATCTTTGATTCTATCCCATCATACTGTCTAGGTACAAAGGTCAACTAATATGCATACATGTCATAGTGTATAGCGCCGTTACACTCTCCTCCGCTAGAAAAAAACTATAGAAAAAAGAGATGTATTGTTAAATGCCACAATCTTTTCTTATTAAAGTGTCTTTGAAATCAAGGTTTGCTTAAGCACAATAAGTTTCTGTAAACAAATCTCCAGTTGAGTCGAATGTTACAAATAATGTCCAGTAGGCTAATGTCTTATCAGTCGGGTGTGACGGGCGAGGCACACGGGGGAAATCCTCTTGTCACCAGCAGTTAGTACGTGACGGGAATGTAGACTGACAGGGCACATCTGCATTGTCACACAACATGACGGAAGCAAGGACCGACAGGGCGCATCCATGCTGTCACCAGTCGCGAGTCGTTGACATAGTCATAGCGTAACGGAAACAAAGACCGACAGGGCGCATCAATGTTTGTTACCAGACAGTCGAAGACTCCAGTCAGTAGGCCTAAATCTCGGACCCAACTCAGCCTATGCAGACGGTAGGTCGATGCATTACAGCAAAAAGTAGACGAGCTCGATAAATTCAGAAAGTCAGTTGCAGTTCACTTGGTCGTACAAACACATGTAGACAGAAAAAGGACGATGTCAATGTCCACCGCGTGCACCGTACATTCTGCAAATGCACAGTATTGCTAACACGCTGACGCAGTTCTAGTTACATAGAGTCGAGTAGTCTCAGTCAATGACACCGTACATAGCGTGTCATGTGGCACGCTTGCAGAACCAAACACGAACGAACACAATCCACGGAAATCACCCAATTTAAGCAGCATCCTGCCGACTACGCCAGTGTAACGGGACGTTACACGATACACAGGTTCGAATAACTGCAAATACCAGGTGACTTCCAATTATGCAATCACAAATCTACATTTATTCCAGATAATCTTCAACTGATTAACAAACACCAAGATCACGGTAAATCAGCCATCTTTGATTCTATCCCATCATACTGTCTAGGTACAAAGGTCAACTAATATGCATACATGTCATAGTGTATAGCGCCGTTACACTATGGACGGAAAACGAAAAAACCTATTCGGTCGTCCACGACAAAGTCGTGAGTATCCCGCGATAGTGAACGGCTGGTAAAGCGTATAACTCGACTATTGACTATTTAAAGCTTTTGTGGTTAATTATAGTACAGGACATTTTGACGATCTTTTTCACAAGGACCATCCAAAAAGTATTGTCAAGGACGCTGTATCACTAAATTACGTAAACAGTAGGTCGGTGGGTACCAGTATGACCAGTATGCATGGGTAAGGAATTGTAATTGGTGGGGTACAATGGCGGACGGTGGCTTCAATTTTAGGGTTGCACACCAGTAAATAGGGCTCCCATAGGAGCCAATGCTAAATGCTAAATTTTCCTCTAAAAATACTCACAACTCTCTCAGCTTCTCAGGACAACAACCAAATACTCATTGAAGTCTCATCTTTTCAATTCTGTTCAATTTTATTGGGGTATTCCGTCACTTGTATTCCCTAATTTTCACTTGAAACAAAACTACCCCTGCAACAGTGAAAATTACTAAACAGACCAGCAACCATTTTGGAACAAAGGCACATACGCTACTGGCAAAAATAGGGCCGCGTTTAGGAGCTACATTGTCCAAAATGTTTGTAGTTGGAAGAAAAAATACCCCACATCACGGCGAAGGCCATATTCTACACAAGATCACACTCGTTCAGGTCGCAACTCTCTCTACTAATAGAGAACAATTTCAGGGCATACAAAATATTCATGAGCTAGGCGCACGGATCTCTGCCTATTTACTTGGGTGCACCGTCCCTTAGACGCAGTTGCTTCATCCATTGATTATATATCGATGGCTGGGACGGGCTAATGTGCCTGCACAGATTTCTGTGACGGAAACACGTGACGCAAATGTCACATATACGGCCCCGCGGAGCATTGTGGGTTGCTTGCTGCCAGACGAATAATTAATAAATAGTATGTTAACGCTTAGATCCAGTGCAAAAATCAAATTTATGAATAAAATGAGTGTACTTTGTGCGAGACCTAACTTATCTGCTGGAAAGTTACGTCTGTTTAAAAAAAGAAAAAGACGTGACCTCGTGGTCACGTGTCGTATAACATTTTTGCCAATGAGGGCGCCAACAAATTAGCCCGTCCAAGCGCCCTGTAAGGCGCGCTGGGTACGAGCAAAGACGTAGAGAGAAATATTTCTCTCTACGTCTTTGGTACGAGCGAACAACAAAAGGTAGCCTTTTTCAACTTTGAAGATTTCATTGCAATAAATCACAGACAGAGGGCGCTCTTTGGAGTGCATCACGTTAGGAAGACAGAAGGGAAAGTTAAGACAAAACATAAAACTGTGGCAAAAGTTCTGCTGCAGTTTCCACCCCATTTGTAGTGGCTTACAACAGGGATCATGTAAAACAAACTCAAACAGCCATGGATTACAAAAGTTTCAGCAAGTTTGAGAAAAAAAGTGTAATCTTGTGTGCATAGTTGAATGTGATTTTCCTGTTTGCCCCTTGCTCATAAATATGCATATTCACATTGGCATTAAAGCTAAAACCCTTTTGTTTTAACTACCAAACAAGCTACAAATAGGATTTGTATGACTGTAACTGAGCAGATATAACATAGATTTCATTGATAACAATCCCTAATCATGGGCCCTTTAAAGGCTAAAGTATATTTTAAAAGACTTTTAAATACTGGGCATTGAGCTTTGCTTCCTATGGAAGCCCGACTAGTGGGGTGCACCCTGCAGGGTCGTACACTATCCCTATTTCGGATATCCTTGCTCCCTGCGGCCAATTTGATCAAGCTATTCAGCAGAAAAAGATTGCTTGATCCGAAATGTATTTCCTTTGCTAAATGGTTTTAAGCAGTCAAAATTTTACACGACTGGTATTCCAGTCTTGCACTTAAGTTGACATAATTTCGACTGCTAACGCATTTTTACAAAGCAAAAATTGTTTTGGGAAAAGGCAAATTTTTCTCCTAAACAGCTTGATGAAATTGGCCCCAGGATGTTTGCATTATTCATTCGAATAGACGATTTCGTAGCAGAACATTTTGCTGTATACAAACTTTACTAGCTTTACAACAATGGGATAGCAGTTAAAAACGTATGTTAACTTGTGTTCTCAGCAGAACACAGTAGCAGAACACGTCAATTGTAAGACACATTACATTCGATTTTGACTGCTAACCGTTTTTTTTTTTCAAAGCAAATATTGTTTTGGTACTAAGCAACATTTTTCTTCTTAACAGGAAATTGCCCCTAATTATAAGCCATGGTGAAAAGTTGTAAACAAATTAGAACATGACACTCAAAATTGTAGTTTCCATCATTTATTTCCAGTATTAATTCCCCCTATTTACAATCAGCTGATATGGTTATAAAAAACAAGTGTTTCACTCATTAAGTTCCCATTTCTTTAAATAATGTTTTTACTCAGAAAATCAAATGTGTTTCACTTTCCGAAATATCTCTATTGGCATGTTTTGAAAGCTTAATATTTCATAATTTGTTTGTGTGCCACATTGCGGAATAAAACAGTTTATATCCAAAAGAACACCATCGACTCCTGGCAACACTGTTGATAATCTTGCCATCCAACTTCACAACAATTTGCATAAATGTACATTCATATGTTCAAAATTCCTTACATCCTTCTTCGTTAAAAGTGACCTCATGAGTTTTCATTCATGGTCACATGACTTGATCAAATGAGCAATAATGTAGATTGTCTGCATATCTCATTGTTCAGTTTTAATACAATGAAGCGTATAATTATCTTCAACTCGCTGTTTATTGCACGATTTTATTGTTTTAGGCATTTCGTATTGAAAAGGTGAACCGTGAGGCCAATAAACAATAAAAACTGTCAGGTTAAGGTTGGTATAAGAAGACTTCTACGTTTCCTGTTCCTGTTGAAAAAAAAATTATGTTAGTAAGTTGCGGCATGAATTCTATTCATTGGTCGCCACTGAGATGATGTGTTTATTGGGCGCTTTCACAGGGGGTCAAAAGGTCACGGTCACTATTGCTTGTCTTCCAGAATGGCAGAGAACAATACAGCCACGTGGGGATAACGCACGTGGCAGCAACCAGAAAAGCTGGTGGCTCTATTGTCCTCTCATGTTCTGGAAGACAAGCAACAACCTGTTACCTTTTGACTCGCTGCGAAAGCGCCCCACGGGATTTGGCAGAAAAGATTATAAGTATTTTCAAGGAAATTGTTGAATGTTTCTCACTTGTAAATTAACTTCCCTTCAAATTATTAGCACTCTTTGGTGGTTCTTGAGAGTCATATAAGAGGAATAAGTGGCGACCAGTAAACATAATTCTTTGCCAAGCTGAGAAGCAAAAACATGTTTTTTTAACATTAAATTCAGGTACATGTATTTATGACACATTAAATGCATGGATGTTAAATATTCCATGTTAACAATTGGTATTAAACTTTGTGTTGTGTACCGACAACACAAAGTCTGTGCAGTTTATCGGAAGTAAGTGAACAATTATTGTAATGTTGCCAGTACATCCAACAACACATTGGTGGTAAAAAACAAATCTCGATTGCCATCCTGGTCCTTAAATAATTATACGGTCGATGCATAAGTCTGACAGTCTAGCAACTTGTGCACGTCAGTTTCGTTTCAGAGAGCCTGTGGGCATTATATGCAATTGGACTAGGGGTGAAGTAAAAGTATAGTGGACGGCGGGGTTGGGTTTGGGACATGAGGGGGGTTGAGTTGGGGACATGAGGGGGGAGGGGGTTGGGGAAATGGAGGTGAGGTAATTAGGGAGGGGATTGGAAAGACAGCGGGAATGGGGTTAAAGAGGGCAGACAGAATAAGGAAAATTTGGGTTAAAAATATGGAAGGAAGTGGATGGAAATGGGAGGAAGTAAATGAAAACATTAATCATTTCCCTCCTGGATGTTAAGACCATGTGGCTGGATGCTGCGGAGTCGTTTAAAGTTTCCCTCTGCCGAGTCGAACAGAGTCTGGGTGGTGGCCAAAATCCTGGGCGCGCTGTATGGACATGTTAGAAATGGAGTAATTAGTACAGTTAAAATGTTCAGCAACTGGAGTGTCAGTTCTGCTGGTGTTGACTGTGGATCTGACGGTGACCGTAGAAACGTTTCTTAAATGTAGTTTTTCGTCTTTCCTACATATCGCGAATACCACAGAATCTGCAAGAGATAATAAGGTGTGTGATATTAGTCATGTGCAAGTGATGTGATCCTTTATTAACATTCTGTTCACAACTTAATTAGAACACACGGGGTCCGGTCAGCAATCCGGATTTCATGATTTTGTATCTGGAAACCAAATGTAACTTTGTGCGATTTTGATTCGGATGTATGTTGCCGAATCTCTTCCAGGTCAAAGGTCAAAACCTCCATGTTGCAATGTGCATGCCTGGTTGGAATTACGAATTATTGTTATGCTTTGAGCAAGTTCAATTCATTATTGATGACGATTACATACTTAATTTGTGAAAAATTCCTTTCACCATGCTTTAAAGTTGACGATCAACATTGTGCACTGAATTATACAAATAATATTTCTTCGTACTTTGGGAATTATCAATACATTTCCACTGTTTTATTTGATTCTGCATGATTGAACTGTTTGTGTGATTTTGTTTTCAGACCACCCCCTTTAATTTGTTTTGGTTATATTTTCGATTTTCTTTTTTCAACAAAACAATACATATAATATTTACAACATTTACAAATATATACACGGATGAAGTTCAGGTTTCTGTCACATTCACGTCATCCAAAAGCTGCTTTTCCTGATGAGCCATCAATCGAATAGTCTGCCACTGATTGGAATATGAAATGCTCGAACTTTGATGGATGAGTGCATGAAGTGCAGATGTAGACTTTTTGTCCCGATGCCTCTTCAAACAAGTTGAAATGATGGCCTTGAGTGTGTCTAAGATGACAGCCTGGATGAGCACCGCGATGATGGAAGTGGCAGCCCATTCCCAGAAGGCTCTCCAACAGAAGCCATGGACGAAGTAAACAGACCACAGGATAGCCAGGACACAGGACGCAATCAGGAGGATGTGAACAAAGCCAACAACAAGTGCAAGGCAGAATCTGCTGGCAGTTTTGGCTTCGGTGGCTGATTTGGTTGGAATAGGGATCGGATCTGGAATTGGAAAAAATTCAGGTTTGTTAACAATGGTTTGATGCCCGGAGTTGTCTTCGAGATTGAGTTGGGGAAGTGAGTGGGTAGGCTGGGGCCGGGTTCTTTTCCGACGGAAGAATGATTCGTCGCTGGTGCCGGTCTGGACTTCAGTTGGTATGTTGATGATACAGTCGGAAATACTTATATCTGGATTACTGATAGACTCTGATGGACCCACTCCGTTGGAATTCATCTCGTTGACATTTCCTGGAGCAGTCCCTGCTTGAGTTGGTGGAGAACTACAAGGTGTTGTCATGAGTCCGTTGGAAAACTTAGTAGGTCGGCACAATGAGTACATCGTCGGGGTGTTGCGGCCCAGGATTTCCATGGCGATGAAGATAGGGAAGAGTACAGCACTGACTCCTGCTGCTTTGATGACCATCCCCAAGGTGATGTCATAATCCATGGGGCTGAGCACCACAGACTCCCAAAGGGATGAATCAAACAGTGGCTTGGATATCCACTGCACTGCAAGCATGGGGTAACTCATGTATGCAAACAGACAGGTGACGTGCCGTACTCCGGTCAAGTTGCCCTGATATCGAGGCACAAAAGAAGAGGTGAACAGTTGTGCATTCTTAAAGTAATAAGCAATGCAGTTGGCCGGTTTAGGTGACAGGAACAGTGGGAGCTTGGTGGCGATTCCGTCATAATCACATGAGATGACACCGCTGATTGGACCACAGTTGGTGTTGTAATGGCACTTAGTATCTATGACATGGATATTCTGGATCTTACTAAAGTATGTCAAGAAGAAAAACACAAGATAATAAATTGGTTAAATTAAAAATGTTTACAAAGGTAATCATTCAATATTTTTCAAATGTACATAATTTTAAATGTTTTCTTCCAAAAGTGTGAGGAGTGCCATCAAAAACAATGTCAAAATTATACAACAATTCACTTCTTGCACGGAACCACAATAGACCGTATCAAATGGCTGCCATCTTGTAGAGCAGTTTCCTTGTTGCTTGAGGACGTGCATGTTTGCACATTTTGTGCTTACATCTTTGACTAATTTAAAGGGAAGAATTAAGTAGTTAATCATGGCTTTATCAGACCTTGTGCACAAAACACATGATACTGGCTGAAAAATGTTAAAGTGTTTTCCAAGGAATCTTTTGTTTTTCCAATACAAAATTTGGGTTTTTCTATCAAATATGTATACTTGCTGATACCTGATAAGCCATTTTATAGAAAAACTGATGATCAACTTTTCAAACTCTTGCCAATTTCAATATTAAAAGTTTCCCCACAAGATGGCAGCTATTCAGTGTCTACAAGGCCAACCATTCATGAACC